>VWZI01003263.1:26729-133794 GCA_013396835.1 Psilopogon haemacephalus | reverse complement strand
CACAAAAAAAAAAAAATAATTAAAAAGCAACAAAAAAGGCTCTCTCCATTTTCTAGCTGCAGTCACTTTCTCTGAGTAAAATCCAAATTGAGTATTACTGCACCAGCTACCCAAAGGTATTATTCTTTGGTCTGCCCTGGTTTTTCTCCCTGCTTCAAGCAATGCCCCCAGCCTTTTGGTCTTTATTTTCATCATAGTTCTGTACAAAAGCCACCAAAAAAAAACCCAAAAACCACTCCACAACCAAACAAATTGAAGCAACAAAAAAGGCTCTCTCCATTTCCTAGCTGCAGTCACTTTCTTTCAATAAAATCCAAACTAAGTATTACTGCACCCGTTGCCCAAAGGTGTTTTTCTTCGCTCTGCCCTGTTTTTCCTCCCCCCTTCAAATAATGCACCCAGCCTTTTCCTCTTTATTCTCATCCTAGTTCTCTTTAGAGGTGGCCTTCCAACAGCAATCAAACAGTGCTCCCTTTTCTCAGTCAACACTAAAAAGATATCTAAGGAAACTGTGGATACTCAGTGTCGGTGATGTTCTAGAGAACATCCAAGTGGCAGATGATCTCAACCAAACCATACAGAATGAAGCATACTGATCAAGGTTCAGAGACACACACATCTTCTTTCAGTGCTGTACAGCCTGGCAGGAACAAAAACCACCCAACACTTGCATCAGCATCCACTCTCAAGACCTAATTTCAAGAAGAAACATAGAAAGCTGTGACATTTACTTCTAAATACATTTCATTACTACCTGGCTGGAAGTCACAGTGTTTGTACTCTCATCAGCAGTACAAGCAAGTAGTTTCAGAGCTTTGCACTCAGCAAGAACAAGATGAGCACTGGGTGTAACTTTAGGATCTCCGTGACGTTCATTTAATCTTTGATATGCAGGTTTGGCATCCAAAGTCAAACGTTTCTGAGATTAGGCCCTGAACAGAAGGAGCTAAAAACAGCAAGGTAAAACAAGAGGAAGGTTTCAGCAGCACAAAGGCAGCGGTGGGTGAAGGTGAGGTTTTGAGCACTGTGCTGTTTTCTTCTAAGTGTCTGCTAAGGCTCAGGGCACTGATTGAACACAACTGTGTTTGAATGGCTGCTCTGACTACAGTAATTAGTCCTGCAGTTGCTGCATGCAGGTGTCTAATTACCAGGGTCTCACTAGCTACATGTCTCTATTAGATTGGCTTCATCCTTTTGTGGCCTTCCACTGATGCGTGTTCAGACTTGATAGGGATGGTACCGTTGAGAATGCAGATCTTTGCTCCTCTAGGTTTATTTTAGTCACCCAAAGCAAGTGGAGGGAAGCACTGACATGCACACACCTCAGGCTAAGCATCCAGATGACAGCAAACAGACTGTGCAAAGGTTCCTCACTAAGGCAAGTCATGAAGGAGGCAAGGATCCCCATTAACTCCTGTCTCCCAGGACACACATCCCCTTTAACCAGGCAAGCCCAGATCAGGAATGCAATTTCCACTCATTCAGGACAGCATCTAAACTATGTGCACTCTGCCAAAGCTGTTTTTAACATGTGGTGGTTATTTCACATTAGATCAAAACCTCCAGAAGGACAAAGTAGACCAAAAAGCTCTTTGCCAGTTTCCATAAAACAACCTTAAACAATAATCCTTTGTTTCACTGCTTTAAAATAATCTCTTGTGTGCGTCTTTGTAAATCTGGGAGCATCTTTTCAAATAACCATTTGTGGTCAGCTTCCTGTTTCTTTCCAGGAAGCCCAAAATTCCTATTTCAATACTATGAACAAAATTATCTCCACGCTGAGACTGACAATCAAGTGAATTAGCAGTGGAACAACCACCTTTACTTCCACAGCAAAAATACCCAACTCTTTCTGTAGCTTGTTACTCTCTCCTTAGGAAGGCAGGTGCTTTGAAACAGAGCACAGATTTGGGGTAAGGGAGCAAAGGAACACTCTAAAACATTTCTGCAAATGATATTCAGTGTTCACCAGCACTTCCTTTCTATTAATACTGAACTTCTGAGAGCCTTCCTCGGAGATTTATTCCCAAGGCCAGCAAGAGTACACTTCCCTGGAGATACTCACACCAGAAGCTCCAGCACAGAATCCATCACTTCCATCAGAAGCACAACACACACTCTAGAAAGGCATTAAGCACTGCTTTATCTGACAACAGATCCATCACATCCAACAATAAATTGCTGTTGTGGAGCCACCAACAAAGCAGACAGCAACAGTTACCCAAAAACCTAGACTTGCAGTACCCATACTTACTCAGCACTCCTTCCAACACAAATTACCCATTCAGACTGCACAACCAATTAAGCCCTAAGGAATATTTCTTCTAGGAATATGAACAAGTGCACTCGGGCACTCACTCATGAAGCAGACACTTCCCACTCATGGGTATCCAAAACACTCAAAGTGTGAGGACTCACTGGATCTGCAGACGTGTCCTTAGGTGGTGTCCTGTCCCAAGGCTTGCTGCTAAGAGACCAACTCCAAATGTCTCTGCAGAAGGACTCCCTTTATACCCTAAGGTCAGAGTGGACTGTGGTCAGTTCTAACTAATTGAAGGGCCCAGCCCACACAAAAGCAGGATGAAAGCCTGGGCCCTAGGGCATCAGGTAATGCCTGAGAGGCACCAGGTGACCTTTATCAGCCTCTAGCAAGCCTTTATGGGGTGTCTAGCAGGTTTTTGTGTTTGTCAGAGTGGCTGCACCTGCCACACTTGTCTCCTTGATGACTTCTGTTGATCACACACACCTGTTTTGAGAGGTGGCACCTCCACCTGAGATTCCCTGACCCAGCCTCCACACTGCTGCAGGCTGAATGCTGATCTTCAGAGCCACTGCTCCTCTCCTTCTGCACAGATCCAGCAAAACTGAGCAGCAGCACGGTAAGAAGCATGCAAGCTCTTTCAGAGTTTGTAAGTTGGGCAAACAGCTACTCCTGCACTCCCACATAAATGCAACAGATCAGAGGGAAGAGCCCAATAGATCAGATCTGGCCCACGAATGCTCCTTCTCAGCTCCATAAATAAGGGAGAGAATTCAGTAACCATCTTGCTGCTGATATAACTACTCCCCACAGGGGAAACACCACAAGGATTGAAATGCCTTGTGAGCAACTCAGGCACTAAAGCTGACGCTCAGCTTGACCTTCCCCCACCTTTAAAGGCATTTACAGCAAAGTTATGAGCCTCCCTCGCTGTGTGCACAAAACCAGAGGCATTTTTGTCAAAGGGAAGCTGCCAATCAAGACCAGACCTTTATTTCAAGGATGTGAATTAATCAAACAGGCATTAATCTAGGAAAGTCTGATAAACTGAGCCCTGGAGGAGACCAGCTCTGGAACTTGGTGCCTCTGTCACTGCTGTGAAGCTGAGAACTTGAAGCCTAAGGTGGATGGACCTCTAACCTACATTGCAGCCCCACCACTGGAGGCTTCAGGGTGCCCTGGGATGCCAGAAACAGAAGGCTCTTTGCCCTGGCTGCCATAGTTTGGCACTCAAGAGACCTCAGGGAGATGGTTAGCTCTCCTCTTGGCAACTAAAAAGCAGTTCACTCAAGATCTACTACCTCACTGCTTGATCATCCAGACCACACTGTCTCAGTTTAGCTGCAAGGATGCTGTAGGAGACAGTGTCAAATGCTTTCCTGAAATCAAGATTAACCACACTCACTGCTCCACCATCATCTACCCACTTGGTTATGTCCTCATAAAAGGCTATTAGGTTGGCCAAACATGACTTCCCCGTGGTAAAACCATGCTGACTGCTCCTCATGGTCCCACTGTCCTTAATAAGCACTGTTAGACACAACTTGCCTGAAAATTGCTTTCCATTGCAGGAAGCTGCACCACACAAAGAGTACCAACAGAGTACAGTAGAACATCTGAACTGTCAAAGGGCTGGGCAAGGCTCACCCAGACAACCTCAAACCCAGACATACATGCACTTCCTTCATGCAGGATTTTATGTGACCTCTGTCCCTCCCAATGAAAGCAATATGTCTGTCTGTGTTGCAGGACCCTTGTTTTTGTTCATCAAGATTTCAGAAACAAAAATACACTCCAAGCAATTATCCTCAGAGGAAAAAAAGCAACAGCAAAACCGGAATGCATTAGCCATAAATGAGGCAATTAAGTCTAACCTTTGCTAACCTGGCAGGTCAATGGTACAAGCAGTATGCCAGGAGTTATTTGGGTCCTATAGATGCCCTTTAAAAACCCAATTATCTGGAAATGAGCGACTCTGTCAGATGACAATACAGCAGTGCTGCAGAAAGTGGTGGGAGGGCGGTGGGGGTGTCTCTCTGCCTGGCCCCCATGCAGCTTCCCCGTATAATTGAACAGCTCTCACTGTTCAAAGGCAGGCAAAGGTTTCTTTCAGTGGAAGGTCTCTGGAATTAATTACACTGCCTCTTAGCAGGGAACGGCAGGGCACCGCTCACAACATTGGCACCGTTCAAAGCACTGCAAAGCATCGCTTCCAAGCTAGGTCAATACATGAGCAGGTTTTTAAGAGAGGCAGAAACAAAGAAAAGCACAAAAGCAAAGCGAGAGAGGGGATGAAGCAAGCTGTGTAAGAGTGCCAAGCCTTCCAAAAAAATGCCAGGATGGGATGGAACTAACTGAGCTCGAGCTGCGAAAAAAAGAAAGCACTAAAATGGCCATCAGGGCACGTATGTAAACTACGGCTACAAAGCAGGTAGGAGTGTCACAGAAAAGGGGAAGGTGTGTCTTGATTTCTCTTTGGCTTTCAAGACTAAAATACTCATCTATATGGTATTAAAAAAAAAAAAAGAAAGAAAAAAAAGGCAACACATCAATCCCACCCCAATAACTCCTCCAGATTACACAGTGGGTCTCACAGTAGGCATCTTAATCAAGGATGCGATCCCAACTATAGGCCTGGTCTCAATGCTTTTGCCTCAGCCCTGTTTTTTTGTGGGGTTTTTTTTAATTATTTTTTTTGTTTTTAAGTCTGTGCAATGGCCTTGGTCCAAAAGTACAGCACCCTTCTCAACAGCAGAGGGCAGGAAGCTCACAGAGCAGTGAAGTGCTGCAAAATTACTGCATGCTCAGCTTTGACACAGTATGACCACAGCTTGGGAAAACAAAACAGCACTACCATGGCACACAATGCAAGTAAAACACAACCACATCCATCAGCTCTGTAACTACTCCACCCAGCCCCACTCCCTAACACCCTTTAATAACAGTCATTAGTTTCTCACCCCAGATTCAGATTTGCAACAGTAGACTGTTTTCTCCAAGGAGACCTTTACAGCACACTTACTCCTCAACAGCTACTGGGCTGTACCAGCAGCTGCTCTATGCCAGCCTCTTACACAGGTGAGCTGAACAAAAGGCACCTCCTGGAGTGCTGCACATTTAACGAGCTGGGATCTCTTAACTGAAGCAAATTTTAACATTTTGTATTTATTAGAGCTTTCCATAAAAGCAACAGATCATTAATTAAGCTGCTTTTCAGTCGCTTACGTTATCAGGACTCCCTGGGGCACTCCATGCATTATCCTGCGTTTAATGGCAGTAACTTTTGGTGTACCTGATCTTACAATCATAAAGCTTCACAGTTTCCTTTTTAAGAAAAATGTATCTGCAGTAAAAAAGTGACCCTGTGGTCCTTTCAATGAATTGTAAGACAAAGAGTGCATTGAGCTCTTCTCAGCAACACCAGCCTCCTCTGTTATTAACTTCCTACTCAGGCCACTTAATGTATGCCCCACTGACACTGGACCTAGCAGCTTGTTTCTTTCAAGTGCTTAACCAAAGTCCTACCAATTCATCTCTGTTTTTTTTTTTTTCCATTACTATTTTTTTTTTCCATTTCATTAACCACTTAGGTCTGTTTTTTCCTCCCATTTACGTTATCTCAGCAGCAGTTTTCATGCACCTCAAGCCACCTCCTGTTCAATAATCACCAAGGTCTCAATGCTGCTACTGGCTCCGTGTCGACTCAGTCCTGCTGAGAAAGTCCAGGATTGGGTCTGCTCACACTACAGGCTGGACATGCGCTGCCATCAGCTTACAAAGCAAAAAGCATTAGTACTAAAGGGCAGAAACCTACAATCTCTACTTAGCGCTTCTGAAATCAATAAGAGCTCTTGTTCAGATCTGACCTTTAATCAAGCTACACAGGACAACAACAAAAAAAAACCCACAAATCCCAAAGGTTACTAACAAGCAGTGCTGGTAAACCTCAAAAGTCTAAGGAATACTCTTTGGAAAACAACAGCAAATGGGCAGGGTAGAGCAAAGCTAAGCATGTGGCATCACTATAGCTCTATGGTGCAAGTCCAGCACAGCAGACTTCCTTATTTGCAGATAAGATGTTGAAAATCAGCTCCTCTGACATTTCAGCTTTACTCACTTTGATGAACTGGAAATCAGAGGGGAAAAAAAAAAAGAAGGCTCATGAGCTTTCCTTGAAAAACAAACAGTGTATTTAATTCTACCTCAGATTAGTCACTTCGTCAGCACCTTGGAACACTTCCTGTCCTCCTGAAATCACTGCAAAGCTTTTACTGCCAACCATCATAAGGATGGCATCCACAGGCCTGTCTCCATACATGCTTTCTACTCTGAGCTTTCTTCTCTTCTGCATATGCTTAAGCATCACCTCACATGGCTGAAGTGACCATAAGAGTTTAGACACACCAGCAGTCTAGTGCTTGTACATCTAGTGCCCAGCCACAATTCTTACTGATACCATCCAGAGGTAAGTTTGATTTCTGCATGTTCCCAGGACTAACTGCTTTTCACACTAAATCTTTGCTCACAGCTTATGGCTCTGCTTCTATTTGTGTGGTCTATTATTTGATGTTAGGGCCACAAGGATGCTCAGAGGGCTGCAGCACTTCTCCTATGAGGACAGACTGAAAGAGTTGGGGCTGTTCAGTCTGGAGAAGAGGAGGCTTCCAGGTGACCTTCTTGTGGCCTTCCAGAATCTGAACGGGGCCTACAGAAAAGCTGGGGAGGGACTTTTTAGGCTATCAGGGAGTGACAGGACTAGGGGGAATGGAGCAAAGCTGGAGGTGGGGAGATTCAGACTGGATGTGAGGAGGAAGTTGTTCAGCATGAGAGTGGTGAGGCCCTGGAATGGGTTGCCCAGGGGTGTAGTTGGGGCCACTTCTCTGGAGGTGTTTAAGGGCAGTCTGGCTGAGGCTGTGGGCAGCCTGATGTAGGGTAGGGTGTCCCTGGGCACGGCAGTGGGTTTGGAACTAGATGATCTTTGTGGTCCCTCCAACTCTCACTGATTCTATGATTCTATGTTCAGGACCTTGCAGACCATCAGCAACATTGTCCCTCTCTGTGATTCTAACAACGCATGACCAGCACCTGCCCATTTGTGAAATACTCCTACTGCTTAAACTCCAGGAGCACTGCTTCAAGCCAGTGCAAATTAATCCTTCAGTCCAACTGCACAGAACTGCCAGAAGGTGCACGGACACTGATATTAAATGCTCTCAGGAGTGAACAGTTTCAACCTCCCCCTGGAAATCCAGCAGCTTCAGGAGAACAGGTACCAAGCAGCCCTGTCACTTGGAAGCCTGAAACACATCACAGCAATGGGTAGCAGGAGATACCTCAAGTAAGAATGAGGCAAAGGGGAACAGCACCAAAAATAGAAAACACTCAAATCTAAAAGACTCCTAATCAAAAAGTGCCTTTAATAGTAACCCCCAGAAATCACAATGTTCCTTGAAGGGAATGCCCATGCTGACAATTAGACTGAGGGGAAATTCTTGACGTAACGTTTGAGTTCGGAACTGCTACGAATCTTTGCATTTAGGTTTATGCTAAACCTAATTCATCTGTGAAACACACTGAAAAAGTAATCAAGGAATTACTTCTATTCATCTGTTTGGGTAATTCTTGCCTGGCAGTGCTGGAACAGACACTGAATTCCCCATTCACTTACCAAAAAATGATTGCCAGTTTGTTTCCACACTCAAACCTGAAATAAAAACAAGGATCCCACGCACTCCTTGAGCAGCCTTTACCAAGTGGCTCTATTTTGGAAGGAGCTACATTCATATGGACACTCTCATACAGGGGCTCAGCAAACAAAAGAAAACAAACAAAAAGCAAGGATTACAAACTCCTTTTCTCCTTTATATCCTGGAAAGGCAGCCCAGAGAATCTGTTTTGTCCACACTAAGGCTTCTTTCCGCTTGGCACTTTTGTCAACAAAATCCAGGGATGTTGGTAGCTTTCCACCTTTTTCTCCCTACAAGTACTGGGTAGGAAATTGGGTTCTGAATGTTTAGCACCAACAGCTTTTCTTCCATTTGTCAGGATTTGAAGATTAATCTGTTCCACTGACAAACTATAAAAGAGGACTGTAAACGGTCTCAGAACAAAGAATTGTGCTGCCTCAGCTCACAGATTCATTTGCTTGTAACGTATGATCCCACTGCCACACTACTCCTTCACATCAAATTGGGTAGGCAAGACAATCTTGCAGTATGAAAGCAAAGAGAAGCAGAAATTTGAGATGTCATTCTAATACACCTTAGAAAAGTAACAAGAAAGCCCAACTCTTTTTGCCTTTTGCACACGACTGACTCAGTCACTTAGGAGCTGCACGTTCATCTGCAAATGCCTTCTCCACCCCAGGAAGCTTCAATTAAATTAGTTATTAGACCAAATTAATTAAAAGTTACACAATTTCTACGCAGATGCACTTGATTTTATTCGAGAGAGTCTCACTTGCTTGATCTTTCTAATCAACCTAAGCAAAATCAATACATGAGAGCTGATGAAGCCTGTTGGTAGTTGAAGGATTCTAAGTCATTTAGTTAATTTGGAAAAAAACTTTCTCTGCTACACAAAGCCTGCTCAAATTGACATTTTCTCTTATCTGAGAATCAATTATTTGACTTGACTGGGGGGGGGAATATATCACTTCACTCCACAGTATTAAATGACTAATTAATGTTTTCCAGGTAACATTTTAAGTGAGGAAAATAAGAATTTAGATAATAACAACCTGCCAGAGCTTGAAGAAAACCTCCTGCCACACAAAATAGCCACAGTGGTTTAGCAAACATTTTGGGCTCCCACAAGCTGCTCTACACCAACAAGTTTGATGTAGTTTTGACTCATCTTCCCAAAAGGGTTTAAGTGTTTACCATTTGGATCCTCCAGTCAACATTTCCTTCAGGTCTGCCCTGTGTCTCCTACACTCATTACTTGTCCCCTTAAAATCCTCTCCCGTCCTGCCTACTCCAACCTCACTCTTCCCATTCCTCTCCAAGTCCATTCCCAGGCACTTGTAAATGTGACTGCTCATCAGAGGGAGAAAGGGAAAACCCAAGCATCAAGGGAACCTTGCTGCCTAGGCCTAACCTAAAATAGACTGACACGGGAGCAATTAGAATGCAATTTTATGTAATAAGATGATTTATTCATTAGTACAAGGGAGGGATAAAAGCTTACAGCTGACGAGAGAAGCAGGTTTGTTACAGCTGTCAGTTCCACCAGCAAGATGTATTACTCATTTAATTACTTCTCTTTAAAAAAAAAAAAAAAAATACACCAAAAGCATCCTATAATTACCTGTATATGCCCTTGCTTATAGAAGAAGGCTTTGCACAGAGTTATTTGCACCAATTAAAGTGTCACGAGATGACTGGTCTGACAGTGAGTTTGATCCACCTATGTATTACCAAACCTTTTTCTTTTTTTCCTTAATATATACTAGTAAGCTCTTGGAATCAAAGTATCTACTTCTCCCCAGTAGGAAGGTTAGTAAGCATCAGGTACTTCAAGCACACCACCAAAGAGATCTACACATACAAGAGGGTTGTTTTTTTTTTCCCCAAGGATGGCTGCATTAACAGGACTCAGCTCTCATTTCAGTATGTGGAGAAAGTCAACTGGTAAATGCAGCTTGATTGCTGTCAATGGTGCAGGTGAACCATGGATGACCTCTGGTGCTGCAATGAGAATGTCCTGCATCCTTTAAAAGTGACTTGTAGTGGAAGATCCATGGCCTGGTTTGCCCAGGCATGACCCCATGGTCCCTTCCCTCTACTGGGGAAAGGAAGCGGAGCGCAGGGAGAAGACAAAAGGCTTGGAAACACACACTTTGAAGGTCCAGACTTGTTCCTTCCAAATAAAGGCAAGCAAGCTTCTGACTTCACCTAATATGGTCAGGTTTGGCAAAGTGCCATTCTGATTGGTGACTTTTTGTGGCCACGGTGGCCATTTACGCTCAGGCAAAACAGTAAGTAGGCTTCTGCCCACAGGCTTTGCTGCTCTCACTTTCACTTTTGTTTTGCCCTGCTTTGACTGCAACGACTTCCATGATGCCAACAGAATTCCCTTCAAGCTTTGGGTACTGCCTGATACTATTTTGTGAATAAATATTTCAAAGCCTCTCTCTAAGAAATTCTGTAACTAGATTCTGTTGTGCCTTTCTGCCCTAAGAACAAAGTCCCCCGGTGGGCAAGAGATGTAGTTGAAACTAAGAACCTCCTTCCAGTTTTAATGGTCACATTTGCTACTTATTTCTTGAAGTGTTCTAGTTTTGCCTGTTCCCTGTCTAAGTATCCAAACCCTGAGTTTTGGACGTTGTAAGTAAGAGTTTCATAGTTATTAGCAATCTGCACCTGGATATCAAAATTAGTATTATTAATTTTGTATAATTCGTAACACTTGTTAAACAAAGTAAGGTTGGAGCAGATACCTGGACATGAATAGAGAAGCCTTCTATGCTGACCCTAGCAAATGAAATGATGCAGTCCTGTAAAGCTGCATTTGTAGGGAAAACACCCAAAGACACAGAGTCCGAGCAAGGGACTCGGTGCAGAGGAAGACAAAATTAAGCAAGATGCACAGACTGCAGACTGAAAGTGAGGCTGAGATAAATCAGCACACAACTCCTTTTCCACCCTGCTCCTGCATGGGGCAAAACATTCATTGGCAAGGGAGAAACACACAGCTGAGGTGAACTGATCCGTTAACTTCATTTGAAAAGGACACTGAAACTTAGCCAAGGAAGTCCATGCCAACATCACCTCCTTTTGCTTGTCCCATAGATTGCCACACACCAAATCTAAGTGGTGTTAATGAACTAAATCTAATCTGCAGAACACACTGGCACTGATCTCTGGATGATCATTGTCCATGCCAACGCAGAACATTTTTAATGGGAAAAGAGCAACCTCCAAATTAAAAAGGTGTCAGTAATACAACGTCAACTTATGCCAAACAAACTAATTCCCAGAGCAGTTGGGTATTTTGGCACAGCACTGCAGTATGAAACTTGGCATCTCACTGGAATTCAGAAGGATTTTCTCCCAACTTTCACATTTAAACCAGTCCAGAAAAGGAAGATGGAAAGTGCTCAAAAAGCAAAATACTAACAGCAAACTGCAACACACAAAAAGCCCCAACAAACCCAGAATAACAAAACCCACAGAAAATCACTCCAGCACATTAATTTTGTTTTCAAACCCCACACAAACACACAGAACAAAACAAACAGACTGTCAAACATCAGCAGCTCTCAACTTTTTACACCGTTTTAAGTAATTAATCTTTTCCCTAAGACTTTCTTTCTTCTCTATAATTATTTGGCTTAGGAGGTGTAAACTGTGAGGCGAGATTTCACTCCGGTGCTGGAGAACACCATAATGAAGGTGTGGACAATACAAAGATGACTTCACAGAAGACTTATTATTTGACAGCTTTTTAGTTGTAAGGGAAGTAAGCTCCATATTTGAAAAGCTGACAACTTTTCAGTAAGTTTTCAGTAATATTCCCAGAAATCAACATTCTTAGGTCTTTCTTCTGATCTTTCTTAGTCTCATGAAGGGATGAACATTAAACATTTGAAAGTCCTCTCAACTTACCATATCAACAGTGGATGTTAGAAAATACTCTCCAAAACTCCCAAGTATGACCTCACTTTTTGAAGAAGTCTGCATTTAAGTAGGTCTATCCTTAAGTTTTCACAACTCTAAATTAAAACACACAGAGCTGCTTTCAACACTCAAATTTGCCTTAGCAAGACACATTCCCAAAGCAACAAATAAATAACACACAGAGTTTGGTACATAAAATTGTGTCATGGCCACAGTCTGGCTATAGAGTTCTTTTAATATGACTCACTGCAAACATCCTTTGAAGCCATTTCTCAGATCTGTGCCCTGCCTCTAAGGAGGCCTAAGTTAATGCCACGTTAGTAAAAGACAACCTTCTCTCCAACACATTCAGTAGAAGGCAAAAGGGAAGGACAGGCAAGAGCTTCTAGAAGGCACAAAGCAGAATTACACTGCTGTAATAACAGCTAACTGGTTGTCTTGCTAACAGGCATCAGAAACCACCCCAGAGACCCAGCTCAGATGGGGAGGGGGCAAGGACACAACGAAAAGACATAATAGGAGGACTCTTCCTACCCATTGCACCATTTCAAAGCTTCCATTGGACACAAATCCTCACACAGCTAATGAACTCTGACAGGAAATGCCTTTCACTTGAATGGCAAACTTGGGAGTAATTTATCATGGTTTGGGGAGTTGTCCACAAGCAATGGAACCAATTCCACTCAAGGAAAGAGTTTGGCTTCCAGTAATCATTTGCATTTCATTTTGCTACCCTAGAGTTAGCATTTCTTCACATTTAGTGACATCTCAGTAGTGTGTACTTTGAAGAACTATAATCCTCTTCCTTCATCACTGGTCCACCAAGTTCCACTTCCATGAAGAGCAAACTTTCAGAAATCTGCCTCAAATATAAGAGTAGCTTCTTATTTCCTTTCGCCCTTTGAGTTTAGATGCATTTCTTTACATGCTTGGCTCGTAAAGAGGTGAAGGCTATTACTATTTCAACAAACACCAAGCAGTAAGAGGTAGATCAGTAATAACACAAAGGATACTTTCAGTCCTAAACATGATGCCCTCTGCCTCTCTCTCAAAAGATACACTTCCCCTCCTGTTTTCCATTAATGGCATGAAAATTTGCATCATCATTTAGGTTAAACTTTTTCAAAAGTCTGCAAGCAACTTCATCTAAGTAACATTTCATCTTCAGTTCCAACCAAGAATCAAACCTCTAATCTCCAAAGCACAGGAATCAAAGTAACTCCATTTCATTCATTTCTATTCTAGGCTTTTACCTCTTTAAAGACATGAAACTAACCCTTTCTTTTTCCTAGCTGTAGACCTGGCTTGTAGACCTTTGACTGTCCCATGCATCTCCCTGAATTGTCTCTAGTGAGTATTTATTCTTCCTTGATGCCTGATGTCCAAGCCTAGAAAAGGTACCTGGGTCAAGGATAACAACATCCTCATATCTACTGGGAAGACAAATAGCAGTATTGAGGTCAGCAGAGATATCCTGAATCTCCAAAAATCCTCTCTTTTCCAACTGATTTACTCTGAAGCTGCTTGCCTTTTACCTTGCTAAACCTTCCTTAACCTGGTTTTGAGGCCACTATGATAATCGGTGCATGGTCAAAAGACAGGAGGTTACGTACCTTGCACGGCAACTTCACAAATGAAAGTGAGTTACCATACTAAGATTTATGAAAATGATCTAAAAAAGCAGAGATGCTGAACACTGTCTGCCAATTCAGAATTAACACAGCTGTTCTAATGGCACAGCTGAAACACTTGTTCACAGAGCCCCTCAGAAAAGAGACAAGAGCAAATCAAATGAAAGCTGGGAAGCAACAGTCCTTGAGGAATCGAAATACAGAGAGTAGAATGCATACATGTACAGGACAGTTTCATCTGTTCTGGACACTGGACAACTGTGCTGGAAGGGAAGTCTGCAAGCACTGTATGACAGTAAGGTTTGCTCTGGTGAACAGTGCCACCTCTTAGTGGTGCACAAGGATTATGTTGTTACCTTGTCAAGCCTGTGCCTAATGCCAGCAGCCCAGCACTTGAAGCTTATAGGACATTTACCACAGCATAAGCCTGGAAGTTCAGCAGCAACTGAAGATATTGATTTTACAATAATGACCACGGGTACCAAGATGTTGCTCATCTATTTATACACCTCTGAGCTGTTTCTCCTCACTGCATGGGTTCCTGAAAAAGCAACGAACATTACTACAGCAAATTCATCCTCCTGAATAATGCAAGTTCTGATTTATTAATGTATCTCTAGCTACTCATCTATATTGTTAGGAGATGCTAGTTGTTCAGCTTAAAGAAGTTTCAAATCAATGAATAACTTAAGAGCTACAATATTGTGAGCTCTAACACACTGTTTGCTTAGCTTGACTTAGCATGAGTACCTGCATTTGCCAAAGCCTCAGGCCACAGGCTGTAAATCTCCTCCAAGATTTACTTAACTGCACCCACCAAGTCAAAAGAGGGCCTCCAGAATCACTGTCAATCAAAAGATAAGGAGGCCTCAAGGCTAAAAGAACACCAGCAGCTGCAGCTAGCCAAGACAACTGCCTTCAGCCTGACCACAGTGGAGGAACACACTAAGGACTCAGAAGGTGCAGGAAGATCTCAGGCCAGAATCACCACTGGACCAAAGTGTATGTGAGAGGTGCATGAGGATGGCACAAAGGGCAGATGCTCAGTCTCTAAGGGTTCAAATACTCAGGGATTTCTTTGTCTGAGGTCTGTCTCTGCAGGCACCCAGCTCCACCTGACCCTGCTACTCTACCATTCCATTATTTTTATAAAATTCCAAGCCTGAGACTTGAATGTGGGCTTGGACTGCACTTCTTTAACCTATATGAAGACTGAAAAAGTTCTGCAGAAAAGATCAAAGTTCAAAATTAAGTTAGTAGGTGGCAGCTACTGTTGCTGGCATGACACCTAAAGAGAAGAGACCTTCCAAAATGAAATCATACCTCTTGAGGATTTTAAGCTGAAAGGGAACCCACAGAAAGCAAGGAAAAGATTACGTTTTCTCTAACTGAAGACAGTGACCATTCTGGGGCCTGACAGCACTCACGTAACATGAAGTAAATGCTGATTGCTTACTGCTTAGGTCATTCTGTGCACTGCTCTATGTGTTAGGTCACCTTCAGCAAATGAACAGAGGCATCTCAAAACAAATTGTACAAAGTTTTTGGTGAGGGCTGTAGTCATAACCTGTATGGCTTCAGCAGCGAGCGCTCCACTGAGGCACAGGAAGTTGTCTCACAGATTTAAGAGGTCAGAGGCACACATTTACTACATATGGGCAGGACCAGTCAAACCTGCATTCTCTTTTATCACTGAATTAAGACAAGAAAATTCTACCACCTTCCTATTGGACTACTTATCTGATCGCATACTAAAAAAAGGAAATTAATAGACTTATGAATCATGAAACGATACTAACGGCAGCAGATGATGAAAATTCATGAGTCAGGCTACTAAGATTACCATGTTCAAAATCACACTACTTGCTTTTCTTTTATTTATTCCTTTGCAGCTCGTATAATTTGTAGTTGCCATCAATTAAATGACAGTGGCACACGAACTTCTAAAAGGTAAAAAATGAGTCACGGTGTTGAGCCAAAAAAGCAAATACAAATGTCAAAAGGTTAACTTGATAAATGCCCTGAGGCACAGGATTATGATATTAACTCAATATTCTCTGACTAGAGAATAGTTTATATTTTCAATAAGCCAAGTTCAGCATTTTGGCCCATCCAGCAGCATTAATAGGCTGCCTCCTCCTACTGCATTCTTGCAAAGCATCTTCTTGCAGAGCTCAGCCTGTTGGGAAACAACACTGCTTCCCTCTGCTTTGAAAGGGGTGTGATGCACAGACACTATCAAGGATTTCTCAGATGCACTGCTTACAAGTTTCAGTGCACATTTCTTAACCTTCCTATCAAAATCTGTCTTTTCTCAGAGAGACTTCCACTGAAACAGAGACAGTCAGGAAGGAAAGCACAGCATTCACACAAAGTCACTTGGATGCAGTATCTCCTTTAGATGCTTCCACCCTTTCAGGCTTAGTAGTGGGAGCAGATAACTACAAAACAGTCTTTCAGGTTTAGTTGCTTCCTTAGTAAAACTGGGAGACAACACACAGCACACATCACAAGAAGGCTGGAAACATTTTAATAGTAAGCTAGAGGGAAAAAGGCTGCTCTGCAACAAGCCACTACAGCATACCAGTACTACAGAAAACATCCAGTTCAAAGAGACCTCAAAGATCATCCATTCCAACCCTCAAGCCAGCACTGAAGGGTCAACACTAAACCACGTCCCCAAGAACTAGGTCCACATGCTGCTTAAACACCTCCAGGGATGGCGACTCCACCACTGCCCTGGGTAGACCATTCCAATGTTTGAGAACCCTCTCTGTGAAGAAATATTTCCTAATATCTAGCTTGAACCCCACTTTGTGCAGCTTCTAACCAATTCCTCTAGTCCTGTCACTTAACAGGGAAAAGAGGCTGCCCACTCCTTGCTTCAACCACCTTTCAGGTAGCTGTACAGTGATGAGGTCTGCCCTCAGCCTCCTCTTCTCCAGATTGAGCAACCCCAGCTCCTTCAAACACTCATTGTAGGCCATGTGCTCCATCTCCCATGCTAGGTTCCACATGTAAAATCATATTACTTACAGCTGCTGAGAAGATTTTGAAGAGACTGCCATTTTTTAATTAATCAAGCATACATGGGAGATCTCTGGTTTCCAAAAGCCAAGGTCAGCAGTTTGGTGGAGTAAGAAGTGCACTTTAGGTGATGTAGATTGCTGAGCATAAACACTGGGCAAATATTCCGATCTACATGACACAGCACAACACAACATAACACCAAGTTAGTGATAAATGCTTCACAGAGGTTACAAGACTCCACTAAAAGTAGGCTTTTATTAACAGTGAAAGACTGCAATCAGTATTTAGAGAGCTAAACTTTATTTCCATTGACCAAAACCAAAGTACCATTCTTCTGCAATAAAAGTATTTTTCAACACTAACCAAAAATTGTACATTCAGAAGGCTTTGTAACAAAGGTTTTGTACATGCACATGAAAAATCAGGACTCTTCATTTCTCTAAAGAAAAGAGGATGATATATGTTACATTCTAAGCTACATAAAACAACTGATTGGTTTAACATACAGTAAGTCTGGTAGTGCAGATGGACCTGCCAAAGTGGTATCTTCTCTCCACTGTGGACTGCGCCCAAGGGCTAATTCCCCTGTGGCTGTTCCATGCCCTCTGCAGATTGCATTTTCACATTCTTCATCCCACAACAAGCGGCTTCAAGAACTCCTTCGCACAATGCTCATCTGTCTCAGTGCTGTCCAACAGCAACACCCAGAGGCTAAACACATTGCTACAGCAGCTCTGCATGTGTTGAGCTGTTTCTTTCCAAGAAAGAAAACCTTCAAGATAAGCAACAACTTCCTGTAAAAAGAACTGACAAAAACTCTTCCACTGGTAACATAAACAGCAAAGTACAGCAGGCCAACAAACCTGCTCGTGAAGATCACACCTTTAGAAGCTAACAGCAACATTTAGGAACAGATGATACAGACATTTCCACAGAACAAAGCAGCAACAGGTTTTGCAGATGTGTGTTCACAGTGTAGTGGTAGGCAGGAGTGCTGCAGAGGAGTAACTAGAAGAGTATCTGCTGTCTAGAAAGCCAACTGCAGTTTCTAAATGCAGAAAGAAAGGAAGATGCAGGCTGCTCTCCATTTCCTTTACCAGCTGTCACAAGAGGGCTTTTTGCAGTTTTCAGTTTGGTTTGGATTTTGGCTTTTATTTTGGTTTTGTTTCTGTGAGGCAGGGAGGGGTGCTGGGTTTTTTGATTCCTTGGTCAGTTTTGCTGAGTTTGTTCGTTGACTTTTTGATTTATTTATTTTTTTAATCTTCAAGGCCGTTGCTGTAGAAACAACTGGTCTGTGTAATTACAAAAAGTCTCCAGCAGCAAGGTAATACCCTAGAGAGCATCTCAAAATGGAACACATTATCCAGAACCATAGCAGAAAATGGGTTGGAAAACTAGATACACAAACATGTCACTAAAGAGTCGTCTTGAAGACCTCTTATCATTTATCAAGCTCATTCTCTTCAAAGCCTACATAACGAAGACAAAGGCTGCCAAACTAGAAACACAATCAGTAACACCATACTCACAACCCCAAAGACTTCTTTACAATAAGAAGTACTGAAAAGAAACGCAGCGAAGAAAGTGTGATTGTGAAAGTTGACTGTATCTACAAAACCTGAATATTGAGAGTTCAGATCAGGACAATGACTTCAAAACCAAACAACAAACAGGATTCTCAATCAAACACCTGATGAAAGCTCCTTATCTATTTGAGTAGGGTTTGCTCCATCCTCCTCTGTTAAATGCTTTTCTTTTTCACCTGTCTTCTCAGAGCCACGCTCTTCACCTGGCCACAATGAAACTGGAATCATATCAACTCCCAGGAAGCAATCATCCCTCAGCACCTGCTCAGCACTCAGTCTGCTACAGCACAACAGATTCAGGAGAAGAGATTTAACTCTATCATCCTGCAAACAAAGGAAGAAGGATTTCTCATCAGTAAGCAAAACAAACTCAATTACAAGTAACAACCAACTGATGAACACATCTTTTAACTGCCTAGGGCACAAAGCCCATACAAAAGGTGGCACTGTAGCATTCCCAATGGTCAGCAGCACTTGACAATCGTAGTGCTGCTCATCAACAACTAAATGGAAGCAAGCATTCTCCATCAGGTCTGTCAAGCTGCTGCCAGCACATTCCACAGATCACAGCATAAGCAGTTAACATGATTTTAAAATATTGATTCACTGAACTACTACTAATTAGAGAAATACTGAAGTTCTGTTTCTCCTCAGTACAAAGGCCAACAGGTACCATTTGCCTTCTACACCTTCATCTTCTGGCCTATTGCTTTCTCTCTCTCCACAAGAACATAGTAAAAAAAAAACCCCCCACCACTACCAAGGTAAAGGACTAAATCAACAGTAGTTATTTTGCTATTAACATCACTTACACTCAGGCTCTTTGGATTTATCAGAACAGATTACATGCCTACATGCTTAGCAGTGCATACACCCAAAACCAAGACACAGCTGCTCTACATGTGCATAAACATCAGCTGATGAGGGAGGAAAAAGCACACACTGGATCTGGAAAAGGGGACAGCACTGAGATTACCAAAACTCAATGGGAACAGAATCCATCAGTCAGAAGGCTTGCTTGTTCAGACTCCAAAGCAGCTACCCTCTGACCAGGGTCAATAAATAGCAAAGCACAAGAAAGCAGCACACCTCTCACCTAACCTCATTGCACTTGGATAGAAGAATCATTGTGAGGCAAACAAACATACACAAGCAGTCAGAAAATTGAAGCAGAAACAGGCAACCAATTTCTAACCTTCACACTAATTATCAGAGTGACTCTGAAGAATCAGATGCTCCCTAAATAACCTCAAACCTGGGTGAAGAGATGAGATCTGAAAACCTGCTCTTACAGAGGCATTGTAAAATATTTATACTGCATTTTAAATTGTCAAAGAAAAATAATTAAGAATTCAAGCACATGCAGGAGTGAACCATAACTACACACTAAGTGAAAAAGTCTGAGCATTTCCTGACACTATCAAATGTCTGTCAACCACATACATTCCCTTCTCACTATCCTCTCCCACTATGTAAAATGAAAAATGATTTCACAGAATTACTGCTATGGGGCAAAGTTTCATTTCACCTGTTCACTCCATTTCACTGTTTTTGTTGGGTTTTTTTTTTCTCCTAAACACATAAAACAGGATGGTGAAACACACTGATCCAGTGCTGAAGCCTGACATGACTAAATGAATGCCTACAAGACCTTGTCTCTAAACTTTGCTTTTTCTCAGTTACCCTAACATTAATGTCGCAGGTTTAAAGCTTGTTTTTCCCATGGCAATTTCACATTTGCTGAAAATAACAACATTTTTACTAGTTGCAAGTGTGCAATTCCTTTGGGCACAAGACTAAAAGGGAAGGGAAATTACCACCCTGTCAAGAGCCTGCAGATGGGCATGGAGATAATTCTGAATAAGCTGATTATAGATACGGCACTTAAAAGTAAACCAGATTTCCCCCAAGAACTGGGACAAGGATTAACAGCCACGGGTCTAAGATATTCCCCAAGACCCCACTGAAATTTATTTTTTAATATTTCTTAGTAAAACCCTCAAGCATGCTTCTGTGCACTGCAGGCAGCAGGGACTGCTTTCCAGACGACTCTGCTGGTTGGTGAACATGCATGAGTACACACACATCCAGGATTCATCCTCAAAAACTGCCCACAGCAATACACTGATGATATTGAATAGTTACCTGTGAAGAAGTTGCTCCTCTTAAGAGCAGAGATAAACACAGAAGAAAATTCTTGGGGCTTTTACTTTCTAAAACATTCAGATGGTTGTCTGCATTTTGTGCTATTTAGAATTATCCAAATAGGCAATTAAGGACATTTCCAACCCAGCACTTGGAATGAAATGTTGGATTTCAAAATAAATGAAAGAGTAAAATCAATTAACCTCCTCTAAGCAAGACCATTCCAGTTTTCCTCATCTGACAATTAACATACCATGACAAGCACATCCAGCTCAGGTGTCCCATCTTCTTTGACACCCAATTCCTGGTTTTGAACACAAAGCTGTAAATGCAAAGATACATAACATGTAAAACCAGGGGATTTTTCCCCTTTAAAGTAAAAAAAGCAAACAGTCAATGGATTGTTACAGGGAAATGGCAAGGAAAAGCTATTTTCCTAGTTTCACAGCAGGGTAAAAATGTGCAAGAGGCTCAAGTCCTACTTGCATTGAAAAAAATGGGGAAAATACTATCAGAAGAAACTTTCAGGGGTCAAAACAAACCAACTTTAAAAAATGTAACTCAAAGTAGAACTCGCAGCTTACATCTCTGTTAAGAAGAGTTTTTAAGGTGCTACAGCACAGAGGTGATTACTGAAGCCATGATTGCACAGCTAACACAACTGGCTGTTTCCCAGGAATATCCCTGTGTACCTGGAGCTCCAACTGGTACTCAGTAAACCAGCTTCAATATATCAAGTGCCCATGCAAAATTATTGCCTGACAATATCAGTATTTGCTGGCTAGATTGTGCCTTTTCAAGGCTGGGACATGTCATGTTTTCCCACTCAGAACACATGGCACTGACATCTTGAGTTGGGGAAATAGTGACACAGTGTAAGAAGACAAAAAGGAGATGGAGAAGAAGCTGTGCAATATACTACCTAAGACAGGCAAGAAAAATTCCTTTCTCCTCCCTGGCCTAACCTAGAAACAATCAAAACACATACTTAAAAAAAAAAATCTCTATCCGATTACTGTTGCCAGTAACAAAACACACAGCAGCCCCATCACTGCCTTCATCTTCCCTCATATGGGCAATTCCTCAAGGTCAAAGCCACACACACAAAAAAAAAAGCCACCAACCAACCAAAAAGCCAACAAAATAAATTAAAAGAAAAACAGAAGCAAGAAAAAAGATTGAGAAGGAAGGAATACGAAAGGCAGCAAGAACTGACAATCCATAGCAGAAGGAGCAAAGGCACAGCATTTCTGTTCCTATACTAATTACACAGTGTAATTTACAGAAAAATGCAGTGGCTCTTCTGCACATCATCACAGCTCCCATTTATCCACACCTAGCAGTCAGCTGAAAAGGCCAACGCTGATTTTGCCAAAACAGTTCAAAGCAGAAGCTGGAGATATCTGTTGCTCTTCACAAGCCTGCTCTAGACCCACAGTATTACTGGAATCTCTCCCACAAACCATAACATACCCAGAGCAGAAGGCAGCCATAAGCATACATGTCAGAGGCTGGAGAAGCTGGCTCTCCCGTTTTCAGCTCAGGAGCAACTAAGCTCAGGGTGCCGACGACCATACTGTTCGCAGCAGCACGCTGTTCCTGGGGGAGAAAAACTGCACCCATAATATCAAGCACAACTGAGAGCACATGGAGGCAGATCTCTCTCTCTCCTGCCTTTTAATATGTCATACAACTTCATCAGAGTTCTGTGCTGATCCAGACTGAAGTGTAAAATCCTCCTTTACTGATAAAAAATCCCCACTAAGTAGAAGAGAGATAATGTCACACACTTGTCACTGGTAACTGTAAAAAAGAATAGGGTGACAGCTTTTATTCAGTAGGAGAGTTACTAAAACTCATAAGGTGTTAGAGAACACAGACTGCAACACTTCTCACGTTAGAAAATATAAAAACACAAATATTAAAAGATCTTGGGCAATATTTTGGAGAGCTTCAGTTCTTAATTTCATTTCTGATGACTTTCCTACTTTCATTTTCCATCCTTCTGATCTTTACCTGCAACACTGCTTCCGCCCTCCTACATGCCAGCATATTTTAGGACCGTCTACTTTCAATATAAAAGCTAGATCCTAGGTTTCTATCCCACTCCATGACAGCAGCCAGCACTAGCTATACCCAGACTGGAAAAGACTGACCTCTAGACTGCCAGGAGTACTTGGCAACACATCAATTACCAGCTCCATTCATGCATTTCTTATCCTGCAGAAAGTACAACCACTGAACACAAGTGACAACTCTATGGAGAGGGCACAAACTGGCAACTTCCCTGCTCTATCATACACCAGCTGCTAGTTTCAGCACAGCCCATACCTACAAGGAGGTGTAAATACAGAGGTGTCCTTCCTCATCTCTTGCAAATTTCACAAGGAAACCATCTCTATTGAGCACAACCTTTCAGAAAATTTAGCTGTGCACAATTTTTAAACCATTTCTTTAGCATGTTGTGAATCGAAATTTACTTCTACAGAAGCACTTTGCTGTCCAAACCTTTGAGGCTAATCAGACTAACAGCTAATCTATTTCCAAAGCAGAAAAAAAAAGGTTGTCAGTGAAACTGACTTCACTATACTTATGCTTAAATAAAGGTGTATGTAGTCAACACAAAATCCTGTTAACTAACCAAATGCCATGACAGTTTCAGTTTGAATCCCATCCAGCAAACAAAGGCACAGAAGTCACATGAGCTCGACTAACCCTTCCTCGAAGGTGAATTCTTAACTCTGCTGATGCTGCTTACCATTAAATATAAAAAACAGTCAAAACAACTACTAATACTTACTGTTTTGCTTACCCAGAACTCACACTCAACAATTATTTGGCCCTTGAAAAAATCTCAACTAGGACCAAACTAGTCAACCCTATTCAAAATACAAAACATGAGTCTCATCACTAAGCACAGTGTTTATCAATAAATCTTTGGAACTGCAAACAGTTGTCTGTCTTGATACAAAACTCACTCAAAGTCACTAGAATTTTTTTTTTTACCTCTGATTTTGTGAAATCAAAGTCTCCAACAATTCCTTGTTCACGATTTACAGCGAAAACATTATTTCCATGCAGAGATCCATGTACTATATCAGCTTCATGCAATGTTTGTAGACCTTGGGCCACTCCTTTCATGACTTTTAATGCCTCCTAATAATAATTTGGGTATTTATTACAAAGATTGATATGGGAAAAAAACAAAGCACAGTATCAAGTCAGTTCCTCTTTAGAGCTAAGACTTTGGGTTTCTTTAAATGGTTGCACATATTCAAACTTCAGACAAATTCTGTATTCTCCTTCTCTGAAATGTGGATGAACTCCCAGTTATGACTTGCACAGCAGCCAGGAAGGAAAAAAAAAAAAATACAGTCCCAAATTGACAAATAACAAACCTGAAAAAATACTCAAGGAGAAGGGCATAAATGCACAAGCTCCAAACAACAAACAAACAAAATCAAAACTGAGGGGGAAAAAAAAAAAAAAACAAAACAAACCCACACACACACCAAACAAACAAACCAAAACAAACAAACTCTCACCAACTAAAAACCCCAAACCACACAAGTTGGAGCTCTATGGATAGGTTCAAGTGAGGAAACAGAACCAGAGAGAAGACTTTGTCAGCTTCTAGCTACAGCTTCCTGAAGAAGACATGGCTACTCAAAGTGCATACAGACATTGTGTGGGAAGGATGGAAAGAGAAAGAAGAGGAATGAATGATGGGGGAGGAGAAAAAAAAATACAATCTACACACACAAGAATTCTACAAAACCTCACTACAGAAATGCCTGTCCATGCATATCTGACATGCTCAACTCCAGTACTTTAAAAATATACTTGTAACATAGCTGAGGCATTAATTGCAATACAAGAAAAATGTGTATTCAAGCAAAATCTTCTAGAAAACTACAAGCTACTGTGTGACAAGATGCTAAGAACACGAGTCAAGCTAAGCTGTGCAACTTCCTTTATTCACTGTCACCCACCAAAAGCAGTGCACTGGTGAAACACAATCAGCACTATAAGAGACAGCAAAACATCAAGAGCTCAGTTCAGAAACGTACAAAATAAAAAGCTGACAGCCTAAACAGTTATACTTACCTCTAAACTTAATGGTGCAACATCCTGTAGAGCCCTCAGACTTGCTCCTGGATAGTATGGGACCATTAAGTACACCAAGGGATCACACTTCAAAAAGAAGAAAAGAAGTAGATCGCTTCAAATATCAGGAATATTGGGAAACTTAACACACACTAGAGGTACAATAGGTCAATTCATTATCTTTAAGTTGACAGTTTCTCTAAACACAGAAAAGAACTATTTTTCTGACTCAATGCTCCAACATAAAACATCTTAAGCTGAAAAACTTGCAGTTGGAGCTCAGAACTTAAACGAGAGCATTGCTAATTTGAATCTTGCCTTGCAGAAAAGAACAAACAACAGTTGCAGTAATCCAGACTTCTCCTTCTGTTGACTCCAGGCTCTGTGATACTTGGCAACTCTTTCAGTCACATTAACTTCTGAGCTTACATCTACAAAGTAACCCTCAAAAACAAAACACAAGCTCAAGTTAGTACTCCCAATGCCTGTAATATTATTGCATGAAACTCTTCACTAATTAAAGAAATGCATATTGTTAGATGCCAGCAAGTAACAACAACTTCTACTTCACACAAAACTCCATGCCAACTGTCACACACTCTTCCCATATTTTCTTATTACCTCTTAGAAAGTCTCTTAAAACAAAATAGGGAGTGTGTCTCTATTCTGAGATTTAAATAAGCCAAGTCAAAGGCAAGAAGAATATGTGGATCTATGCTTCTCATAATACTAGAGCCCCTGCCTTTCCAATCTCTAGCAGAGTGGTAGAGAAGCAGCACAAAGAAAAAGCAGCAGCTCCTGAATTTCTCTGTGAAATTATCAGCAAAAATAGCATCTGCAAAAAGGGGCAGTAGCAGCGAACATGAAGAAAGGTCCACCAGATACCAGAAAGAACAGAGAGTAGAAAAGCACTGTATGCCACAGCACCACTCAGAAGTGAAAAGTCAGTAGGTAAAACCAAAGCAATCTAGAAGGAAAACAATGCTGGGTGTCCTACGTGACCCTGCAAAAGTACTTGCCACCAGAAAACGGCTGTTAAACACAGGGATGGGAAACCAACAGCAGAGTTTATTCACGACTTGCACTTGGCAAAGGCAAGGCCCCACCTGCAGTGCTAGCTGAAAGCCACTGCTAACATTACCTTTAAAAGAACCTTCTGACCCCGAATTCCTGAACACACTAAGAGTCTCTTCGTGCTCAGTTCCTCCACAGGCTCAGCATCCAAAAGCTCTCGCTCCAGGCTGCATGTCAGAAGCCCACCAGAGTTCTGCAGCATGTGCACACAGGAATACCCAGAGTAAGTGCATGGATTTAATATTTGCCAAGAGTCAGAGGCTTCAACTACCTCTCCTCTCCCTCAATCAACTTAAAGCAAAAAACCAGTTGGGACACACAACAAAGCTACAGCATCTATGACCAAGAGGCTGGCCATCAATCACAGAATCATGCCATCTTTTTGGATGGAATACACTTTAAGATTACATTTTCCAACTGTTAACCTAGCACTGCCAAGTCTACCACCACATCAAGTCCCTTATTACTACATCTATGTCTTACAAATACTTCCAATGACAGTGACTCCACCACTTCCCTGGGCAGTCTGTTCCAACGCTTTACAGCCCCTTCAGTGAAGACAGTTTTCTTAACATCCAGCCCAAACCTTCCCTGGGGCATCTTGAGGCCATTTTCTCTTGCCCTGTTGCTTGTTACTTGGGAAGAGAGACCCACACACAGCTTGTTACACGTGGTACCTGTACCCAACAGGAGGTCCTTCTGGGTAGTTGCAGAGAGCAATAAAGGCTCCCCTCAGCCTCCTTTTCTCCAGGCTAAACAATCCCATAAAACTACCCCTCATAAAATATGTGCTCTAGAGCCTTCACCAGCTTCTTTATCCTTTGTCAGGCACGCTCCAGTACCTCAAAGTCCTCCTTGCAGTAGGATCCCCCAAATAGAAAAACAGTATTTGAGTTGCAGGCTCAACATTGCCAAGTATAAAGATACAATCAATTCTCCAGTCCTGCTTTCCACACTACACCTAATATAAGCCAGGGTACTACTGGGCTTCTTGGTCACCTGGGCACACTGCTGGCTCTTTTTCAGCTGGCTGCTGACAAACACCCCAAGGTCCTTTCTCACCAGCCACCTTTCCAACCACTCTTCCCTAAGCCTGTAATGCTACCTGGGGTTGTTGAGATCCAAGTACAGGACCTGGCATTTGTCCTTGTTGACTCTCACACCACTAGCCTTGGTCCATCAATTCAGCCTGCCCAAATACTTCTGTAGAGCCTTAACATATCAAGAGCTCCTGCCTAATTAGGTGTCGGCATAAACTTACTGAAGGTGCAACCTATCTCTCCTTAGCCACATCATTTACAAAGACATTAAAGAGAACTGGCCCAAATACTGGGCCCTGAGGAACACAAATGCATTATTCTAACATTCAGATGACAGAAGGTGGAAGACCACAAAAAAAAACACTCAGGTTTTATGTTCCCCAACAAAGATTGTGCAGAGCTTTGATAGTGCCTGAAACAGTAACTGACAGTGCATTCAAATAGCATCTCTGCTTACCATATAGTCCATAATTCCTGCTTCTGGATAAAGAAGTGGTAACTCAGGGAACCATTTCTGTGCCAAAACAGTAAGCTTCTCCTAAACCAATGAAACAAGGCTCATGTTGTCAGGTGAGTGGCTTCTGATATATACAGGTGTACACTGAATTTTGCAATGTATACCCAGGACAGTCAAACATACACTGACCTCCAACAACATCATCCAACCAAACACTGGCATTTGGTTGTTTTGTTTTTTTTAAACACACTCACATACACCCCAAACAGTTCAGTATTGACAGATTTTCCTCAATCTCTGAGTTAGTTATAAAGGCCCAAAGAAAATATTTCATCTTTTCTACACAAGGCTTTGGTAGACCTAAACAAAGGAAAACAACCTCAATACAGGTAAGCAGAAAAAGACAGAAATCGAGTAGTAACAGATCAAGCCAGGCTCTCATGCATCTCCAGAACCCACCCAGCTGTAATGCTGCAGAGTCACTGTTAACACACAAATGTTACTTCTGCAGAGGTAGGTGTACCACCACTACAAATTATGGTGCCTTTCATCTTGTCACAAGCCAATGGTTTCTAACTCTTCATTCCACAGAGAGGACTTAGAGAAAGGCTAACCTTCACTTTGAGGTAAAAGCCCATAAAGCAACAGTCATAAGGAAACAGGTCCTTTTCTTGCAAGAAATACTCTTTCCTCAGCAACCAGGCTTACACTTTCACCTATAGTTCTTCTGGATTGAAAACTTTACCCCTCTATGGAGAGGCGAAAGGGAAAGGAGGTCTTAAGAAACTGTGTTCAAATAGACATGAAACTGATCAGCCTCCAGGCCTTCTCCCACAAGCTTCACCAAAAAAGAGCCATGTTAATAATTCAGCATTACCAAAAAAATCACACATTTGCATTTCATTTGCTTTAACATGACACACAGATGTTTTAGTTACCAAACCAGTTGAATACTTACATATTCTTCTTGCTCCTTGAATATTTCCTGAAGAACCCTATCTCGCAGATCAGCAATTTCCTCTTTAATTCTTGTCATTTCAAAGGCACTGTAGTCATCAGACTGCATTAGGCACACCCAAGTTAGTGTGTAATTCTCATTCTGCTATTACACCAAGTAACCTACTGTATCCAGTCTAACAAGCAGCTTCTATACCTGTTCTGGAGTTGAAACTGTTCTCAAACGCCTATTTTACTCTGTCTCCTCTCTGGAAACTCAAGAGGAGCTCTTAAAAATTTACTACTGAAAAAAAATGTTTCCTTTGTTAATATAACAGACTAAATATTCCAGCCCTTTGCTGCTTTCAGAAGTTGTTGTTTTTCCCTTAAGAATTAGAGCAATTAATGTGCAATCCTAAAAACAGCACAGAAGATGAGGTAATACTTAGAAGTCTTTCCACTTCTGAGGTGATGTACTGGGGAATTCTGATAATTAGTACAGTTAACTTCTGTCCCCAAAGAGGAGGTAAACGCATTACTGACAAGTGACAACTTAAATCACATAACCAGTACAGTAAAAAAAAAAAAAAAAAACATTGGACAACACTCTGCATGTTGTGAACAGCAACCACCACCAGAGGGATGCTGAAAGCACAGTGCCACGGCGGAGAACTCAAAGTAGCTATGCACTGATTTCTTTCATTCTATGTTTTAAGCCATTCGTGCTTGCCCTCAGGGCCCTGTAAATTTTTCAAAAGTAAAAGGCAAAATTCAGGTCAGAAAACAAGCTGTTTTATGTAGCCACCACTTACTGTGATTAGACAACATTGTTTCTAAACCTATTTTAAATATCAGGCAAAAGTCACCAACATTGTACTGGTCCTACAGGAAAAATATTTTCATACTTCCTCAAAGTTGTTCTTCTCAACCAGCTTGCACCTTAACTGGGCTTTCAAGCTTTTCACTGTTTTCTTAACTGATAGTAAGATGTTAATGTTGGGTCTTCTATTCAGCCATTCCTCACAATGCTTTTTAAGCTAGGAGGAAAAAGGTAAAAAGAAAAAAAATCAGAACATATCCCAGCATTCCATTTTTATATGCTTCAGTCCAATGCACAAAACAGCCTGAAGCCTGTCTCAATTCAGCTTCTCATGATCTTTCTCCACACAGAAGGGGATTCTTTTCTTTCATTCTAGTGGCATTAAAAACCCTCTGCAAAACCTACCTTCTACTCATAGCTCAATTCCCTCAAGTTACTCACTACTCATAGGTAATGGATCTAGAGATCACAGCTTCCACTGCTTTATTTCAACTGAATGAAGCACAACTCTAAGTCAGCCTCCTCATCACCAACATACTCCCAGAATTTCCTCATAAAACGATCAGAGAGCATTTCTCATTAAGAGGTTATGTCAGCAAGGGTTACTAGCAGAGATCACAGTGACAGCAATAAGTAGAGCATGAACTCACCTCAACACCAGCAGAGTATCTGTGCTGTATGACAGTGATCATGCTTTGCTCCTGCTGAACTTTGTGCAGAAGTTTATTGCAAGCACTCATGATTATTCTCTTCTCTGCTTCATCCTTCCCCTGGATGGAATTACACAGACTGAGATTACAGACTGAGGTAGTTCTTCATTTACACACACCAATGTTTAAGATGTAAAAAACCTTTACCCAGAAATTCTACTGTTAATGGAAAAAAATAATTCGTCTGAACTTTTAATCTATTCACAAAGAGATTCTGAGAGGGAAGTCAGCAAGACTAACAGTTAACCCAACAGCTTCAGTACATGAAACCAATCTGCCTAGGCAGCAGTCCAATCTCATATCCTACATGCTGTGAAATAAATGTTAAGGATAGCACAGTTCAGTAGGTAGGAAGCATTAAAGCAAGCAACTACTCTTCTCAATGACAGTCACTGATTCTATCATACACAGAAGTCACAAGCAGACTAAATTACTGGTTTCTTGCTAGTATGATGTTACAAAGCACAAGTTCATCTTTTGCTGATGTGACCATTCTCTGACACAGAAAAATACTATCAGTAAGGCAATAACATTTGTCCCATACAAAATTTATGCAAATAAAAACTATTCACTTTCTGAAGACCAGAGAAAGTAAATTTATCCATACACATTCACTGTGAGAGCCAATTCCATATGAACTCATTTCTCATCACCTGCATTTTCAATACAGCCAACAAAAACTCAGCCCACTTTAAAGAAAGCTTCTCTGCCCCTAAAGAACAAGTTTTCCCAGTACTGTTTAGTTAGGCCAGTCATACACACAGCTAAGTTCTTGTCACCCAAAGCTATCCTCTGACAGATGTCTGCAAAACGCAGTCTCTTCTCTCTGTGGAGCAACCTGAGCTACTTTCTATCACACTTCCATAAAAAAAAGATGCTGCCTTGTAGCAAGTAAACTCACCTGGTATATTAAGCAAAGCTTTGAACTGAAATAAAAGATGTATAAAATACATAGAAGTCGAGGCACAGTAGGTATGATTAGAACTTACATTTAAGTCATTATTCAGTTCCTCACAAATGGCCACTTCAACCTTCCTGAGAATTTCATCTGCATTGCCAATCGCTTCCTCTAAATCTGAAGGTGCTTCTGACATCATGTCAAAACACTTCCAAAAGGGGAAAGAAACAAATTAATTCATTCATTAAAAATCAGCCTTGCAATTGAAAACAAGAATTTGGCAAGCAGGCAGCAAAAACAAGTAAGAAATACAAAGAGCAACACTGGAAATCTAATCAGGACTTGTGTCAGATCTGCCTCACACTTAGGTTTAGAAGTCATTACATCACTTAACAGGTAAGGTTCTCCAAGCAAGAAGAAAGAAGATTCTTGCCCTGGTCAGGCTTTACTTTTCTCATCTCCCCATTTTGGTTAAAAAAAAAAAAAAAAAAAATTACAAAAACCACTGAGTAGAAGAATCCTAGTCCTTCTCCTATGGAGTTTATGGCAAAAATCAACATACCTGCTGCCCCCACAAGGATACAGAAGATGCTTAGTATGGTAGTTTCACTACTGAGTGGGCTTTCCATTCCTAAACAGTACTACTGGAGATAAAGACATATCTTGTGACCTATTGCACAGCTTACCAGGTGTGAAATAAGGTTAAAAAGAATTCACCAGTAAATCCTATGTGGTTTACAGAAAGCAGAAATAATTTAGCTCCACAACCAAAGATATGGAAGGTGCCAGAGACACATCAGCAATATCAGCTTATAAATACATCAAATAGGATCTGCTGCCATCTGCAGAACAAAAGGTATCCAACTGGCAAGCAGAGCTAAAAATCAAACTACGGTCTTGTATTTAACATACAAGATACACAGTTATAACAGAGACCTGCAACCTCCATCTTGATCATTTTTTGTCTATCAAGCTGGCATTTTCAGAGTCTCTAGTGGAATACATTTCACGGCCTTACCCCTAAAGGAAATGAGTTTCTGTTGCTGACAGTTTTTCTTTTCAAACAGGCTCCCCAAAGCCTCAGAGCTTGCATACTGGAAAGGACATGTCCAGTGTCTCAAAATTTCACTGACCAATTTCATACTGGAGATTCCAATTGACTTTATCCAAGATTAATTTGTACCCAAAGAGAAAAGGCAAATCTACACAGAATACAGGAAGGGGAAATGCTTCACAGACGCCTTCCCTCTACATGACTGCTCACTCTTTTTTAAAAGGAGATAGAAGTTAAACTGCAACAGAATAATTGTATATCAAAAGCTGAAACTATTAAGATGGATAACTGGAAATTTCTTCCTTGCTCTACCTACCAATGCTTTACCAACCCATGCAGGAAGTGTGCACTTTTCAGGGCTCTGAACCGTTTGCACAAGAGCTCAGACCTTCAACAGGCAACCAGAAGTTCATCAGTAACAAACTTCAGTCTCTTACACACGTGCTGAAACATTCTGAGGCAACCACTGAAAGCCGCCCGCAGGTTTGTTTACCCCCTCTAATGACTGACATGATGACAAACATCTGCAAGTAATTATATTCATTAACATTACACTGCACATGGCATGCACAAGTCTACACTGCTGCAGAACAGCATTTATCACTAGGTCAAGGAACTCTCATCCGTACCACCACCTAGCTACAGCAAATGCTCTGACTACAACCAAGTGCAAGGGCAGAAAAACTATTCGCTAGGAAAGAGCACAAGCTTGGTGGACTTCCCTGCAGGAATGGAGGGAGAACACCTTACAGTCTTCCCAGGAAGATCATAAATCCAAAACTGAGAAAAGGCTGGGAAATTCAGGACAGACACACAAAAGCCACAAAGTTACCTCCCCACTTTGTGACTGTTTTGGTTTTGGCTGGTTGGGGTTTCTTTGCTTTTGTTTCTGGTGAGGGGTTTGTTTGCTTCGTTTGGGTTTTTTTTTAAGCCAAGTAGCACCTACTCAACTTCTATGCTCCAAACCACTTAAAACTCATTTGGAGAGACACCACATCAGAATAGTACTGCATGAAATACTGCAAGACAAGCAAAAAGTTGTGGACAATTTATCTGCATAAATTTTCCACGCTCAGAAATTAAATGAGGGGGGAAAAAAAATCCCAACACACTGTTATACATTTGGTTTGCAATCTGCACCTGAATCATGGCAAGACAGATTGGCTGCTTCCTTGCAGAAACCTTTCAACACCATTCAGCAGTATTTATGACCTAGAATCGTCTAAAATCTGAAATCTTTCCATCCAAAAGCCACTTGAAAGGACTAACTAAAGCACTGCAGTCACAGAATGAAGAAATAGAAAACATCCATACAAAATGTTTTGTTTATAAAATGTTTGTCTATATTTAATACCTATCACCATATTGATAAACGTTCTTTGCATAAAATTATGAATGGATCTTAACACAAAGTCTCTCCTTTCATAAGGAAGCATAAACTCTGGCTCACCACAAAGGTATACTAAAAATAAACTGACATTCCAGTCCTCCACACATGACCTTTTTCTCTGTACCCAGGCACTGTCATTTAGTGCCTCTGCTTCTATACACAATTGCACTGCCACATGACCATGGTGCCTACTAATGCCTGCTCCTCAAAAGCTTAGTGTCCTGCTTTCTATTTTTCACCAACTTGAAAGACTGACTCCTCACCTTACCTTTGAAGTGCCACCAAACCAGTCAGCGAGAGTTTGCAGAGCTGTGTCTGTATCATCTCTGACATGGATTAATTTATTCACTCTCACACTCTTCCACTCGAAGAACTGTTGAAATGCCTCCTCAGAGTCTTCTGCTTCAGAATCTTGACCAGCCATCATCTCCAGAGAAGGAGACAGCTCCTGTGTATCAAGTAATCAAACAAAAACAGTGGCATTTTAAAACACAAGTACATGTCTGGATAGATGGCATGGCTAGGGAGAAGCCAGGTTCAAAAGGAACAGTCTGAAGGAGAGAGAAACAAATCAGCCCACTTAACAGCAACCGGGTGCCAGTAACTGTACTGAAAAAAGTGCTCAGTAGCAGTTTCATACCCATTGTCACACCCTGTTTATAAAAATAATAGCACCAGTCATGGCATCAGGCTGTCCTCAAGTAAAGAATCCGGGAAGTTACACCCTATTTATTCCCATTTCATACTACAAACATAATTCCCTAAAGCATTATCAACTTCACTAGCACACAGATGCAGAAGCAGGCTGCAGAAGGATAACAACCCATGAAGACATCTCCATGGCTTACAGGCACTTGTTCTAGTCACTATCTGTAAAGATGATACAGCAAAAGAAGCAGAACAAGCTACTGCACACTATCCATGGGCCAGAGGAAACAACTTGCTCACAAACACCTAACAGAATGACTGACAACTGTTTAGCTCACATTCTAGCTTGTGGGGATACACAAAGTCCTCTAAAGCACTCTCAGCCTTCCTCTTATCCACTGCGGAATTATCATTTGGGAAGCAGGGATCTCACCAACTGGTCTGGAGGTTTTTTGATTCTAGTCAGCAGGACCAGCTGTGACTGGAGCTGTTTGATTTTTTTTTTGCAGAGTTCTCACTGGAAGGTACAAAAGTCAGAAGAGATGTATGATGCAGAAGAGATCCAGGCTGGATGAGGTCTTGAGCATCCTGATCTAGTAGGAAGTGTCCCTGCCTATGGCGGAGGGTTGGAACTGGTTGATCTTTGAGGTCTCTTCCAACCTAAACCATTCTATGATTAGCAGTACACAGCCCCAGTAAGAAGGTCCTTAGCTTCTATGCTCCTGTTCTTCTGTGAGACTCTAGGAAAAGCTACTTGTTTCTCTAGGACAGCACAGTACAACCTCTTCAGCTCTAAAGGCAACCAAGGTTCTCAATGGTATTCGGTAAAAACGTTTTTCTGTTTCCCTACTTGGGAAAACTCTTTCCATTTTCCAGCTCATAACACAAAAGAGAATGTATCATCAACACTATTAAACTAACACACAAAATTCATTTAACACACCTAGCAGCATTTCAGTATTCATATACAACTGTCAACATTTCACTACAGTACAACTATCCGGAAGATGCCTGATGCTTACCACCTAGTGGATTAGCACAGCATAACCTTTAAACAGATATAAAAACAGTAAGTTTGGAAAAATAAACTAAAAACCCTAAGCAAACCCATCACAGCCACAAAACACTTAAAACCCCACTACAAAACAGAAAATCCCTACAAACTTTCCTCTCTTTGAAGCAGAAACCACATGGGGCCTCCAGTGACAGAAGCCATGAAATCCTATGTACCCACTGCTTATTCTAATTAAAACACCAAACTGTGTATCAGAGTAGAACCAAAAAAGAACTTCATCAACACTTTTTTTTAATGCCACTAAAAAATAATTTTATTAGAAATAGAATAATTAAGTCCACAAGCATTTAAATGCTTCAATTTATTAATGCTGCTCCAACCTTACAGGAAATTACATGTAGCCTGTAATCATGGTGATTTTTACTAAGAACCCTATCTCACACGTGTGCAAGAATACACCTCAGGAATGAGCACAAACAAGCTGACTAACTAATGCCAACCTTTCCCCCTTTCCACACACACTTTCACAGCCAAAATACAAGCAAGTAGAAGTTTTAAGCAAGTAACCTCTAGCAGCAATGGCCAAATACACCAACTTCATGTTTCTCTTGCTCAAGCCCTCTTTAAAAGCTTTTACTGCCTCTTGAGAGCCTGTTTCCCCATCTACTTCCCTTCCAGCCAGCCCAACAGAAAGGGGGCGAGGGAAGTCTCTTGGCATACAAACAGTTACACCTGCAGTGCTTTAATTCTTACCTTAAAAAAAACAGAAATGATTTAGACATTTTACACTTTGCCCCACTAGTCCAAACTACACAGCCACCCTAACAGGAAAGACTAGGAAAGCTTATAATCCAGCCACAAAATCCAGTAGCTAACTGCACTGCCTTTTTAGTTGTAGGTTCTCTCATTAACACCTGCACTCTACTAAATACTCTGTGCTTCATCAAGTCTTGTTAGCCCCTAAACACATTACCATAAGAAAAAAGCTGCTGCTCAGATAGTATCTAGATAATAATTTGTGTCTAGGAACAGCACACAGGAGGACCAGGATCACAATATAACACTGAGAAATACAGGTGTTAAGTGTACAACCTGACTCAGAAGTGCTATCTAAAGCTTCATATGTTGCTAGTCAAGGTCTCCAAAACCAGAACATTTAACACTTAAGAAACATCCTCCACAGGTTCTCAACGTTTCAGAATCAAGACTGATAAAAGCAACCTCCTTACTTGTAATGTGCTTGAGCGCTCAGAGAGAGGCAGCTGATCCACTTCCAATATTAATTCTTCCACAGCTGCAAACAAGTTCTGCTGCACCTCATCTCTCTTGGTAATCAGTTTATCTCTTTCATCCTATACAGAAGAGAAAGCAAGTCACCAACTTGAACTCAAGTGCTACATAAACCATTTGGAAAGGAATAAAAAGTACCAATTCCTTCCCCATTCTGAGAAGAATAAATAAAATAAATAACTAACTCTTGGAAAGTCTATCGTGGATGGCAATTAGTTAAAAAAAAAAAAAAAAAAAAAAAGAGAAGTTAGCCATGACATTAATAACAGATTCATATGAAGCCAAAGAACAGCAAAATGAGCACTTCTTACTAACAAGTAATACATATCTGTAGTATAAACACATATACACAAACATAAGCTCCCAGCGATTTCAAGTTTAGCTTATCCAGTAAAAGCTTAGAAGTTGATTTAAAGCAGGAGTTTCAGTATTCACTGAAGACAAAGTAGAAATCATTTGCCTGTCAAAGAAAAAGGCACAATGAGACCCAATGGCTGGAACTTGAAAGACAGACAAACTCCATCTAAAAACAAAACACCCAAATTGCAGCATACATTGCTTTAAAACTTAGATTGGAACTGAATCTTTTAATTCAGCCACACATCAGTGGGATGGACAATACAACTTATCCTACTAAGTTTTGTCATAGAAGGTTAACACAACATACTGATTCAGCACTTACAAACATGAACCAACCACCACTAAAAGGTTTTAATAAGCCATGCCAGAGGGATCTGGAGCAGTGTGAACCTCGAAGTCCAGCAAGGCCAAATGCAAAGTCTTGCATCTGGCTCAGGGTAACTTACTGAGGGACAAAGAGATTGAGAGCAGCCCTGTGGAGAATAACTTGAGGTAGCATTGGATGAAAAGCTGGACATGGGCTAGAGACATGTTTGCAGTCCAGGTGGCCACAGGTATCCTGGGCTGCATCTTAAGAAATGCAGCCAGCAGGTCAAGGGAGATGATTATGTTTCTCTACCCTGGTGAGACCTGACCTGGAGTACTGTGTCTCACTCTGGAGCCCTAAGCAAATGACAAACATAAACCTGTTGGGACTGAGTCCAGAGGAGGGCCACAAAAATAATCAAAGGACCTCTCCTATGGAGAAAGGTTGAGAGAGTTGGAGTTGTTCAGCCTGGAGGAAAAAAGGCTCCAGGGATACCTGACTGCAGCCTGTCAGCACTTTAAGAGAGCTTGTAAGAAAGACGGGGACAGACTTGTTAGCAAGACAGAACAGGGGCAATGTTTTTAAACTAAAAGAGGGCAGATTTAGACATAAAGTATAATGATAAAATTGCCCAGAGAGGTGGTAGGTGTCCCACCCCTAGAAACATTCAGTGTTAGGTTGTACTCTAAGCAAGCTGATCTAGTTGGGAATGTTCCCTGCAGGGATAGTTGGACCAGATGACCATTTAAGGGTTCTTCCCAACTCAAAGCACTCCATGATTCTCTGCTTGTCCCTGCACAAGTATCAAAACCAGAACTTATCAGGCTTATGCTCATGGCTTATCTCCTAGTCCATTTCATGAGCTGTTAAACTCAGCAATACTTCTTAAACACATTCTAAACGTTTGAGGTTATACTTGAAACTAACTGCAACACATTTGCTGCCATTCTCCCACACGCCATCTCTTCCCCACCTTACCACAGCGACTGCCACCCGTTTTCCAAAGCTCATCGCCACAGAGACAGCGCAGAACTATCCTTACCAACACAGTGGCGTCTGCTCACCCAGGCAGGCTTCTTCAGACCTGTGGTTGCAGAGCAGCTGCACTAGATGGCAGCTTTCCCCTACACAACTTCATCTCTCCGTACAACCACATTCTCACAACGCTCTCCCCGTGCCTCCCCGTACAAGCGCAGCCTGCGAGCAGAGGCTACGTAGCTGCTTTAGCAAAAGGTTTTCAAGACAGGCACCGCAAATGCACAGCTGAAGCTCTTTCTAATACAGCACAAAAGCCTTTTAGCTAACATGGTCTGACTGCCTTGTAGTTCTCCACAAAACTCAGGGGTGTCAGAACGTCTCCGTTTAACAAACCAGAATACTCCAACGTCACAGAGTAAAGGACAGATCCTTCCACAACACGCTCACCCTATTCCGCTACACATAAGACTACAATACCCTGACAACAACTGTTAAATAGCTTCTAAGAAAAAACAAATTCCAACCTACCATATTTCTGCACAACTGAAGCCTCTCTTGAGCCTGCTCATGCTCTTTCCAGGTTGTTTCCATTCTTTCCAAGGAAGAGGGAACCGGGAGACATCCTTCTGTAACCACTTTTATCATTTCTGAGAGCTGCTCCAAAAAACAACGGCTCTTGTTTGTGCACCTAAGGTGTAGAGGAAAAAACATTTTGCCAAGGCTTTTTTCCCCAGAATTCAAGCAGTTTTAAAATAAATAAATAAATAAAATCAATGCTACTTAGACCTTGAATGCACCAATTTTCAGGTATTACCTGCGGTGTTAATAACCTAGTTTCTTTCAAAAGGCAACACCACCAATTTATCTTACTCAGCTGCTGAATATTTTCTGAGGAAGGAGGAATGATCAAGAATACATTCATTATATCTCAGTATTGATGAAGTTGCACATCAAAACTCCTACTCTTAATTTCCTTTTGATCCTACTTCCTCTCCTGGTTCTTCGGGTTCTTTTAACTCATTTGCCACAAACACATATAGCAATATTTTTATTTCCTTGTCTTGAAGTTCTCTTCCTAGAACTACCCTAAAACTAGAAGGCTAATTTGGTCTACACAAAGACATACACCTCTCACAGCAATACAGACACCCAAGGAACTCTGACTACCCACATTTTAAAACTAGTTCCGTTTACTAATCAGCCTCTTCCTAGAAGATAAAAATCAAAGTTCTTCTTGCAAAAGCTCTGGTAAAGGAGCAGAAGTGAACTGAAGTCATCTGATAAAACACTGAAAAGTGGGCAACTCAAACACCAGTGAGAGTTCCCCTCCACATACAACATTGCATTTTCATAGAGCATTAGCAAAACTTTTTGGGGAAACAAAAAAGTAAAAGCATGCATGGCACGAAGAGAGAAGCAGGGCAAAGGTGAGTAGTACTACTGTAGAAGAAAATACACACCTAACTTCTTTCAATACCTTCACCTTAGCAGCCAAATTTCTCATTCTCGTTCCAATGTAAGTACTTAGGGTTTCCTCAAAGTGGTGCTGCAAAACAAGAACTCTTGGTGAACATACAACCATCCTGACCTTCCTACAAGGAATATTCTTGACCCAAAAAACAGAGTCCACACACCATTGGCAGCATGTCCCTGCACCAGAGCAAGGTAAGTCTTCACTCAGGCAGTTTCATCCTTCTTTATCCCAATATGAAGTGCAGTATGATGAAACCATAAGACAAAAGCATTGTCAGAAACACTCCCAAGGAGAGAAGCATCCTCTTCTCACTTCTGCATACCTGAAGTCCAAGTCTCAGCTGCTGATTCTCCAGTTCTAGTTCCTTCTGCTTCTTTAAGAGATTAGCATTCTCCCTTCTGAGAACTTCTGTCTCTTCATTCAGTTTCCAATCTGGTCTTACTTGTGCAAAGCTTGTGTCTGGCACTGAGGCAGAAGCTTTTATTTTTTCTCTTTTAAAAATTAAGAGGAGTTAATTAAAAAACAAACAAAACCAACATCACAACATTATGTGGATTCATTCATGCTACTGCAGTATCAGTCACGACTAGAGACCACCACCTCGAAAGGACTACAGAAGCACACACACGATCACACTTCTTCAGAACAGGTATCCCTTTCCACACCACTTCAAAGACTATTCCACAACATCAAGAAAAAGGAACAGATCATTTGAAGACACCACTCTGTGTTCTCACAGTCACCAACTCAAAGTATTCCTCATCCAACACACATCTCATGACACCAGACTGCAAAGCCAGGAAAATCTATTGTAAAACACATCTCCTGTCTACTAAATAAGCCAAAGCGCTTTAAGGTTCTTGGTTTGGCTCTCCCTCCAACATTGATTTTGATAATTAATAAGAGCAATATGAAGCCATCTGCCTCTGAACTATACAGCACTACAGCTCCACTAGACCCCACCTCAACTTCACCCTCACCTGCATAGCTTTGTATGCATTCTAGCTTCTTTCTCCATTTCCTTGACAGCTGTAACACCCCTAAAATGCCTGTGATGTGCAAAAAGTTAAAGGACACCAGAACACACAGAAATAAATGCACTGTGCTAGCCACTCAAAAAAGCTTTGTACACAGAAGTATCTCAACACTATGTGCCATGAAGAAAGTGTAGGGGGAGAAGAAAAGTCATTGTTTAAAAAATCAAATTCAGAGCAGATCTGTAACTCAGAAAAGGCAGAACAGAGTATCAGAATAATACAGGATAAAGCAGTTTACTATAAACTTACACTTTAAAGAGTACCCCATATCAATAGTAGATTTGTTAACAGCATAGATTTGCCTAAAGGGCATAATTTTAAAACACATTTGGACACCATGCTGGTAGGTGAAAGGATGTGCCCTCAGGTGATTCACTAAGAAGTTTGAGATGCTGAAATTATGGAAAAATTTTTAAGTGTTCAACAAGTTTTTTTGGAAAACATTACTTATGCCACCTCAACTTTCCAAGTGCTAAGTACCATCTTTCCCACCCACAAACAATTTTCTCAGCAGCCTGTTGCCATGGAAGTCCTAGCAACAGTAGGACAAAATCTCTTTAAAAAGATTTCTGATAACAACTGTAACTGCTAAGTTACCACCACTTCTTGTCAATGTAATTACAAGTTACAGAGACACCATTTTTCCTGAAAGCTTGCTTCAAACTGGGATTGCTGCCTTGATTTCTTATAGGCACACACTACTATTTCCCTACACAACTAAATCATCCAAATGTTTGTCCTTCTAAGTAAGCACACTTTCACTTTCCACCCTGGTGAGTTTTAAGCAGAGGTAAACAGGAGCTAACTACAAAAAGTCTCAGGAACAAGCCTAAGGAAATGGCACAGATGCTAAGAAGAGTATCAGTGCAGTATCATCACCACAAAATCCACTAGAGGTCTGATGTTCCTTTCAATTGAAGCTTTTTAGTATCTTCTCCTCTGCTCACTTAGGATAGCTGCTATCCTTCCTTTAAGACACATAAGGACAGTCTATCAAAATCAAAGGAGGAAGAACAAGGTATCCAACCAGCAATAACACTAATACATGCTTTTATACAGCTTCCTGCCTGAATGACTCCCACCACCACAGAACACACACATTCACAGACACTTCCCTTCCATTGTACAGCATCACCTGATGTTGGAAAGACAAAAACCCAACTTTGCTTTTTAGGTACTGGCTTCCCCCCTCCATCTTCTCACATACCCACCTCCCAGCAACTAAGCAAATCAGATTGCTCATACCACGATTTCTGTGACATCCCACAGCCTTACTTTGGGGCAAACATACGGTTCCCAGCATGATTCTGTTTCCTTGTGGCAACAGTTACGTGGTCAAATTGCCCTCTTGGGGTGTGGTGAGGCCTGCTAAGCCACTGTGGAACTGAAGCTTTTGTCTTCTGATGAGAATTTTGCAGGACATCTTCCCTTCTCTCTTCCACATCTTCAGTGGTTCCTGGAGATGACCTTTTTTCAGCAAACCCTGCTCTGGCCACCTCCTCTCCAATATCTGTTTTTTCATATCGTGCTTGGGCAATAATGGTACCATCTTCATGCTTGGCTTTGTAGTGTATTTTAATCACTTTTTCATAAGTTAGGCTGCTCAAGAACTTTTTCCCCTGTAACATAAAAATACAAGGAAGCTCTGCACTGGACACTTGCAGTACTTTTAGTTGAAACACACTTAGCCCATGCCCCTGTACTCAGCACTGGTAAGGCTACACCTCCAATACTGGGTTCAGTTTTGCGACCTTCACTACAAGCAGCACATCAAGGTGCTGGAGCAGGTCCAAGTAACAAGAAGTCAGTGAAGGGCCTAGAGCACAAGTCTCATGTGGAACATCTCAGGGAGCTGGCACTGTTTACTCTGGAGGAGCCTGAGAGGAGACCTCCTCGCTCTCTACAACTGCCTGAAAGGAGGTGGTAGTGAGGCGAGCGTTGGTCTCTTCTCCCTAGAATCAAGTGACAGAATGAGGAAATGGCCTCAAATTGGGCCAGAGAAAGTTCAGATTAGACATTAGGGAAGAAAATTTACCGAAAGGGTTGTCAGGCACTGGAATAGGTTGCCTGGGAATGCAGCAGTCACCATCCCTGGGGTATTCGAAAAATGTGAGACACGACACTTGGGGACACGGTTTAAAACCAACCACACAACACCACACAATCAAAACCCCAGGGAATTACAACAGGAAAAAAAAAAAAATCTCTGTTCTCAAGTAATGATATTACGCAATGCCTACACGATCACAGGAAGAGACTATAAAACAAGGAGTTTCAGGATCTCCTCTAAATGACAGCAGGACATCCATTTCCTGTTTCGGCCTCCATAAACTGCTGCTGCACAGTGAAGCACAGGCACTACCACTGACAAGCCTCACAGAAGCATCCCAGCAAGATTGTAAGACATGCCCCAGAAACAGAGACTGCCACTGGTAAAACCAATCAAGGGTCACCACTACCACTCGGAAGGGCTCAGAGCTTTTACTAGTCCTGCTGACATCAGCCCCCGAGCCTTTCGTATTCATTGCTGGCCAAGAACAAGAGTTCCTATCACTCACATTCACCTGCTATTCTCTCTCCCAACCTTAAGTTAGTAGAGTACCCAGGCACACAGCATCCAAGCAGCTTATGGATGTAAGAGAATTTATCGCAGGCCCTGGAACCAAGGCAGGTACTTTCCTCCTGATGGGGAAAGAGGTACTTTGTTTCCTCTGGGCCAGAAAGAACTCAGGTGAGACAGAAATAGACCTGAACTCTGGAGAAGGCAAAAGTGTGCTCTAAAAATCATCACCCTGCACAATCTCAGCTGTTTTTGCAAAAAGCCATTTTAGTTTCCAGAGAATGTTCAGGGCTACAGATCGGACAGTCCATCCAGCACAGCTGCCTTTAGAGACATCTGGCTTCTACATGACTCCTCTTGGTGACATTGTGCTGGTATCTGGCAGCACTTGCCACACATTCCATCATCTAAATGCTTCCAAATCTGGCTACTCACCTGGTCAAACATGTTTAAGTTCTGACTATTTGGTATCTGCAGTCCCCAGAGTCTGTACTTCTTGGCGGCACCTGGACATTCCAACTTGGATGGAATTTCAACTATGTCTGATCTGTTCAGAACCTCTGAATTTCCATAGTCAACATACAAGACCCGACACTACAACAACACAAAATATAGATCAGGAAAGGTTATGCAAGCCTCCTAGAGACATATACCCCAACAACATATAGGACATAAGCATTTTAGCACACCTACATGTTACAGAGATCAGAACCCTCCATACAACCTGCAAACACCCTTCAGAGGAACAGTTAGAGAAATCTTTTGATGTTGTCACTTGTCTAAAAGCTTAGCAACAAAATGTTCAGCAACAGCTGGTGGCTGTTGGTTTTTGTTTTGGGCTTTGGTGGTGGTGGATCTGTTGTTTTGTTTTGGGTTTTTTTTGTAAGGGCTACAGTTTTGAAGCAATATAGAAGACCTTCTTCAATGGACAGATGTGATGTAATGTTTCCATGATGACCATCTTGCCTAGAAATTAGCATTTTAAACAGGAACTACTAGCCTTCTTCATCAGCTACCTAATGTTGATTAACAATTATTTCAGGTCATTTGCATCACTGCCGACATGTCACAGGAAGGCTGCCATCCTCATCACTCCGATTTCAAATGAAGTTATATTGCTTAACAACATCAACTGCTACTTGTGAATCTCTTTATCAAGAGATACAAACAGCAATTCCCAAGTATTTCATGTTTTGCCAGCCTCTCCATCAGCATTTTCTCCAAAAATTGCAGGTCACCTGAATTTCTGTCCCACACACATACTCAGTGTTTAAGTACATTCACATTGCACGCTTTGAGAAGGTACTGAATTGATTCCTATCAGCCTGCATGTAGGACAGACAGAGAAAGATTTGTGGAAAGAGGTTCCTGCCTTGTCACTGTCGATCACTTGCTGTACCATACATCTGTACCAACACCTATCTTCAGAAAAACAGCCACCATAAATCTGGAGGGAAGGAAGAAAAAACCAGAGAAGAGCATTCTGAAAAATGCATGCATAGTCCAAATTGGTATTTGTAATACATGATAATTTTTTTTCACACTGTATTGATTACCCCAACAGTGGTGTGAAAACAAAATAATGCATCTGATGGTCCTATCTCAAAACAATATACATTAATGCTCCAAAAACATAATCCTCTACTCCAAAAGCAACAGCTCAAAGAAAATTTTCCAACTACAACACCAACACTTCACACAGCAGACTGCTGTGCTGCTGGTGGTGCACTCTCTTCCTTTTCAAGAGCAATGTAGAAGGCCATTTGCATACACATGCAGCTCAGACAATTTTACTTCAACTTTACTTTGCAAGAAGCCATCAGTAGCTCACATATTCAAAAACCCAAAGTTGACATCATTCTTTGCATGTCGTACAGCTCCTATTAACTACATCCTTGTTATCCTCCTAAGAGTACTTTCTCCAATGCATTTAGCATTACAGGTTTTTGTAAGATTTCCTGCACTTCCTTAGATGGAGCAAACAATCACTTCTTTGAAAAAGCACTCTCCTTAAAGATAACCCAGAACACAAGCCAGACAAGCATCTTCTTCAGGAAAGCCAGCAGTTCTTAAGAGAATGCAACAGACAGTAGAATCAAAGTGCAAGAAAAGACCTAAGAAAACAGATGCACAGAATTAAGGCTTTTACATGCAGGTGAAAAACATCCAAACACAACCTACTTACCTTACCAACATCAAATTTGCCAAAAACTGCATTAGCCCGAGGACAAGCTTCTGCCAGTGCAGAACTTATTTTCACTAAGTCATCATATCTACTGACACTCTAAGAAGCGTGGAAAAAAAGGCACAAGTTATTCACTGTCACTTTTAATAGATGCTAGATGGCTTAGAACAACCAAAAAAATTACATCACAACAGTTGCACTGCTGTTCAGACAAGTAATGCCCCACTTCAAGTTTTCAATATTTGTTATTCTAGCTGCACTTTGAGCCTACTCTCGTTTTCTTTCAAAAATGGACACTGATTTAATGTTTTTAAACAGAAGAATTGCCATCTTCTGCAAGCATTGTGCAGGTATTACTTACCCATCCTTCCTCACAAATTCTTGTAGGCATTTAGTAGTTGTTCTCTTTTACTCCTTAATACAAGCAGACACCAGCTCTACCATACCCCTAACTCACTTTCACATGCAAGACTCAGGTTTTGGTTTGGCTGAGAGGAGCGGAGTCTTTCCACTTACAGTTTGCTATTTAAACCACCCTAAAGCTAGGCCAGGTGCAGTAACCTGGCACTTACTTGACAGCCTTCTACTCCTAGCTCAATACAAAGGAGTCACACCCCAGAGCAGGAAAGGAAATGCTAGTGCAACTACACCTTGTAAACCTTGCAATTAGGCACCTACCCTCTGTACCTTACAACATTCAACAAAACACTGAGACCAAGTCTCAGAATGCCAGAACGACAGCATAAAGAACCACCTAGGGACTACATACTGAAAAAAATCCCTTTATTAGGTGTGAATAAACTCCATAAGCTGAAAGAGTCCAGTTTGCTGCCCTTCCCCAAATTCCTATCAGGGACACACAAGCAGCATTACTTCTTCAAACCCTCTCAGAGCTACACAGATCTTGACTATAATGCTCACCAATTCACCAACAGGGCATAGAAAAGGCAACCTGTGATGCTCTTCCTGGGTTTTCCTCTCTTCCTGCTGCACCACCCACATTCATACAAACAATTCACTCAGCTTTTATTTTTTCTCACTCCCTCTGCCCAACATCCTCCAGCCCATCTACAATAAACTTGAAAGGAACCCCATTCCTTGAAGCAACTCCATGAAACTGCCTCAAATGCTCAGGTATTAGAGAATTCACCCCCAGCAGGGCTCCAAATGCCTCCTACAGCAACCTTCAAACACCAAATATTTTGACCCACAGTTTATTCATCTCCTTAGGCCTAACAAATAGTCAAGAAAAACCTGTCTATAATTCAAAAGGATAGATGACCAACTGACATTTCATAAGGGAATAACTCACACCAGTTTAAAAGACAACAACACTTAGGATTCTGAAATCTACACCAACTCTTCGAAGTCAAAAGCTTTCATTTAGCCTCACTTCTACAGAAACTTCCTTCTTGGGTCAGCAGAAATGATCAACAACTCAGGCAGAACCAAGTACTTCTCTGAATTCACCTGTGCCCAAAACATTATCATTCAAAAGGACAGATAACCAACTGACATTTTATAAGGGAATAACTCACACCAGTTTAAAAGACAACAATACTTCGGATTCTGAAATCTACATCAACTCTTCAAAGTCAAATGCTTTCATTTAGCCTCGCTTCTACAGAAACTTCCTTCTTGGGTCAGCAGAAACGATCAAACAACTCAGGCAGAACCAAGTACTTCTCTGAATTCACCTGTGCCCAAAACGTTATAGCATCTTCAACGTAGCAGCCCACAACATCTTCAACTATAGGGGAAATAAAAACAAACAAAAAAAAAATATTCTCAAACGTGATTTAAGATTTTGGCTTGTGCAGGGCTGTTTGGGTATTTTGGGGGGTTTGACATGGGGGCATTTAGTTCCTATAAACCACTTGACCTTACCTCTGTCATAGTCTGTGTCTCCATCCATGACAACAGCTTCTGAAGCGTTTACAAGATGAAGCAGGTGGAAGTTACGGTGCTGTGCCAGAGGCCCGTGGCGCTCGTCAGGCCGGCACACACCTCCCTCCTGGCAGCCCTACGCTTGTCCCCGCTCTGAGCGCTGAGAGAGTTCTCTGCTCAGTGGGCTCCTGCTCACCTGGGCCCCACGCCTCCCTTCAGCCCTTCTCCCTCGCTANCGCTCCCGCCGCCCGCACGCAGCCCTGCGCATGCGCCCGCCGCACCGCCCCGCGCGGGATCTTAACCGCTGCCTCGCGGCCCGGCCCTGCCCCGGGCGCTGCCTTCCCGCCCGGGCGGAGCCTCCCTCTTGCCCTGCCGGTTTGGGGTCTGCGTCTTTGCTGCGCCTGCGCAGTGGCAGGGCCTTGGCTCCCGCCAGCAGCGGCGCTTGGCGCGAAGACGCTCCAGAGCTGGTGGTACCAGGCCTGTCCCACGAATCCAACAGCGTGTGTCCGGTGGCGTTCCTCACCCCACAGATGCCGTTCCTGGCTCTGAAGCGTGACTGATGCAGCAGGAGAGAGGCTGCTGCGCTGGCGCTATCCTCTCATCCATCCTCACCGTGCCCCCTGCTCACGTTCCTCTTGTGGCCGTAGCTGTGTGGCTTCACATCCAGGGTAGCTGCCGTTTTCCTGTCATGATTTGACCAAGGTACAGATAACCAGCATTACACAGGCCGCAGGTGTGACAGCAGGGCCTGAGGCTCTTCTTCCCAGACAGGTAACTGAAGGAGGAGATGAGCTTAGGCCCCAGCTAGTGCTAGCTGCCAGGGGTACGACGGATCTAAAATCAGAGCTAAAACCACGTAAAGCAAATAATGATTACCAGAAGGCAAGTACGAAGGGCTCCAGGTTGATGCTTGGCCTCGATGCTTGCCAACTAAAACAATTACATGGATCTCTGATTCAAGACAAAATAAGTAATTAACTTAAAAAAAAAAACAAAACCAACAACCCACAGTTGCACAAGGTCATTTAGACTGGGGAAAAAAAAACAAAACCCTCTGTTGTTGTTTTCAATAATAAGGAAAAAAATAAAAATATGTTCAAAGTTGCCTCTTTTCCCTTCAAGCACATGGCTGAGAGAAAACTCCTCCTAGGAGACACTCCAGGGACGCAGAGACAGGAGCCCTGCGATCTGTTTAAGATGCACAGCACGCTGCAAAGACACTGACAGCTTGACAAAGTAATTCTGCACGGATGCCGTTACTGCCTGTGAATTCACACATCTCCCAAACCTGAGGCAGATGGATGCATTTTATATTTAGCATCGGAGAAGCACAGAATGGGGGGAGAAGCCTCTTGCCCTCCGCTTAGGGTCATTGACCAGCCTCTGCTACTCTAAACAGCCCAAGTTCACAGGGTAATTAAAACCAGTGAACGAATGCTGTTCTACACTCGGTGAGTGTTAGAATAATGGCAAAATACTCACTTGAAAGCCAGTTATTTAAAAAAAGAGAGACACAGAAGTCCTTCAGCATTGCCCAAGACCTGGGTAAGTAGAGTTTATCAACTTAGAGCACTCCTGTGTATGCCAACAAACCACTTTCCCCATGCTGATTTCTTGGATAAGAATCATAGAATGGTTTAGGTCGGAAGGGACCTCAAAGATCATCCAGTTCCAACCCCCGTGTGCCATAGGCAGGGACACCTCCCACTAGATCAGGTCACTCAAAGCCTCATCCAACCTGGCCTTGAACACCTCCAGGGAGGGCACAGCCACAACCTCCCTGGGCAACCTGTGCCAGTGTCTCACCACCCTCACTGTGAAGAACTTGTTCCTAACATCCCGTTTAAATCTCCCCTCTGCCACTTTAAACCCTTCGACCTGTCATTACAAACAGTTAATGTGTTTAGCTGAATGACAGACATATACTCACAAAGTAATCATACAGATGAGCCAATAACTTATCTGTCCCATGATACCATGTTCAAAGCTCACAACTGCTCTCAGGAAAACATCAACGAGTACATGTTATAAGCTCTGCCTTTAATGACCACTATAATGTATTTAATGACTGCTGTCTCTGGCAAACATATTAGCACCTGGGCTCTGCTTTTACCTTAAAAAGTGTCTTTTTTTTTTTAATAGTAGAAGCATAGAGATTTTTCATTAGAACTGCAGGTTCCAAGTGTGATCTTGCCAAATGGTATTTTTTTTAGGATAAAAATAAGGGTGAGTTGCAGTTAGGTGCAAATTTCACTTAAGGCATGACACCAGCATCCAGTTTTCAGAGCCAGCAACATAAGATACATTGCACCTATTTTTTCCAGGCATAGATTTGAATTTTTTTCATCTACAAAAACTCTACTACACGAATACAAAGCAGTCAAAAGGATGTCTTCTAGTCAGAGAAGTGATTTTATTTTCTTCACTTGGGTGCCATCAACTAGAGCAAAAAGTGGTCAGAACTCCCAAACTATATTTAGGAATAGAAATAGAAATAGAAATAGAAATAGAAATAGAATAGAATAGAATAGAATAGAATAGAATAGAATAGAATAGAATAGAATAGAATAGAATAGAATAGAATAGAATAGAATAGAATAGAATAGAATAGAATAGAATAAGCCAGGTTGGAAGAGACCTCCGTTGACATTTGTATTATCCCACCAAAATTCCAACCAAAAACTAATCATGAAATATTTTTTTTTTCCATATAATTGAAGTGGAAATGTTAAATAATTGTAAGCATAGAGCAATTATTTTTTTTTTACTTTGGTAAAACAGGTTTGTGATGACCAAAGTGCTGTTTAGTTAGGGCAGAGTTTGGCAGATGCTTAAAACTGATTTTTAACTCAATGTTAATAAAAGCATAACTTTTTGCCTTTAGGAAATAATAGATTATCAGTATAAAGAGGACACACTATTAAAGCCCCTGTCTATAACAATATTTTGCTGTGAGAAATCTCCTCTCTGAAATACGCACATACATTTCTGGAACTGCATTTCCCAATGGGTATAGCCACAGGGATAAACACAGAAAGCAAACCCAATTTCTGCTATTAAGCTTGTCATAACCTCTCTGAAGGTTGAAATAAAAGTGTGGGTTTCTTTTTCTGGGGTTTGGTTGTTTGTTTTTTTTTCATTTAATATTTTAAAACCAATTTTATTTACATTCATTAGTTTGCTCTAATTCAGTTGTGACACGTCCATTTACTCCTGGGACAGAGGTCCCTTCCAACCTAAACCATTCTATGAATCTATGATTCTATGATTTGTGGAAATGATTGCTTGTTAGGACCAGAAGAGGGAGCTCAAGTTAGTATTTTTTATTTATTAAGGTAAAGAAGGATGTAACAGCATAGAATTTACTGTTAAAACATCTGATATATTATGCACTTAAAGTAACAGACACCTGTAGTTATGGCAGAACAACTGAGGGTTAAGGTAAATTAGCCTTTTAAAAAACTTTTAATTTGGGCAGTTGAGCTTTCTATTCCCATCTTACTTGGATTCCAGCTGCCTCAAACAGTCACTGTACCACTTGTATGCACTCCCAGGAACTCCTTCCCTCCCACAGTTGATATCTGAACAAAAAAAAGGAATTGCCCTGCACAAAATGCATTCAACCTCACTTCTTTTCCTCTTCCAATCAGGCACATAGAGGTATTCTCTCTGATGGGAATCAGAGCTTTGTAACCTCCCAATTCTTGCTATGCAGTCTAAAAAGTCATCAATTTAAATCCATGCATTTTTAAAGACAAACTGATTTACGCTCCTCTGTTTTCAAAAGCGGCTAATAAAGTTAGCTCAGGTTCTGGTTTTGCCTCCCAAAATGCAGCCCCTGCCAGTTATTCCGTACCAAGTTCTTGCTGTGCTGCTTTGCAGGTTTAGACCACCCCACAAAATTACCAAATCTTAATTTTTCCTGCCCCCTACCTCTAAGACAATACATGTTGCCACAGCTGTGAATATGGACGAAGAATACAAGAAGCTCTTCTTGAGGGACTCAGTCTGTGTTGGATTAGACATGATGAAAGAGAATCTGTGAATCTGCTAATATCTGTATGATTTGTTTACATGCAGCAAAGCACATAATCTATTTCCACTTACATGTTTTCAGAAGTTTAGTGTAATGGAATCACTGCCATGGACAGTATCATACAAACGGAACTGGGAGAATGTTGTCACTAGATAGATCTGGGATCAAACTTACAAGCAGGATCCCTTCGAGTAGCTAGCAAGTACACGTGGCAACAGGTCTACAAGCACACAGAATTTCACACATAAAAAAATATTTTACATTGGCAAGAGCAGAGCCTAGAGAAGCATGAGGGAATATGGGTATGTTTGAATTTCCTGTAAAGGCAATGAAACCAGCAGAAAAGAAATAATTATAGGTTAAAATGTCAGTGTAACACAACAAATCCCACCAAGTAAAAATCCATTAAAAAAAAAAAAGAGTTCCAGGGAGTCTAAAAATCAAGTGCATCATAAAATACTAAGACATATATATTTTTTTTGCCCTGCTACAATATAATACTTAAATCCATGGTTATTCTCTCAGCTCTTAAGTAACATTTCTGAAAATCTCTAAATATGATTTTCCATTCTCAAAGGAATGCCCGTGTAATAATTCTGGAGATTAGAAATGCATGGATTAAAGTACCAATTTTATTACAAAATAATTTTTAAAAATAATTTCAGCAAAAGACCAAAACAATAGCGGGGAAAAAAAGAGAAATTAAAGTACACAGGTATGCACTGAAAAGAAAATACTCCTCAATACCACAATTAACCCTGTGCCAAGTAGTCTATCTTTATTAATTTAATGACTTCTTTGGTGGGACTGGACTTTTTTCTTTCCGTTTAGCAGCCTTCTCCTTTTTGAGCTGTAACAAGAAAGACAGCAGCACAGTGGTTCAAGCATTCATTTGCAATGAACTATTAAATGGCTACATCCAGTCACAAATTTACCAGAGTGATACACACACTGGAGAGAGCTACAGCATTGCTTACTTTGAATCACTGGACAAAGGAGCACTCCCATAGCTCTACATTTCATACCAGGGCTGCTTTTATCTCTGATAAAGGCAATCTAGGTATTTACATATCACTCAAGGCCAAAGCACCTGCCAAATGTTTGTGGGTTTATCTTTATGTCAGCCAAAGGTAAAGAAGTTTTATTACAGATGTGTAACCAGCACGTACAAAGTTGCATGGGTGATAGAGGATAGGATAGGCTAGGATAGGCTAGGCTAGGATAGGCTAGGATAGGATAGGCTAGGATAGGCTAGGCTAGGCTAGGCTAGGCTAGGATAGGATAGGCTAGGATAGGCTAGGATAGGCTAGGATAGGATAGGATAGGATAGGATAGGCTAGGCTAGGCTAGGCTAGGCTAGGCTAGGCTAGGCTAGGCTAGGCTAGGCTAGGCTAGGCTAGGCTAGGCTAGGCTAGGCTAGGATAGGATAGGATAGGATAGGATAGGATAGGATAGGATAGGATAGGATAGGATAGGATAGGATAGGATAGGATAGGATAGGATAGGATAGGATAGGATAGGATAGGATAGGATAAGCCAGGTTGGAAGAGACCTACAAGATCGTCCAGTCCAACCTATCACCCAGCACTAAATGCCCCATCCAGTCTTTTCTTGAGCACCTCCAGGGATGGCAATTCCACCACCTCCCTGAGCAGCCCATTCCAATGCCAGTCGCTCTCTCTGTGAAGAATTTCTTTCTAATATCCAGCCTATACCTCCCCTGGCACAACTTGAGACTGCATCGCCTCATTCTGTTGCTGGTTGCCTGGGAGAAGAGACCAAACCCACCTGGCTACAACCTCCCTTTAGGTAGCTGTAGACAACAATGAGGTCAGCCCTGAGCCTCCTCTTCTCCAGGCTAAACAATCCCAGCTCCCTCAACCTCTCCTCTTAGGTCTTGTGCTACAGGCCCCTCACCAGCTTCATCACCCTTCTCTGGACATGTTTCAGTACCTCAGTATCTCTCTTGAATTGAGGAGACCAGAACTGGACACAGTACTCAAGATGTGGCCTTACCAGTGCCAACCACAGGGGCAAGATAACCTCCCTGGTCCTGCTGGCCATGCTGTTACTGATACAGGCCAGGATGCCATTGGCTTTCCTGGCCACCTGGGCACACTGTTGCTGAGGTAGATGCAAAACCAGTACCTTCCCACAAGGTCATGTCTCCCTTTCAAAAGATTTTTTTTAATTTTCTACACAGCAGGCTACAATTTACTACCACATATACATTTCACTCTGCCATTTTTCAGTAAGGCTATTAATCCAAATAAATAAATCTGTTGGGTTTGGAAGCGACAGTTGTTCTCAAGTACTGTTACATTAGTGAATGAAATTCTATTTAGAGCAATGATATAAAAAAAGACTTTTGCATCTCATCTAACGTAAGATATGTTGTTGCTATACAAAATGCAAAGAAAAAGAAAATATTTTTCACATATTTTTTTCCTCTCCATAAAACAGTTCCAAAAGGAAACGATAGGTCCCAGCCTTGATTTGGATGTCTACAAATGAACTCGCAGCTAAGCAGTCCTCTTGTGAGTCTACACTACCCTTTTCTATATTTAGAAGTCTGAAGTTTGTACCTGAAATTTCTACTGCCTTTTGCAAAGAAAATAGAATCTTAGGGGACAGAGGAGAAATGTGGCAGTCTGGATTTGACAGCAACCTCTTTTCTCCAGTAAACTCATACTCTATTTGTAACATCTTAGCATATTTTGTGATGATTTCTAAAATTAAAAAAAAAAAATTGCAATTTCACAAAGCTGGAAGAGCTTTCTCCTTAACAAACACCTTGGTGCAAGCATGAGACATAACAGCAGTTAAGATTTTAGAAGCTATTTATGCAACATTGCTTTATGGAAGAAGTCATGTAGAGTCGAGATGTATTTCCAGCTGAGATGGTGGAGCTAAGGAGCTAATGTGGGAAAGGAATTGGTATTTAAACATCTGAACAACTTAGCTGCAGGGCATTTAGATTTAGCATAGTCAAAGGGGCAGAGAAAGCATCTTTAAGGGGGTGATTCAGATCATCTAAGAAAGACATACCACATTTATCCCAGCTACACAGACACTTGTAAGGAAAAGAGCAGAATCACAGGATTGTCAGGGCTGGAAAGGACCTTAAGGATCATTTAGCTCTGGCCATGGGCAGGGACACCTAACTCTAGATTAGGTTGCTCAGAGACCCATCCAGCCTGGCCTTAAAGACCTTGAGGAATGAGGCTTCCACCACCACTCTGGGCAACCTCTTCCAGTGTCTCTCCACCCTCATGGTGAAGAACTTCTTCCTAACATCCAATCCAAATCTACCCACTTCTAGTTTTGCTCCAGTACCCCTAGTTCTATCACTACCTGACATCCTAAAAAGTCCCTCACCAGCTTTTCTGTGGGCCCCCTTCAGATACTGGAAGGCCACAAGAAGGTCTCCTTGGAGCCTTCTCCAGACTGAACAGCCCCAACTCTCTCAGTCTGTCTTCACAGGAAAGGTGCTACTATGTAGACATAAAAGTTTTATAAATGAGGTAGGAAACAAACATTCCCAAATGTCACAGGGGATTTTCTTGTTTCTTTCTGCTACATGGTAAAATATTTTGGTTTTCTGTAATGGAGAGTGAATGCCATAAAAATCTGTCCAGTTCAGGTAAATACCATTCAGACATGACTCTGAAATCCTGCAACAGCTCATTGTTGTGTTTCAAACTTAATTCTAATAATTTGTCAGGAAGAAAGTGCATTTCTATGGCACTGTAGTGGTTACATTCACACATTTTTATTTTTTTTAGACACCTTCTTGTGAAAATATATTTGAGTTAAGCCATAAATGTAGTAACTTACTTGTTCCTGATAACGTTTCTCAAAGTAAGCCATGTCATCATCTTCTGAATGCTTTCCATGAGAAACTTGCCTTGTGGCACTAGAACCACCTAAGGTGGGGGAAAAAAAAAAAAAGGAAGAACAAGAAAATAAACCAAGGATTTTTTTTTTTCCATTAATTATATTTGCTGTTCAATTGGTTACATTTCGTATGTGACAAACCACATTTATAATAAGAACTCATCTTCATGGCTAAGTAACAAATTTCAGCAACTGGGACCGCAAAATAACATTTTTAATTTAGGCTAGCAGCTATTATAAATAGTCTTGGAGGAGTTCAGCAGTTCTATTAATTGCTTAATTCTTATACTAAATGAGAGACATAAAATAAGTATAACCAATCAGTGCTTCCCAAGTCCATGCAGAAAGGGCTCTGGCAGAAGGGAGTTTCACAGGATTGTGAGTATGTATGATCCATTCAGAGATGATGAAGTTCCAGTTGGAATTAAACATTTTAATAACTGATCTAATTAAAAAGTGACACCATTAATGAGGAAAATATCAACTGCCAAGGAACAAAAAAGAGTTGTTAAAAAGCAGATCATGAACAAAAGTAACAAGCAGTAACAAATCAGTTATTCTAACCACTTTATGTACATGAATGTCATATTATCTTTTCATATAAGCCCAGAAAGCCAACCAGAGCTTGGGCTGCATCAGGAGCAGTGTGGCCAGCAGGGCGAGGGAGGTGATTCTCCCCCTCTACTCCGCCCTGGTGAGACCCCACCTGGAGTACTGCATCCAGTTCTGGAGCTCCTATTACAAGAGAGATGTAGACATGCTGGAGTGTGTCCAGAGAAGGGCCACGAGGATGCTCAGAATGCTGCAGCACCTCTATTGTGAGGACAGACTGAAAGAGTTGGGGCTGTGCAGGCTGGAGAAGAGGCTCCCAGGTGACCTTATTATGGCCTTCCGGTATCTGAAGGGGGCCTACAAGAAAAGCTGGGAAGGGACTTTTTAGGCTATCAGGGAGTGAGAGGACTAGGGGGAATGGAGCAAAGCTGGAGGTGGGGAGATTCAGACTGGGTGTGAGGAGGAAGTTCTTCAGCACAATGAGAGTGGTTGCCCAGGGGGGTGGTTGGGGCCACTTCCCTGGAGGTGTTTGCAGCCAGGCTGGATAAGGCTCTGTCCAGTCTAATCTAGGGTAGGGTGTCCCTGGGCATGTCAGGGGGGCTGGAACTGGATGATCCTTGTGGTCCCTTCCAGCTCTGAGTGATTCTATAAAAGGGATTCAATAAGCATTTTCATTTTTAACTTGGACTTTAGCCCTACACATCCTTCAACTCATAAATAAATCCAATGAATTTTGTTTTAAATACTTTTTGTAAAACAGTGTTATTATACTACTGCAGCACCTGTTATCTGTGAGAGGGCTTGAGCAGAACTAGAAGGCCCCCCGAATGCTCGCAGAAATGGATGATCCATGCCAGTAACAGGGGATTCTAGAAACTCAGCAGAAGGAGCCCCTGTTAGAAAGCAAGTTGAACAAAATAATTAACTTGACAAGATACATTAAGAATATACACGATGGAGTCCAAACAAGGCTACAGATTCCTATTTATGACACTCAGTGCAGACCCCATAAACTCAGGTTAACAAGAACATTACAGAAGACAGCTTCAGATGACATTGAAAGATTTGCTTCCTTAATTGCTACAGCTTACTTCTTCTAAACTTCAGACAAATACAAAGGAAACAGAGCAGAAAAAAAAAAAAAAAAAAAAAAAAAAAAAGAGTAGATGGCACTAAAAAGCAAACCAGGATTTCAGGACAAAATGTGCCCATTACTAAATGACCCAAAACTACAGAGCAGCAAAGGTATCGAGGACAACTAATAAGCCCATCAAAAATCGAGTTCCACCAATTCCCTTTTCAAATACTGAGCAGCTCTAAGCCTTTGAATTTGGGAATAAAAATGCCCTAGCCAAGAAATACCTGGGCAGTATCAGGCTACAGGATTGCATGTCTGTAACCTGGAAGTATTAAGAGATAAACAGAATTTGCAGAGTTCTTTCTAAAAGTTATGCTCTGCTTCAACCAGAACCTCTTTGGCTGAACACCAGAATTGTTAATAAAAGGGGGAATTTTATCAATTCACTACAGTAAGTTAAAAAAGTGGTTTCTTCACACCTGAAGCCTGATAGAAAAAAAAAAAAATCCATCTTCATTCCTACTCCTGTTGATCTACTTCACCTTCAAACTTTGAAAATCTGTGCTGAATTACCACTTTTTCCAAACTACTGAGTTGGAGAATTAAAATTTCACCTCCGGTCAGCTGCACTTACCTATTCCACTGGCATCAAGTCTCATGTAGCCTTCTGCTAGAGAACTAAAACCAGTCAGTCCTCCCATAGCAGCATAAGGAACATCCTTCCCCACAGGCTTTCCTTGGGCTAAGCGCTCCTGTTTAGTTTCCACGACTGTTTCATGAGCATATGTTGGCTGACCACATGCACAGGTAAAGCAGCTATGAAAGCCTGAGCACTTGGAACCTAATTAATGGATAAAAAAGTATCTTGAGTGAGGTGGTAATGGAATTTATACTTCGTTGTAGACAAAATGGTGTCTCTCTAAACTCATCTTTTAAAAAAATTAGAGTTCCTTCATCCAGCTATATGAAAATGCTGTGTAAAACAGGAGAAAGGATGAATGTGGAGATTAGGTCATAGCAGGGTTTGATTCAGTCAAGTTTTTACTGTGGCTCAGCATGGAGACTGCACCTCTCAGAGCAGCCTGGACAGGCACTGGTTTTCTCTTGGAGCAGACATTTCTTTCCTAATATCTAACTGGTTCCATGTGTTGAAACTTGTGTAACACTCCTCCCTATTCCTCCTCTGACAAAAACATGGAAACAATTCTGTCACTGGGTAAAAGAGACAACCTGCCAGCATTTTGGCAGCATCCTCTTCAGAGGCATGCAGCACACATCAGTGTTACATAGCCAAGAAATTTCAAATCCCGCTGGGGCAGAGTAGAGGGGGAGAAGAACCTCCCTAGCCCTGCTGGCCACACTTTTCCTGATGCAGCCCAGGATGCCATTGGCTCTCATGGCCACAAAGGCACATTGCTGGCCCACGCAGAACTTGCTGTCCACCGAGACTCCAAGGTCTTTCTCCATGGAACTGCTTTCCGGCAGGGCACTCCCCAACCTGTCCTGGTGCCCGTTTCCTAGCAAAGAATGCTGCAAGCCCATCAACAACTTACAAGAGTTACATGAAAATCCAGGTGCTGCAGTGTGCTGATCAGCAAAGTGTTTGCATCTACAGCGGATGGGCTGTGTGCCATTTAGAGGGACATAGTGATAGGACCGGCATGGACAACGGCTCACTCTACAAGGCACACAAATGGGACGGTCTTTGGGAAGCACTTCATAGTCTGTTTTGTGTTGTTTATACCTAAAACAGGGAAAAATAGCAACTTTTATAGGTTTGTTTTTTTTTTTAATCAGAAAGCTAACTGAAAGGTTTATAATTTACCTTACAATTTCTCTTTCGAAGTATCTTTGGTAATATTAGTTGCTGTTGTTAATTTGAAGTTACGTGCACAGTACCAGGTGTCTTACATCTGCCTGTTATCTACATCCCACAGATCCTTATATTTCATTTTGACAGAATCAACCTGACCTACAATAACACAAACCTCTAAGCTGAATTTATTGCAGACTACAAAAAATAATTTTGTTCTCATGGAAACGCGATGAGATTTAGATTTAAGGGTAGCTCTTACCATTCAAAACCTCATTTTCTCAAGCCTTAGACCTGAACTAAGCTTGCCTATACTGTACTGCAGTCTACCTGGCACCACTTTACATTTTCCTGAGTTTAAAAAAATACAACAGTTCAAACAAATCAGATTCCTACCGGTGAGTACAGAAGCACAGTGTCTCTGGCCCCACAAGCTTGCAATCCATGCCAGTTGGTGATCTCCAGCTCACATACAGCCTGTTCTGTAACCGAGCTGGCAACACTTTTCTTTTGTATTCTTCATATTCCTCAGGCGTAAAGAGCTTTCCTCCATCATCATCACCTACAATTCTATAATCATGTCATTAAAAATAAATAAATAAATAAATAGAATGAGGAGAGTAAAAGTAGATTTGGTCAGATATATTTTTTTTCAAATAATAAAAAGCAACACTATGGCTATAAAAAAAAAAAAATATATATATAACCTTGCATTTTCGTAACACTATTCTACTGATAAAATAGCTGAATTTTAGAAAAATGTCATACTCCCTGAAAAATATTTTTCTGACAGACTGAAGACCAGAGTTGTAAGAGAGAAGGGGGAAAAAATAATAAAGCAAACAACCAAGTTTCTTTTCACACTGGAGAAAAAAAATGGGCTGGGCAACCAACCCCACCTCAGACTTCTTGAGTGACCTCTGGCAAGTCTGGCAACTGCCCTGAAGGTTTGTGTCAGGTTACCTCATCTTAATCCAGTTGGAGTAAGATTGTTCAACTGGAAGTAACCAACCACTCTGCCATCAAAGCAGCAAAAAAATACATTTAAGATGCCTTCTAATTTGCAAGAAGACTCTGCTAGTTTGCACAGACAATGCTGATAGCAGCCATATCTTGAGGTCTCCTCCAGGCTAAACCATTCTATGATTCTATGTCCCACATCTTGAAGTGGCCCACTCAGTAAAGCTATCACTACATTCACATCCAAGGTCACTGAACAGCTGCAACTCCAAAGCAGCAGCCAAATTCTACATTTATGGACACAACTGATGGCAGTAAGTAAAACCCTGTAAAACAGAATTCAGACTTAATTACAGCTTCCAGCTATGCCGAAGGTTAGTTTAGTAATGCCTATAAATATTTTGGTCGCTATTCGTTGGCTATGCTAAAACATACTGAACTATTGCGAATTATTCCGTGGATTTGTACGCTGCCAGGACTGTGCAGCAGCAGAACAATCTGCGAACTCATCGCTACCGTTTGCACATCAACCCAGCCGACACCCACTGAATGAGTGCGTATGCAAGAAATATCAGTGCTTATGTAATCGCTGCTTATATAAGAAACACCACCGTGCCTACTGCCTCTCATGCTTTACGCGAGGTTTTCCTAAGATGAATTACGGCATTTCAGTGTAATGACTAGAGTTTGGCTCCCGAGGAGCAATGAGGCGGTCAGCAAAAACATGCACCAGCCTAACAACAAATCTGCCTTCAGGACGCACACAAAGCGGTGTCTGCTGAAGGCGCAGCACGGCTGCAGGTGACCCTCACACTTCACATCTCAGCCACTCCGCCGGGCAGGGCACTCCGGGACGTGAGGACCCACACGGTTCCCGTGGGCAGCCCTTACAAGGCGCCCTCATGCCGGCGAGGCGTGCAGGTCACGTCCCCCTCGGACCTGCCGCTGAAGGCTGATTGCGGGCAGCCTGCTGTGCCTCCTCCGCGGAGAGCCTCTCCCGGACACCGCCACCGAGGCACTCGAGGCACTGCCCGTTTCGCCCACCAGCGGCAGGGCACGCGTGTGAAGGGATGTGTGTGAACGAAGGCGCCGCAGGCGAGAGGATCTCTCCAGAGGAAGCCGCAGGCCGCCGGCAGGCTGCAGGTGCGGATAAACCGCCCCGAGCTCCGCAGCAGTTCGAACCTCCGCAGGCCGCCACTAACGGCCGAGCCGCCCGCTTCAGCCAGCCCCAGCCCGGCCCGCCGCCCCTGCTCTCCCCCTCACCGCCGGTACTCCGCGTACTCCTCCAGGGCCGCCGCGTCCACCTGCAGCCGCTCCATCCCGGCCCCACGGCCGCCGGGCCGCCCGCAGGCAGAGCGTCCGGAGCGCCGGGCGCGGAGCGGGGACGGGCGCGGGCAGGTTGGGCTGCGGCACGGACCGCGTCTGGCCCGCAGGCAGGCGGCTGGCAACGCCTCTGTGCTTGCTGCGGGGTTTGTGCTGGCGTACCACGGGCACGGCCAACTCCGCGTCAGGACTCGCCTGGTGCTCACACCCTTTCACGGCAGGGTGGTCACACCTCAGGCACCCACCCTCAACAGCAGCGCCAGGGGACGGACGAAATGTTCGCTAACACCAACCAACAACACATAAGGATCACCCCAAGCCCTCCTGGCCTCTATCCCTTCACTTGCTTTGTCCAGCGTGGCTGCTATTAGTTAAACATTTACTTACAGCCCAGTTCCGGCAGGGAGAGGAGGGGCACTTTTGGCTGGTCACTGATTTATGTTCCACTCTAAAATACACTCACAACCAAGGATGGTTCTTAGACTGGCAACCTGCAATTCCCAATTCCTCTACATGTGACGCAAACAATGGCACCACCTTGAAACACCTCCTCCAGTGTGTTTGAAGGCTGTAGTAAATAGACCATAGGCAGCTATTTCTGGTACTGCACTGTGTGCACTGACTGCTTCCTCTCCACTCAAACGCACTGGTCATGGAGTGGCTGACCACATGAGCAGAGGATGTAGGATGTTTTCCTTAGCTAAGCTTCAGAAAATTGAATATCTACATTGTGCTCTGTATGTTAGCATAAACCGTAAGCCCTCAGGCTGTTAAAGAGACTCAAGAAGGCAGCTTTTTTCCCATACAATAAAATGACAGGTGCCTGTCAAAGAAAAAAAAAAAAGAAGGCAGTTGAAGGAAATCTCCAGATTGTTTTGCATTGGGCAAGTCACCAAAAACAAAGCAGGAGAGGAGAAATGTCACAAGCATGAAGGCAGTGTTTTGTCATCCCCCCCAAGAGAGATGAAACAACAGGGAAGCTCTGAAACTCTCAGGTTTCCAGCAGTATCTATATAAGGTGATAGGGCATATGGTCCAGACATTTGTCCTGTAGCTATGCACGTCTATGAAATTTCAGCAGAGCAGTTAGCACTGCAATACAACACACATTGCTCTGTCACAGAGACCTGAGCATGAGCATGTCCCTTCTAGAGGCAGAAAAGACAGGTGAGGAAGTCACCACTGCAGTCTTAAAGCAAGCTAGGAGGGGAAAATAAAACTATATTAAAAAAAAAAAAAAAAAGTCAAGATTGTTTCTCCAGGCAAAGTAAAATTCCTCTTGTGACCAAAACTCTGCAAAAGAAACATATGAAGGGGACCACGAAAGCAAGACCAGGAGTTCTGCAGAGAGGAAATTCATATTTACTGATGGATACACTGCTGTACAGGAGCTACACAGAACTCAGTGTCTTTGAGATTACCTTATCCATATGCACATTTCACTGGTGACAGAGATCCCAGCACTGCCAAGAAAGTGGAGGGAGGGGCTCTGGCAAGCCTGGTTCTCACAGAACGAACAGAGCTTCTATGTCATGGGTTGATGTACCTCATCTTTGTTCAAAGCAATGATCTGAAACACAGGTTTCCAAATTAGGCATCTATTGGTGAGGGCTACAAATGTTAGGAGTGAAGTTACTGGGAGTAGGAAATACTTTTTTTGTGGGACACCTGTCCTATGAACTACCTTCCATCTCAAAAACTGAGGATTCATCTCTGTATCTGCTCATAGCGAATGTTCTCTGTGATAAAGAGACAGTGTTCAGCATATTAGCACTACAGCATCTGCTTTAATCCACAATTGTGGTTGTAGACTTACCTGGGGCCAAATACAAAAGGTAAAATACTTTGTAACTAAGAAATTTAATTATTAACTAACAATGATATTTCAAGGACTCACTTTTACTGTCAATAATTAGGGCTGGGCTGGCCATTAAATGAGTGACAGATGCTCTCACTTAACCCCTCTTCCCTCCAAAAGGAAAGAGAAAGAGAATAAGGGAGAGAGGCTTTTGGTTTGGAAGAAAAAACTAAAGCTACTTCAATAACAATAACATTAAATACACACAAATATATACATACCCAATATTGAACCCAACACCCTTGATGGCAATAAGTGACTGTCACCACCGATGCTGCTGGCAGAAGTCCCAGACTGGACTGAACTGCAGACGGGAAGCAGATTCAGGAGCTGGATTCTGGAACTGATGAACTCATGGATTGGGACCAAAGGCAGAAAGGACAAAGTCCTCCTCAGGTGCTGGCCACTGAAGCAGGGGAAGTGAAGAAGTATTTGACTCTTGCAGTCTCTTCGGTTGATACCGAGGATGACATTCATGGGATGGAATAGCTTGTTGGTCAGTTTAGGATTACCTGAACTGTCCACTGCTCCCTGTGGGTACAGCCTTCTGCCCTGGACTTGCAGGTGTTACACAGAACACAGCAGTGACTTAGGTCTGCATATCAGTTCTTGTTACTAATTAGGAACACTGAGTATTGTCACTACTAGAAGTGGACACTAAGACAACATTCCATTAAGTGCAGTTACTTAGGAGAGACTGAGATGAAAAGTAAAATCACATTAAAAAATCTGTTCTTTTGCAACTCAAACCAGGACATACTGTACTGGAATATATTTTTGATTCAGAAAATCCTTTCCTGTCATTCATTCCTTCTAGTGATTGTAATGGACATCCAAAATAAAACTCAGTGATTCTGAGTCAAACCAGACTTTCCACAGTGAACCAGCAAGTAATTTTGTGTAGCAGGACAAGAAAAATAGAAAAAAAAAAAAAAAAGAAAAAAAGAAAAGGCTTCCTGCTACTGCAGAGAGACTATGCCACAAGGTAAGTGAAAGGAACAGAAATCCAGATGGCATGTTTTACCTCCTATGGCTGTGATGTAGCATACGGACGCTGCTGGCCCAAGATCTCTGAACATATCAAAGCGGGATGAACATATGGACACTCGCTTACAGTACATCTCTGTGAGACCTAAGGTGCTGCCTACACATCAAAGGCAACAGCTTAATGCATTGTAGGGTGTTGACAGTCTCTCTCAACACCCTCTGTTAACAATAAAATGTGTGACCCTTTAAATTTCTTTATATCCTTACAAGTTTGACATGTGATTTAAAATCAAACTCGGTGAAATACCTATATAAATGGAAGATAGCAATTTTATTAATGCAAGAATAAATAATTTAGAAATAGCTTTTAATATTTTAGACCTCGAGTCATAAAACTTTGAAGCAGTAGTAATTTTATTTCTATGCACTGGGTCAATGAGTATCTCTAATCAGCTATTCTGAATATGAGAATTGGAAGCAGTTTCCATCCAATGGTTTCCTCACATCACATTTGTTACCAATACTCTGATGTACTTCAAAGCAAATGCAAGCAATATTTATTTACTATAAACTTCTAACCATGACTATGCATTATGCTACAATAAAATTTAGTTTCTGTATTATTAGCTCTAGTTTACAGACATTTAAAGATGTCAAGGTATTTCTCTTCAATTTTTGCTATCAGAGAAACAGAGCATAACTAAACATCTACTGAGCAGAGCAAGTTGATGAATGCCACAGGGAATGTGCAAGCAAGGGTCAATTAACAATGAAAGGTTTTTGCTGGAGGTACTTACCAACACAGCTGGGAAATTTGTAGTAATTAAGATGACTTGCAGATAAGATAACTCGGTAGCATGGGAGGCAACTGGTGCTTAAGCAATGTGGTTTCATATATGTCAGTAATGGGGGGCTTTTGAGTCTCATTTTAATAATCTAAATATTTTTAAGACAGATAAAAATACACATGTGCATCATCCCAGACAAAGTATCAATTCACTGACCATCTATTCCACAAGAGAAACACTGCAAAAGTCTAATTCCGTTTCTTAGCTGTTAGAAAAAGAAGTCTCTCATTTCACTATTGCTTCTGAAATTTGCATGCTATCAAATACTTGTTGGAACCCCACAGACAGCAGATAGCATCATTCTGTGATGCACAAAGGATGCAGCCCCAGCTGAGGATATATTTGGATGAATTGTTAAAGATTCCAACAGACACTCTAAGTGACCTCCTAAAAAAAAACAAACAAACATGCAAGCTTTATTAGAGTTCGAGCTCTTTCCATTCATTTGAGTATTTTAAGGAAGTATTTTCTGAAAGTTTTTTTTTAAGAAAATATACAGGGAACGAACATTTTTATGTAGTCTTTTTTTTTTTTTTACATAAACTTCTTGTAGAGGTTCCCAAGTTTATTCTGCTTCTGCCTTCTCACAAGCCAAGGCCACAAAAGCAGCAATTACCCCAAGAAGTACCTGCACAGGGTACTTGGGCAACTTGCACACAACACAGACATGACACAGTTTGGAAACCTCTAAATTAGCAAATATTTTAAGTAAGAATTTAGGCATACCCAGCCTGCCTGTGTATGATTGTCTTAATGAAAACAAAGTATTCAGCTGTTACATAGAAAGACAGTGTGCAGCATGTTAGGCATGGTACTGGATGCCAAGACAAAGATACTGATGTTCCACCACACTGGTTACAAGGACCGTGGGCCACGGGTAGCTTTCCAGTCCAGAAGCACCTAGCAGCAACAATAATGAGACTGTTTAAAATTAAGAGGAGCCTTTACAAGTACAATTAAAAATTTATTTTTCCTCTTTCTGCATTGAAGTGAGTACATGTTTACACACAATGTGACAGAGGGGGGGAAAAAAAAAATCATCTGGATACTAAGGTTGGAAGTGCAGCAACAGTCCAGAATATCAGCAGGGAAACAAGAAAAATCAACATGTAACTTTGGATGATATTATCATCCAGCACTTCTGGTTTTACTGGTGGGAGAGTTTTCTTTGTTAACATAGGATTAGACAACCCCCAACCACCCCCAAAACCTCACTCATGACACACTTTTGGCAGAAGTCCCTGAACATACCCTCTCCATGCACACATTCAGTACATTTTAAAAAATTGGCTCAGTGGCACTTTCTCTTGAATATGACTTCAGTAACATCTGAAATACAGTGCAGCCACAATGCAATTCACTTGCTGTAAGGCTAACGTAGGCATAAGGCAAACCACCTTAGCACTCAAATATTCCATGTTAAGACACCTTTAGTACATACATCTCTTAAGTGCAGGGATGCCTTGTTTCCCCCTTCATTGCTCTTCCTCCTGATCAAAAAAGCAACTTGGGGAGATGGTGTGCTGTACTCACCACAAATTACAAGGTACTTAACAAGTTATAAAGAAACAGCAATGAGTAAAAATAAAAACAGTATTCGCATATCCCAAACGTTCCCATCACTTAAATAATTTTATCTGCAATTACAAAATACATACAGTTAAATATCTTTGTAAGAAATAATCATCTAGCATGTCACAGATTGAGTTGCTTTTGACAACTGCCCTAACTGCTGTGTAAAGATAAACCTGGACAGTGTTTACTACCTAGGATGTTGTCCTATTTTAATTAATTTTGCTAAATATACAGTAAATTCTCTCTAGCTATTCTGACAGATAGTGCAAATAAAGACATTCTTTGGGTCACAATTTTAAAATATTAATGGCAACGCTATCACCAGTTTAAGATTGGCTTAGTAAATGAGTAACAAAATAAGTATACACACTTCCTAACATCTGTTTAGCAACGCATTTTCCTCAGTTATCTCAGCTGAACGCAGATCACGAAAGATGAGTAAGCTACGATACTGCTCACCTATCCAAAAGATGTAACATATTTATACTTACATAAATATATTTAGAAACCTACCTCTAAGTTCCCCACTGTTTTTCATTTCTTGTTATTACCCAGTGGCATACTACATCAAATCATAGTAACAACGACAACAAAAAAAAGTCTTTGAAGAGAACAAAGATCGCTTCAGAAGCGCTGCTCAAAGCCAATGAAAAAATGCTTGAAGAACCTATGCACGTAAGTTAGGCCTACATAGATCCAGCACACTGTGTAACAGAATAGTTTATGCTTCTTTTAGAGTCAACCACTGCTTTGCCCTAGCCAGAAATAAAAAGCTTATCTTAAATATCAGCCATCATAGAGATGTAGCGACATGAAGTGGTCCTGTTTGCTATCTAATGTTGCTTGCTGGTTTCACACGTTTATTTGAAGTTACTGGCACCTGATTGCTCGTTCCATTAGTGGTATTTGTTGCTGAGCCAGTCACAACGATGAAATCAACTTTGTTTTCCAGTTTCCCGAGGCGTTGTAAAATGTCATCCAGAAGAACAGCAATTGTTCTCTTAAGATCAGCTGAAGATAACAGGAAAAAAACAAATTAGATCCCATTACTTAGGAGGTGCTCTTTCAACAGTCACATCTTCAGGCTTACTGCCCTTCCACTATGCTTTTGAGGAGAGAGTGCAGATTTGTATACAAGTACAGAATTAAGGAGCTGCTGACTAATATTACTTCTTTCTTGTTTTAGGCAAGGAAGATACCACCAAAATCGTGAATCATGAATTTCTATGGCTGAGATTAGGGTAATATGTGACAGGCTGTCTTCAGTTTCTCTGAGCTGATCAGTAAATTCACCAATGTGAGCTTTTCATTATTACCCTTTGACAGAAACTTGCTAGCTAGTTAACTCTCTCTCAGCCAATAGTCTAATTTCTCACTCAAATTCTCCAATTAGCTCAAACCAACACAACCCACCCCTGTCTACTTCACCCAGAGTTTTAATGAAAATTATCTATCTAATCTAAACAACAAAATATATACAAGATATAACAGGAAGCAAATTAAATATTTGACTGTAAGAACAAAAATACCAGTTGGAGCCTAATTAGACCAGTAACTATTTAAAGGCAGTATTTCAAATTTCATCCAGACAATAGCAGTAGAATACTCAGCTCTGACATCTTTTAGCCTTGGACAGCAGCAGAATATATTTAAATACTTTCCAGCATTAAAAAAACAAAACAAACAAACCAAGCAACCAAACAAACAAAACACAAAAACCCCACCCTAATTCTAAATAGCTTTCCTCTAAATAACAGGTCTACCCTGTAGAAAAACTGCTGTAACAAAGTATCTTAGCACTTCTTACAGAAGATATAAAAAGAAAAAAACCTGGAATACAAAGCCAGTAACAGACTGTTCAGCAAAAGCTAAATTATGCTGTTGTCAATGTCAATATCAACATCTTCTCTCAGATTTGGAAAAAAATGAACAAACCTACCAGGTTTGACAAGGTGTTAAGATTCCCCTCAACACACACAGACACATGTAAACCCTTTCTCCCCCTTCCCCCTACCCCAAAATAACCAGAAAAAATGGGGAGGAAAAACAAGCATGAAAGTGAAAAAAAGAGAGTAAACCAAATAAAATTAAAACACTAGTAGTAAAGGGGAAAAAAAACCCCAAAAACTACAAAATAAAAATCTCAGGTCAGTCCCTCCCTCTAAAATGAACTAGTTCTTGAAGTTCTTGACTAGTAATGGCATCTTTTAATAAAGAAACTAAAAATTCTTATACTACTCTCATTTTCACTGGCATATTTTTTTCCTTTATGACAGTACCACAGGCAGCTTCCTGAAAACTAAGGGAATAACTAAAGCTCATTGCAGCCTTCCCTCAAGAGAAGCTAAAAGAGACTAAAGAGTTAAAGTCGTTAAGAGGTTCCTATGGCTTTGCTAAAAGATCTCAAAGCTGAAGTCGCAAAGCTACCTTTTCTGTATTTCAGGCAGGCATAGGTTCTAGAAATATAATCCAGTGAATATTGGAAACAAATTCATCAAGTTAACAGGTAGATCAGAGTGAGGGAGGTAAGATGCAGCAAACAGCATCTAAAAGGTCTAGAGACAAGGAACCTTACCTCTAATGGCTACTTCCATACAAAGGGAGATACTGCTAAATTCATAATTGCCTTGCAGATTTTACACTGTATCTTAACATTCAATGTCAGGTAATAACCTAAAATCAGTTGATACAGAGAGGTTTTTCTCTTAAAGACCAATACATATTACTTTAAAATGAGATAGTACAACTTCATGTTTTTCAGGGGAAAATGTTTTTTTTGGTTTGGTTTTTTTTTTTTCTCTTACCATATCCTGTCATAGAGGTTCCACCACCACCATTCATTAAATTTTTATTTTCTTCTGCCAGTGCTTTGACATATCTTTTACTTAGATCTAATATCTGTCCACGCAACTCAGCACTGCTTTGGCGTCTTGGATACTGGAAAGTGTAACGTAGCAACATCAAACCCCAAATGATTCCAAAAACTAGGAGAAACATACTCAGTTTCTGGGACATATTTTTTCTTGAAAATGTGAGAAACATTTCTGACGAAGGCCACAGGCGTGTCTTAATTTCAAGGTAAGTAACTGAACTTGGCTTTGTCAAATTATATTACACATTAAACAAAACCAAGATTTCTATAAAGTGAAAAAAAAAGTCTTCTGGCTGGATCATCTTGAATTCATCTTCTCATGTTTTAGCTGGCCTCGATGCCTGAAAATGTATAAAATATCACTTGGTTATTTGAAACTGTCACAGCTGAGATCAAAGACAAATAACTGTTTTCATAATCTAGCAAAAATCAGTTTGCATTATCTAGCAAAAAGGTCTAGGCTACACCTAGTAAGAGGCATGGTCATCTTTCTCATGTCTCATTTTTACCAATTTTCCTCCCCAAAAATGAAAACTTCTCTGATTCTATGAATACCATCATTTGAACTAACATTAAACCCTAATACACTGCAAACAAATGGAATACCTAGAAGAGATCTGTAAAAGACTTAGACAGAACATTTTGACTAGTCACACATGCAGACCTACACACAAGAAATTATTTACTTGATTTTTATTGTTCACTGAGAAGTATAATGAGCTAAAATGCAAAACTAAGTTCCTTGCTTGCTTAGTTCAAAGTTGGGCATCATCATTTTCTGATTTTGTATAGTATTAAGGTATTTTTTTTCTCTTGCTAATACCTAAAAGAAATAAAATCAAAATTAACCAGCACATTGCATCCACTGTTAGCCTATTGCTACCACTTCAAAATAAAGTCTTACCATAGCAGCCAATTCTGGTCTCTCAATAGATTAAGGCGTCAGGAGAAAAACAAATGGTAGGAGAGTTTCAGCAGTTAAACAACAAATGTCCAGACAATTTGAAGAAACATAAGCCTGACATCTTCAGGGAGCTCTGTATAGGGGAAATTAAATTAAAATTAAACTAAGTGCAGAACCAAAGAGACCTTCATTTTCACACTGAATGGCTGAAGGAGGGCTTCAAACCATAGGCTTTTAATGCAGAAATACATTTTTTAAACCTCACTTGAAGCATATAGAAGAATATAGAACCCAGTTCTATTTAATTTTGTATACATTTGTTCACTCATACATTTCAATGCCCAATAACTGATTTCAAAATAGTTTAATAATATGGTAAGAATCTCACTGAAATGTGTCCTTTTTCTTGCATTACAATACAGTGATAGCACAGGTTCCAGATTCACCATATATTTATATGCACATGTATCATTCCCTTATTAATTTTCCCTCCCTCAAACAAATTCAATCTTTTCAGTCTCTTTACTTGTGTAATATGTTTCTTTTTTTCAGCCATCTCTGAAACGTCTCCAGTTATTCGTTGTCTTTTAAAAGGGAGTTTTTATTGTTTAACATAGTCTGGATAATGCTGCTCATTTTACATAATAGTTATTGTTTCCCCTGTAATTCCCTCTTCTTTCCCACATCTTACCTGCCATTTCAGACTGAAGCTACACGTTTAAAGCAGCTCCTCACCAGACTTTCTCTAGTGGTACTTAGATCTCTGTTTCCATAAGAATATTGAGAACAAGTTTCTTATGCTGCTAAGCACTCATCTAAATTTAACTCCACCTCCACGCTAGTTTTCATCTCTCTACTGACCAGTTCAGCTGGCCTTCAGCCAACACCCCAGGGTCTGCTGCAAACGCCAAGTGTGACTGCCAGCAGCGTCCTGAGTCATGCTTGTCGCTTACCCTTCACCTTCACTCTTCAGGTAACCCTCTCAGCAGGCAAATCAATATGACTGAATAAAGTGGCAAGTTTTCAAAGTGCTCTAAAATCAATGTGCACATCTAAAAACAGTCAACCCAAGGCAGGCTCAGTATTAGAACCTGGGCACCAAAATTCCTGTTCAGTAACAAGTTATTGTCTATAGTAAAACTTTAAAACCCCCCCATAAAAGCTGCCTCCCGCTGCTGGATGTTCTAATGCAAGTAGCAATCACAAGTCACTACCCCACCTTAACTGTGGGATAAGAGTGTGCACATGCACAGAGACACAACATGCAGTAATTTGAAAGCCCACTGTAAATTCAGTGGAATGTACTTTGTTCAAACAATGTGCTTATATACTACCCNAAAAAAAAAAAAAAAAAAAAAAAAAAGCTTTTAAGATATAAATTTGTCTTAAGGACATGAGAAAAAAAACAAAGAAAAACTTCAATTCCACAGTATCCACACAAATTGGAATTGTGTGGTTAGATTTCCTGAAACAGATTCCTTCCTAAACGTCAACTAACCAAAAAGTCTTTTCCCTAGCTCTTTGCCAAACCCATGGCTCTACACTCAGATTTTGCAGCATAAACTGCACTTATACCACTAAGCATCTAAATAATCCCTGAATGGTATCAAAAATGACAGAAAACATTAAGATATGAGGTTCAGGAGTAGGGTATTCACATGATGGTTCAAAGTACCAAACAGTATCTCTTAAGGAGAGACCACAGGTTTCAACCTCCATTCTCACAAGTCTGCATTTTACATGTTTTTTTGTTTGGGTTTTTTTGGGGTTTTGGTGGGTTTTGTTGTTTTTTTGGGTTGGTTTTGGGGGTATTTTGGTGTTTGTTTTTTTTTTTTAAATTGCCTGGAAATGACAGCTAGCTCTTGCACAATTTAAATTAAGTTGAGGTCTCCACAGATATCCAGTCATATCTCATTCTGAAGCATTTGGACAACACCACTAGAGAGCTTTGGAGTGGAAATAACTCTGCCATCACACTGTAAATAAGACCACAAGCCAGGATAAGAGTCCTAGCCAAGAGGAACAGATTGAATAAACTCTGGCCAAGGAGCAGTAGGAATTGCAGAATGAGTCTCTGCCACAGATATTTGATTCCCAGTGCACATGCTGACTACTGAAACTAACGGAAATGAAGGACTCAGCCTGCTGGGCAAATGGCATAACACCTGAACACCAACAGTGGGCAAAGGAACTGGGAGTAATGTAAACCTGCATGAAGGGAACTATTTGTACTTGTCTCTTTTCCTATGCATTTTTAGAGGCCATTACCCCTTAATGAATTCCAGTGCAGTTCCAAAGTTCTGGAGATTTGGTCTCCTCTTTCTTCCTGAAGCATGCACTTCTAGTGACCTGTAACACACTCCCTTCTTCACTGACTTAGCCTGGGTAGAACGCCAAGCCTACTTCTCTCCCAACCACAGCTGAAGGGCTTTTACAGCAAAGGAGGTCAAAGCACTGCAGAAAGCAACATAAAAAAGGACACACTGGAGTTAACCCTTACTGGAATTCCTACCTGAGACCAAAGAAAGACAACCATTAAAATGTAGTCAGGAAAAAAAAAAAAAAAAAATCTGAGGAAAGAATGGAAAAAACCAAAAATTAAACAAAATGCACCTCTGCCACAAAAACCTAAATACCACCACCCACCATCCCTCAAATCAAACAAACCCCCTGACCTGACTGTGCAGGCAAAATGTTGACCAAGTAATCCATGAAGAGGTAAGAATATTTCAGATAATCCTTTCAATAGGCAGCCTGAAGCCACTGCTCAAAACCCTTCAACTTTAAAGTTCTTAAAATCAACATGCATATCTAAGTTACTCTGAAAGTGACAAGACCAAATCAGGGGCAACTTTAGAATTTGGAATTAAAATTAATTCCTGAATAGGGAATCCAAGATTGAGCTTTGCCCTTCACAGATGCAGCAAGTTTGATTTTCTTCATTGTTGCCACTGCTGGTTGTCTAAGAAATGCATTGCCAAAGCCTGCCAATACAAACTTAACATTGTCCAGTGATACCACAACAAACACTGGCAATGCATCTGGTAATAAAAGCAAGGAACTAAGGTACTCATCCTCTCCAAAACAAAATCATGTCTCTATCCTCTGAAGTGTGTATCAGCCACATATAAATTGTATTATTGACTGTACAAAACAAAAGGAACAAGGGCCAAAGAACCAGAAAGTCCAGTATATGTTCTGGAATAAAGTCCTGCTAGCTCTCAAACTACTTAACTAAACAGTAGCTTCAGACTTTGGTTTGAATACTGACCTTTCTCCATGGAAACCAGCCCACACTTGTAAAATATACTTGAATTTTATTGCAAAGTCTTCCTCAAATTCTGCTTTTCTTATTCTCAGCAAACCCAGAGATTCTAGCCATCAAAAAATCAACAGCCTGTAAGGCAAAGGAATGCCTCACATCCTCTGAAATAATCCAAGGATCTCATGAAAACAAATCCTTAGAAGGTGTTGCAATACACCTTACAGCACTGTCAGTTCTGCCAGTCTGTTAGCTCATGGAAGATCAGGACATATTTGCCATAATTTTTCTAGTCTCTCTAAGATCCCAAGCCTTCCTAAACCACTAGTGTAGTTATCAGCATCAGCAAAGCAAATTTAAAACTGCTGCAGCAGTGGGGTGTACCTTCTAGTTTTGAAAAACAGGACAGGTAAAGATGATTATTTAGAAGAGAAAAAGAAAGCAGCAGGCCTGTCAAGTATTTTTGGTAGTCATTGCCAAGAAGCTTTAGCAAAAAAAAAAAAAAAAAAAATCATCAAGGGACAGAGAATAAAGTCAAGCTTGAGAATCTCACTCCATTCAAGGATCAAAAAGATTATAAGGATAAAGCCAAGAACAATGTACTGAAAATAGCACTGCTTACATACAGTCCAATAAAGCTATCTCTTTGGTTATATATTCTGAAGGACAGAATGCCAAATATTGAGGCAGTAGCTCCTCAGGGATACCCTGAAGGCCCTTATAGGTCGCTAATGAAGTAATATATTAAGGAAATAGCCTTAATAAATGGGAACTTTACTCATTCTGTTGCTTACTACCATAATACTAATCTGTTCCTCACTGCCAAATTATGATCAACAGCATGACACAGTGAATTCAAAATTAAGTCTGGCTTTGCAACTGATGATTAACTGTATAAACACAAGAGGTGATTTACCAAGACAGAGATTTTAAAAACATAAAAATGACAGATGCAGTCATAGGAGACAGAGGAAGGGGGTGGGGAATATTGTAACAGAACAAAGAGTTGACAGAAATTAGAACAGTAGAAATAAAAGCTGACAATAATTACTACAAAATAATCATGCAGTACAAAATTACAATCTCAGTGGGAGTGTAACAACTTATAAAAGTATTAAGGATTTAAAATTAACACACCAAAATGATGTCTAGATGAGAAATTTCAACTAATGTCAGCAAACATCTCTCAGTACAATGAGGTTTCTATATTAGTAAACAAATAAGCTGTGCTGTAACAGGCATGATGATTCCTCACAGCAAAAGCCAATAAATTTTTCAGAAAGACAAAAAAATCACATGGCACTGCAGGAAGTATTTCCACAGCTCTATCAGCTCTATCCTACTAGTTTCATTTTCTGCTTCTATTTAGAGTGTATTCTACCCCAGCCCATTTACCCCTGTGACCTCTAACATCTTCTGGTTTGGGATTTTCCAAGAGAAGTCTTTGGGCATCACTCTCATCTGACAGATCCCACTGACCACTCTGAGAGCAGGCAAGCTAGCCCTATGGCATTTGAAAACCTATCAGCAGAGCTTCTGAGCAGCAACAACAGTAGGAAGTCTAAAGAATGATTCACTTGCACACAAAAAAAAAGCACAGAATGTATTCACTGACCAATTAATCTTTGAAGACAGAGACAATGAAATAAGCACCTAGAAGCCCAAGAGCTATATGCTGAGACTTTTTGGAGCACCAAAACAGTATGTTTGCATCCTGGTAATTTGCATCCTTACTTGCTTATCAATTCAGCAGTAGGAGAAAAATTTGCATGAGATGCAGCAGACAAACAGGTGCACAAAGGTGTTGAAGTATATCCCCTTACACAGGACCACAGCTCCTGGCAATACACAGAAACTCCACTTCTCTGTCCCTACACATAATACAAACTCCCTTTACGAAAACATCTTACCCAAATCATTCACACTTGAAACTGGTGCCCAAGGAAGAATCATATTCTCATACTGCTAACAGCAGAGGAGTTAAAAAAGATGGCAATAAAATAACTTTCCTGTACTGACATATCTGTACTGGTGACTTCTGCAGACTAACATTGCCCTTTGGTTCCCAGGTTTGTTAATCAAGTTTACTCAGACAGCTGCACAGCACCGCAAATGAGCAGAATATTCTACTCAGAAGCAAATAATTAACAGCAGTGTGTGACCCCAGACAAGTGAAATGACATCTCAGCTGTCTTTTGACAAGATCAACTCTCAGCACTTAGTATTGGGTTGCTGTAAAATATGGCCACCAGCAGAGAGAGAAAAGAGAAGGATGTCCTACTGACAAAACCTCCTACACAACAGAGCCCTAAGTGTTCCACCTGTGTATGAGACTTGAGGGTCTTTCAGGACCACATCACAGATCAGCAACAGAAAGAGAGAATTTATATTAATACCTGCTAGGCTCAAGTGAAGAGCAGACTGGCATCTCAAGAATAGGTAAGAAAGCATATTTCTGGAGCAGAAAAAATGGCTACCCTATCAGCATGACAGCTGCTGGACTACAGGTCTTAGCAGTTCTGTACCACTTTTGCATGCCAGAATAGTCTGCCTAGCACTTAGTGTCTTTTCCTGGACATCTATCTTCATACCTTCTCTCACAGCATATGTTCCTTCATCCACTGCCTCTGCATACTCTAGGTTTGCAATTGCCAAGGAACATTAGGGGAAAAAAAAATCCCTTTGCCGTATTGTTACCTGTCTTTCAGGGAATACCTTTAATGGAAATTCCATGTGAAACCATAGAAACACAGTAGGTTTAAGAGAACAGCAAAAATGGATAGCTATCTATTTTTCTACAGTGCTGCAACAAAGAAAGAAAATCTTGCATGGTCCTGCCAGTCCCTGCCTCTCAGTGCAGTCAAAGGATGAGGATACTGGGGCCAAGGAAAGTCACAGCTTCCAGAGCAGATAGATATTATCACTGCTGATAAGCTGTTGCAACTCTCTCAAACACGTCTTAAACCAAGAACAGTTTCACCTCCTGCAGACAGGACACAACCAATTTGTTTTGCAGCTGGACTTTGAGTTGAAAGCAAAAGGATATAGCTTTAGACCTGAAATTCCACATATCAAGTTTTCAGGGGCTTTGATATAAAATTATGCCAGTGTCCAAACACTACATTACCTTTTGCATTTACATACTTCAGAAATACCAGTGACTTATTTTCTATTTCAAATGTATGTAGTCCTATTTGCACTGTTTTTATTTTACACTTTGCACAAACAATTGTTTTTAATTTGAATTATATCTAAGGAGTACTTTTGGGTACCTTAAAGTATCCTAGATTTTTTTCAGCACCACTTTTCCCCCTCCCCTTTATTTTGCCTACTACCATCAATGAATGCTTTTAAAATAAATCAACTATTTAAAAACAAAATTTCTTTGTTCCTTGCATGTGGGCAGCCAGCCAATGTTCAAGACTTCGTGAGGGGAAGTGACTTGGCAAGGATTGTGAAGAAAATTAAGGCAAGCAGATATCAATAGGGACAGTATATTATACTTGCTCAAGTTCCCCTCCTCCTGCTGGGTCCATCTGGGCCTCAAAACGTTTCTGGATGTCTGTATCAGCTTCTTGGGGAAAAAAAAAGAAAAAGCTTCATTCCATCTGGGACACTTCATTTTTTCTTCATGTTACATTGCTGCCATTCAGGTCACAGTAGGACCTATGCTCACAGTCAGTTATGACAGGACACAAGGTACCTTCTCAGCTCATTTTCTGATAAGATGGCCGCAATTTTTTCTTTGCAGTTGAACTCTAGGCTATGTTAAGTACTCCCCTGCACAGTCCTAACCAGTACCTCTGCTCCCTTGTGAAATTTTAGAGCTGATTGCAACAAAGCCCCTGTGACTTTAAAACTTCCAAGATGATTATATTTAGGTAATCATAGCTAGTTTTACACAGAGCCACACCTGCAAGATCACAAATGTAAGCCACCAAGAAAAGAGGGACTTTGAGATCTAAAAGGAGGGGCAGTGTCATTAAAAGTAACTAAAAAAGGGAGAGGAGAGGGGAGTCAGCTAAGAAGCTGCAAGAGTAGAGGGATTGCCACTGCAGAACAGGTCATATATGCACACAGACACCATCCATGAAAACATTATTCCCACAGACCAGTAAAAAACAGAAAGGGCTTGCAGCAAAACCCAAAAACTGAGATGGCTTTACTTCAAGAAACCTGCAGAATGCAAACCAAGTATGGACGTGTATAAGGTGTCCACCAAAAGCAAGTTTCAGTGGTGAAAACTACAACACAGATGAGACCTGGTTCACACTCCATCCCAGGAGGCTGCACAGCACCGCAAATAAGCAGAGTATTCTACTCAGAAGCAAATAATTAACAGCAGTGTGTGACCCCAAACAAGTGAAATGACATCTCAGCTAGTTAAGATTTTAGTGAAGTAACACTAGAGGTAACATTAAAGTTATTTCTTCTACATCTTTTATTATTTCTAGGTTGACTTGTCACTTTATTTTAGCACAGTTAACCACACCACTATACTGGTGTGCACTGTTGAGTATTTTATTGTTAAGTAAAAGGCACCCAGAAATTTAACTGGATTATTTGTATCATGACAGCCTCTTATTTCTTCATTATTCCTAGAGAGACCAGTTTCAGAGGAGTAAGTTTTTAAGTCCTCTAGTCTAGACCCTGTCCTACAACGACAAATTGACAATCATAAAATCTACAGCACTATTCAGAATGCTGAGGAAACCCAGGCATCTTGCAGTACAATTTTCAATCACAGGTGGAAAAGCTGGTCAAAAACCAAACACCACATATAGTAAATTTTAGCAGTAAACTTGTACCAGCATAAACCGCAATTCATCTGAATGACTGACATCCACAATTTTTTCTCAGCTACTGCTAACAATTTAATGGCTATTTTTGACACTCAGTAGTCTTCAGATATGTTGACCACATTGCTGACACTTGAAGCTGACAGCAGGCATTTATCCTACTTAAAGTTCAGGCAAGATGCAAGAACTAGTGCCCTTAGCTATTCTTGGAGGAGGCACAAGTGATCATGAACTCCAGGGGAAATATTTCACTTTCAGCAGCTAAATGATGTCCAATCCCCAGGCTAAAATCGTAATACATGATAAACTAATACCAATGTCTCATTCAGCAAGCTAAAAATCAAAAAGAGAAAGAAAAACAGATCTCTAACAGCAAAGACTACAAAAGCTTTTAAAAAATAAAAGGAAGTAGCTCTATTTCCAACTGCAAGTTCTAGGAAAAAGACCTATTTGCTAGACCAAGGGGATTCCAGCATAATTGCTTAATCCTCTGGAGTTCTCAAGTACCTGAAATGAATTATTAACCAATTATATATTGTAACACATAAAATAAAGAGGCCAGAATCATTTAGGCTTTATACATGTGTATATCCAGTAGTCAAAATGGGAACAAAGGTAGAAACAAATATGATCCAAAACTGCAATTGCTCCACTTGTCTCACCCTAACAAGTTGCTACTCATAACAGATTATTATCATCTTCATATTGTCTCCTTTCTTTAATATTCTTGAGACTGGAACAAGAACGTGTGACATCTGCTCCAAAACAAACACTACATTACAAGTAGAACAAATCACATTATGTTCAACATGTTCATATTCCAAAGGTATTACTAAAAAAACCCCACAAGAGCCACAATTCCTAGAAAGTTCCCTTTTTTACAGTTTAAAAACTGGCCCCCCCAGTTCGCACACTGAGAGGGGAAAAACAACAACAAATAAACCCAAGCAGTTTAGGTCAGTCGTTAACCTGACCTAAATTGCATTAACAACATCCTACATCATGTAATAGGGCAGAGGAAAAATCCTCTCTGCTTTGCTGTGTGGCACAGACACAGGATAAAAAACATACACTCCATGCCAGCTGGGAGTATCTTTTATATTACGTGATGCATAAAAGAGAATTTACAGGATGTTACCATGTTGGATTAGGAAACTGGAAATCAAGTTTATTAATAATGAGTGATTAATGGAGCTACAGAAATAAAGCATAAATAATATGTAGAAGGGGGGAAAAAATAATGGAAGATTAAGAATTTAGTTAAAACAGCATCCATTTACATATAAAGGCAGGGTGTCTCTGGTTGGAAATAGATGATGCTTGTGGTCCCTTCCAACCCTGACTGATTCTATGATAAAAGCAATCTTATAGTATTGTTAAGAAGCAGCACTATTCCACAATTCTCGCTGTCAGGCATGTTTTATAGTCTCCTAACATAAAAATAAATATTTTGCCCGTTATTTTTATTAATGGAAACTTGTTAGCATCGGAAGATCACTTAACCTAATATCATTAAGGATTCTGCCTTAGTTTGAATATGGATTTAACATTTTTTTTTCCCCCCTTCCCTTTAGGTTCCATCACGTCACTGTGAACACGCTTTGCCTCTTTTGAAGTCAAGTTCTTACAAGAAAGACATCGATCTTGCAGAGTCACTGCAATCATAGTTTACGGCAAGAAGGTCACTGCGAGTGAGGAGGGAAAGCAGGAAACCCTTATTTCCTTCGCTGCTTCCTCACCGTCGAAGGACATTGCATCACAACCCTGGGACACGGTTACCCAGCCTAAGAAACCCTTAGCCGCGGCGGGCAGCACAACACAGTGCCCCCGGACACCCAGCAGCAGGGCCTGCATCACAGAGCCCCGAGCTGCCACCCATAACCACAGTCTGCAGAGCAGGGACACCGAACTGCAGACAGCGCCCACGCAGCCCAGCAGCACGACCCGCTTCGAAGGACAAACGGGGAAAGGAGGCGAACCGCACAAACGTCGGCAAGGTTGAGGGGGGACCGTTAACAGAAGCTTAGCCTAAGCCATAGAGAAAATAAACCTGCCCCTACTCAGGGAAAGAGCAAAGCCGGGCGGCGCTCAGGCGAGGTGAAGACCCGAGTCTGCCTGGCAAGCGCAGCCAGGCCGCGGCCACCCAGCTCCCCGCCTCGCCGCCGCGGCCGAGCCTGGCGCTCCCCCACCATCACCGCCCCGCCGGCGAGGCCGCCCCCTCTTCCCACACGGACTGCCAGGCCGCAGCCATCCTCACGCCGCCCCGACGCAGCAGGACCTTCCTCGCCCCCTCCCAGGCACAGCTCGTCCCCACGCCTCTGCGACTCGCCGCCCGTCAAGGCGCCTCGGGAGGGCGGGGCAGCCCCGCAGCGGAACTCGCTCCCCGGCAGCTCCGCGTTACCTCCGCTCCCGGCCCGCAGCGGAACTCGCTCCCCGGCAGCTCCGCGTTGCCTCCGCTCCCGGCCCGCAGCCGTCTGACAGGCGCCGCTGGCTCCGCTTCCGCCCGCCCCACGCGCGACGCAGCACCTGAGGCCCCGCCCCTCCCCCGCCCGCCGGACCCGGTACCGTCCCGAGCACTGCCGCAACCCTCCCTGCGCGCCCGGCTGCCTGTCCCGCCGCTCTCGCCGCCCCGTTGGTGACCGCCGCTCTTTGAGGGCGCAGGGGCGAGGAGGCCTGGCTGCAGGGCTCTCTCTCCCCGGAACAGGGAGAGCCGCAGCGCATCGTCAGGGAGCGAGGCAGGCTGTGCGGGACCTAAGTGCGGGTTGAGCAGCCCCTTGTGGGAACGCTCACCGTCGGGCTCCAGCTGGGAAATCCCTGGAAAACTGGAGAGCTGTGTGACCGTGGCTGTCAATTCCCACTGACGTCCGTGGGTAAGGATTGCCTCCAGAAGTACAAACCAGGAAAACGGCTCCGTTTCTGCCCTCTAGCGGCATAAGCGAGACTTGACAGTGGCCTCAGAAGTGAGTGGTGCCCCTCAGGTCTGGTGCAGGGACAGTTTGCCCCCATCCTTAGCCTCCTTCTTGTAACCCACAGCTGCGCTGTTGGTGTATAAACATCCACTGTGATAGTCATGTAAGTAAAATCTGCTGTGCTTATAGGGCTGTGCGAGCAAGTTACCTGAGGCTCCTCCTGCAAGGTGATGTTTAAAGGAAGTTGGAACCAGTTAAATGTAGGTGAAGACTGGGGCACGCTCAACACCTGCCGTGTTGCTAGCAGTGACCTTCAGGATTGTCCCTACCTAGGTTACATGTCTCAGATCTTGTAGGTGGGTGTAGAGGAAGGCTCTGTTGCATCCCCTGTAAAGTAAGTCCACATAAAACAGGTCATGTCTCGGCAGCTTGCTGATAACACCACCACCTGCACTGCACTGCTGCTTTGCCTCCCTTCTGGAGTGTCTCAGAGGCTTAGTTCTCAACCTTTTTTTTTTTTTTCCACCTGCACAGGTTAGGTGCATTTAAATCTGGGGAGGGGAATAAATAAATAAGGTTATTGATACATCAGAGGGGTTAGTGGCTTGGACTCGAGCAGACAAAACCATTGGCAGAGGGAATCATGTCAGCCAGTGAATCATTTGTGTAGAACTTTTCTGATGTNAAAGGGTTTTTTTTCTCCCCCTTGCTGATCTGGAAAATATTGGTGTTCAACTGGGAGTTAATTTAAATTTGAGCAAATTAGGCAACTGTTTAACTGAATAGGAGGCTTACACTCCCACAGAGAATTCAAAAGAAGCTGCATCGAATGGATTATATAGTTATTTCATTATGTAATCCGTTCCATGGGCAAAAGTCTTTTTACTAAAATTATACAACACTGAACGAGGACGGACAAAAAAACCCAAACCCTTAAATACTTGCTAAGTAAGCTTTTGAGTGAACAGATTGACTGCATATTGTGCAACAGCAATAAACTTGTTGCTAGCAGTGTTTTCTAAAGCAGTGTTTTCTGCGAGCGTTTTCTTGCCACGATTTTCCTTTTGAAAAGATCAAAACCAGATGGTCTGAAACGGACTTCAGATAACAAACATACTGCAGCTATTTACTGCCATTTATTACTGTACCATTTGCTCAGTGATTAATCTTTTATTTCCGCAGATGTGAAGTGAACAGCTGTAATATCTTTGGAAATATAATTTACACGCTATTTAGAGCTTACTAGGAAAAGGAAGGGAAATCTGTCAGCGGCATAATCACAGGAAGATTTGCTTGTGTAGGTCACAAAACTGCATTAAGGAATCTGTCTCCATTTTAAACGTACCCTCTGTTGACAGGAACTCTCAACTATTAATAATGTTCTTAACTCCTCTTGCCTGGGGGCTTCATGGATTTGGTCATCTTTCACGACCAGGCACCTCACAATATTATGTGGGGTTTTTTTTCCCATTGTCCAGGATGTGTGGTAAAAATTGCATCACAATGTATTGTTACCAACCACCTTGTTTCTCCTCAGTCACATGAAAATCAAACCTTAACAGCATTTCGTGGTCCTCATATTTGTGGGTAATAATATACACAGGGCCATTTCTAGGGACAGACAAAAACCCGGAGCTGCAAGAGCAAAAATTGCTGCACTGCAGTGTTCTGTACTATTTTTTTTTTAGTATATATTAAAAGCCCACCCCATTGTTGCTGCAATTTTATCTTTGCTCCTTTCCTGTGCCATTCCCTATCACTGTAGACTGTCTTTCTGACATTCATTTGCGTAGATGTTGCTCTGTCCTTTTCAAGTATGTATTAAGAATTCTCTCTCTCTCTCATTATCTGTTTAAACTGCTTAATGGTAATGGCTAGAGAATGGCAATCTGATGAATATGCTTTGTGATTAGTGGTACTTGCTGCCTTAACCACTTAATCTTCTAATCTGTATACTTAGATAAGAATGTATGCAACTTTATACTTTCCTTACTGACACTCCTATTTTTCTCTTTTCCTAATCCCCTACCAGTAGTTTATACCCTCTCACTTCAGGGAGTGGGCCTGATCTGGGCCCATTATTTCCCTCCAGCATGGATTCTTTTCCCCCAGATTGTGGATACTGTATTAAAGCTAACATTATATTACAACCATATATTAATGTTGCTTGAAAAAAAAGCTGCATAAGCCATGCTTAATATCACATCAGCATATCCTTTAAGCCATTTCTAGGTGTACTCTGTGCTTGAACCATCTTCCATTTAACACAGAGACTAAAGACAGATCACCTTTGCAGTCTTACTAACTAATAAATAGTGACAGTTGAAAAGCAGTATCAAATAATTATTGTCTTTATACCCCAGGACACCAGTGAAGTTGTTGTAGAAAACAATGAAGGCAGAAGAACTATGGAAAAAGTGGTGGAGAGAGCTTGGTAGTTTTCAATTCAAAATGTAAGCCTGATTAGTCTTTTTTGAAAGTAGGTATTTGTATCAGTGAGTTCCATTTTTATTTTAAGATTAATTGCCAGAACACTTTAGGACCACAGCAGTGAAAAACGCTGCTGAAATAATGCAAACACTTTGAATTTGTACGTTAATAGCAGTGTGGCTCTTAGAAGTAGGAGCCACAACATGGGCTGTAGCTAAATCTTTCACGTGTACACGTTAGCAAAAAACATATTCATGTTTTATATTCTCCTGATCTTTTCCCTCCCTCCCCTGATTATTTTGTTTTGTTCTGTTTTGGTTTGTTCTTTTTTTTGTGTAACCACTATGTATTTTCAATGGGTTGTTCATACTCCATTCTTTCAGTGGGCCACTTTATGGCAGAAATTAGGTAAGCATTTTCATCTGAGAATTTAAACATGCTTTTAATGCTCATTCCCTTTTTTTCCTGCGGTTAGATTACACTGAACAGCAGCCCAAATCAGAATCATATTACACCAGAACAGTATGTGATCTTGCAGTGGAATAAGTGCTTTATTAATAAACTATACTTGAGAAGGTGTACTGGAGCCAAATGGAGTACAGCTGGTATAAAATTATTAGATGAATTCAGAATGGGCTTTGGAAAGTGAGACACTGGCAAAGGTAAAACCCAGGCCAGCTTCCTAGGAATGACAATGTAACTGTAATTAAACAAGAACTGTCTAAGGAGTGAACTAAAACTTTTGAACTAAGTGACAGGCCAAAATGAAGTATTTTGCAAGCTCAGAAGACCAGTAATATCCTTCCCTGATACTGCTTCTTTACCATTGTGAGCTAATTTACTCTATTTGTTTTTGATCCACCAAGAGAAAAAGCTGTCATGCACAGATCCAGCATCCCATTTACAAAAGAAGCAAGAAATAAGGTAATGTATGGTCCAAGTAGGAAGCAATGTGAACCATTTACATACAGATGAGTGTTCTGGTTTGAGTCAGAACAGAATTAACTCTGTTTGGTCGTGTCATGTTTTAGCTCTTCCAAAGAACTCCACTTTGTGAAATTAACAATGTATATTCACAAAATCTCTGCTTCTAGCTGTCAGAACACTCAAGTCTGTAGTTATCATCAAGGCTTGGTGTGCAGGTCAAGGTCACTGCTAAATCATGTGTAGTACATTGGAGATGCAGAGGAGGAGTGGACAGTTCAAGTGACCCTAAAGTGACCAGCAAGGTATTCCGTTCCATCTGTGTCAGAATAAAGCTGAAGGATCACAAAGATCAAGATCTCTTCTTCTTCTTCTTCAGTGGCCAGCATCTGAAGAAGACTGTCCATTCTGCTTTCAACCCAAATCTACAAGTTCCTGAATCTGGTTTCTGTCTGCCACTGAGTTGTTTCTGACACAGCATCAGTGACGACAGTGCCTAACTGCTATCACTGTTTTGGGTTTAATACTGATTTTACATATATTTGTGTACATTTTATTGCTGGGTTTTTTTCATTAAAACAACTTCAGTTTTATTTTCCAATTCGTAAGTCAATTTTATTCCCTTTCTCATCCCTTTGGGAGGGGAAGAGGAGTTAACAGAGAGCATCTGTCACTTTTAGTGGCCACCCCAGCCCTAAACCTTGACAAGAACCATATGCCAAGGCTTTGTTAGAACCTCAAGCTGTTTGTAGATAAGCAGCCACTGGGACACCTTGACAATGGGTTTGTGCTTCCAGGGTAGCTGTCACGAACATATCACAGGCTATAGAAGGAGACTCAGCCAGTGCTGCAGATGTGGCTGCTGTCTAAAGCCCTCAGATTGCGTTTCACATAGCAAAAGATATTCGATTTCTAGGGAATGATCTGCCTGTGAACTGCTCCAGAGTGCCTCGTTCCTTTTTGGCAATACTCACATACATGTGTACTCACTGAAGCAAGTCAATCCTTGGTTTCAGATACTGAGGAAAAAAAGAAATAAATAAAGATAGGCGAGCTCAGCCAGCACAAGCATTTGGGCACAACAGCTTCGCAACCACAAAGGGAAGCTCCTGCGGCTGAAGAAGTACAGGGAGTACGCAGAGCGAGCGCTAAAGCAGCGAGCTTCCTGCTGCCATTACCAGCTAAAGGGCAATGCCGCTTTGGCAAACAGCTCTCTCCTGGCTTTCTGTGGGAGGCAGGGCAAGGATAATCATTCTGTCATTGTCAGAAATATTCTGACCCAGCGGACTGCTCATTTGGCCTCTGCGCCGAGCTTCTCCTGCCTGCAAGGTACAAGCTGCTGTAGTTAGTGGTGTATGTCGGAGTGCCTTACGTGCCACAGCCACACCGGACACAGAAGAGGCAGCGGGAATCCCTTGCAATGCGATTGAGCAGTAAATACGAACCTTTAGGTGAAAGGCTGGATAAAAGGCAATTTTTAAGGCCACAAGCAAAGACATAAGCCTTTGTTTCCTAGAAGTACTGAAAGCTGAACAACGCAGGTTCATTTTCAAGTACGTACAATGGAATCGACCACCCAGCCTTGCTCGTCTAATAACCTTTTACCGTAACAAAACGCATCCGATAACGGTGACTTAAAGGCATTAACTTTAGCTACTCTACCCGCGGCGCAGCAGCAGGACCCCGGAGAACGTGGCGGAAGGAGGCGAGCACAGCGAAACAGCGAGAACTCAGACAGCAGCTCATTTCCCTGGCGCAGAGAGACAGCGAGGCAACCGACCGCAGCCGCCTTTGTGCGCGGAGCAGCGGGCAGGGCGGCGGGCAGCAGCCGCACACCTGGCGAACCCGAGAGCCGCGCCGAGGAAACACAGACGGCGCAGAGGAGCGCGCAAGGAGCGGCCTGCGCATGCGCGGCCATCTCCCGCGAAGCTGGCCGCAGCCGCGCGCCTGGTCCCGCCGACATCTCCTCCTTTGTGACAGGCTGCCCGGGCGGGGCTCCGCCCTCCGCGCGGTGCCGGGCGCAGACGGAGCGGAGGCGCCATTTTGCGCTGCTGCGGGAGACGGTTTGGGAGGCTGTGGCGGGAGGGAGGCGGCAGCGGTACTGGTGGCAGTGTTAGTGACCGCAACAATAGCAGTAGTATCGGTCGTGGGTAGGTTTGCTGCCTGGGACTAGCGTCCCCGTTTGCCTATCCCCGTGGCCAGGACTGTCGACATGAGCGACGTGGAGGAGAACAACTTCGAGGGGAGGGTGAGTAGCCATCCCTATCCGGGCCGTGCTGAGAGGGGGGTGAGCTAACCCGGGGAAGGTGGGTGGGCGCTCTGCTTTCTCTGGCCCCGTAGGGGTGGGGGCAACGCAGCTTGTTTCTAAAATGGCTTCTTCAGGCGTTCGAGTTTTGACTGGGCCGTGGGCGATTCGCGTCCCGCTCCTTATCTCCCTCTTTTATTTTGCCGACCGGGCTCTGAGGAAAGTGGCCCAGCATAGAACTGAGCTCACCTGCCTTAACCCTTACTCGTCCCCTTCTCCCGTCACATCTGTCCGGCCCTGACCACCTCCGTCGCGGTGCGGGCCCTGAGCCCTGGTGCAGCTAGTTCGCCTCCGCCCTGCTATCGCAGGTTTTTCCGTTAAGAACAGGGCTTAGAGCTCTGCCGTAGCCCAGTGTTTCTGCCGGTTTCTCCGTTTCCTTTTCTTCTCGTGATCTTGAGGTGGGCTGTTGTCCCGACCCTTTGTGATCTGACGGGTGCAGGCTTCAGGGTTGGTGCTCTTGCTTGTCCCCGCCGTGCCAGCGGGCAGCGCCGGCCGGGATCCCGATCGTGGCAGGGAGAGGGGGGTCCCGCGCAGCATAGCCCAGGTCTCTGCCCGCCTGAAAGAGGAGGGACTGAGTGCTTTTGTCAGAGGTGCGCAGCCTCTCCTGGCTGTTGGCCTGCAAACGGGATCTTCGGACCACTTTCCTGAAACTATCGGGGAGGTATGGCCTTTCTTGTTAAACGGTTGAAATTCATGGATCAGGTAGCTGAAGGCGTTCTCTCGACGAGCTCCCGCGGCTTTGTAACGTTTTTAGGCCCGTTGCTTCTCTCTTCCCTCTGATTGCTGTGGTTTTTCATGTGCACGTAATACTGGTCCCTTCCATTTTCAGTGTTTTTTTTTCTTCATAGTGATGACCAGGGCAAGCAGGAAATAGAAGCTGCTTGAAACAAGAGTGAAATGTCGCTTTGTTGTCACTCCATCACTTCCCTCCCTCTCCCCCCCCCAAACTTTTTAAGCAAGTCCTTAGAGGAACACTTGAGCATCCTTTTGGTGACTGAAGCAGTGACAGCAGCTTTGCAATTATACAGGCTTACTGCCTGGGGAAACAAGCAGTGAAAGCTTGGAAGAGCACTGTCATATTCCAACAATTGTTTTTACGCCTATATTGTTACCTTTTTGTAGTATTAGTATAAAAAACCCACAGAACATTCTTTAGTCTAAGACTGCTCTACCTGGCTGTGCGGTGTCTGCCGCTGCTTCTTCAGGTGAGGTAAACAAAATCTGTTCTTGTGTTGAATGCTAGGACAAAGATGGCTCTACAGCTAAGCTAAATAAACTAATCTCCGTAGAGAAAGGCAACTAAGACTGAGAAAATTCAGCAACAAATATGCTTTGTTGCTTTTTTTTTTTTTTTATTACTTCAGTCTTACATTTTTCCGGTAAGATTCCTCTTTTAAAATAATTTTATTATCTGTACTCCCTCTGTTTTTCTTTGTTAGGAAATATTTATGTTAGGTTCATCTACAGAATACTTGTGTTAGATTCCTTGATAGAGATGTTTGTGTTAAAAAGCTGATATAGCTATGTGGTTTAAATATTCCTGCACTACTTTTTGGCTAAAGGTAGAAGTAAAGTAACGTTTTGGAAGTATGTGAAGTCAGAGAAGTCCTATGTAGCAGTTTCTGTCACTGTTGGTTCTTAGTTGTCTGGGGTTTTTTTGTTTTGTAGTAATAGAAAATTCTTCTTCTTTTAAATTGCTGCTGACCATGTTGAGTCTTTGGAAAACCTTTCTTTCCCTAAACGCTGGAATTTCTCACTCAGTTTGGCATGTGGCAGTGTCTTTTCTACTTTTTTTTTTTTTTTTTTTTTAAACATAATGGCAGGTATTTTATTAAATTTGTAGTTTGGGTGGGGGCGGGTTCCCTACTAATGAACATTCGTAAGCAGTTCTACTTTTCTTCAGTAATACTCTTGTAGATGCTAATAAAATACTTGAAATAAATTATATTTCAGGCTGCGTATCTTAATTTTCACTGAAAGTGTTCATAGGCATCAAACTGTAATTTAGGAGCTTTAGTATTAGTCTGCTTTTAGCAATTGAATGGAGCTGTTACTCACAATGTCCTGGAACTTCGGTTCGCTGTACGCAGGCACATGGAAATCAGAGTATGGCATAAGTTTTCAATGGGAGACAGAACTGCAAAACAAAAGTTTAACCTTTTTTCCTGGAAATTGCCACAAGTCAGACTTCTGAGTACCTTTCCAGTTCCCCACAAATCCACCTCTCCTTCAGTTGAAATGCTGAAGTGTGATGCACATTTTTAAAAAAATAAATGCAAATGGAATAGGCAGTTTCAGTTTAAGTGTTTCTGTATTCTATCCATGTAGCACTTCAATGAAAATTCTTGCAAGTAGTGGTGAAGACCAAGATGTTTATTGATATGTATTAAGTTTTGTCTTGGATTAATTAAAAAGTATTTTCCTGTTTCACTACTTGTGAAGAAAAAAATGTTCATACATAAATAATGTTAGTTAGTTCTAAAATACTCCTGTAATATTCTCAGGAAATAAAATATTTTTTAAATTTCTATGGCCTTAACTTACTGTCTATGTGTATAGACAGTGAATTTGAGCAGGAAGTTAAGGATAATAATGGAAATAACTTTCCAATGAGAATGTTAATGTGCACTATTTTTAAAGCTTGCATTTCCAAAGTGTAGGGCAAAATCATTATATAAATTCTATTATTTTTGGAGCTTAGCCTTATTGATGGTTTTGCTTGTTTGGTTTTTTTAAGCAAATGTTAATCAGATATCCACAAGACTGATTAACATTTCCTGTGATTTTGCATCATTTAATTTTAACTTAAGTTCTATATTAAGAATGTGTCTGGTTGAACAGAAAAAATCTCTTCCTTGATATCCCAGCAAGGTGATGGAAGGAAGAGAAATTGACAGAAGAATTAGAAATAAAATAGATGTACTAGAGCAAGGTTTAGAGACAAAAATATTTTTGTTGTCCACTTATCAAGTCACTCAAGTTGTAGAAAAGTCATTGGATTTTATTGCCATTGAATGCTCTTTATGAGCAGTTAGACAAAAGAGGCTTTTTTGGATTTTCCTGCCACAAAATGACAGGCAACTCTTCCTTTAATATTTATTGTTATTTTTAATAACACATCGTTAATTTGGTGCATGTTGTGATGCAACTTTATTGTTTCCCGAAGCAATGAACAAACCTTCATGTCAGAAGCTCTATTTAAAACTTCCATAATTGTTTTTCAGAGCTTCTGATGCTTGATTTCTGTAATCTTAAAAGCTTAGTATCGTTCTATGAATGTTGTCTGTCGAAATAAATAAAACTTTATATCAGAACAAAGAACTCCACACTGGTTACCTTCCTTCATTCAGAGATGCCTCTTCCAGCTCTGTGCAAAATGTGACAGTGTAATAAAGCACTTGAAGAAATACTTTGCCTGTAAGACATCTTGATGAAGGAAGTATGCATAGTTCATATGTATGCAAGCAGCTTTTGGACTAGCTCAACTATGTCTTCATGAAGTTTGTATGCAAAAAGCTTTGTTTTTCATGTGTTCAAATGTTAGTTACCTAAATCTGATCGATTTAAAGATTCTTTTTGGGGAGGGAAGGCAAAAGGAGGGGGAATTGGCTAGAAATGGTATTCTGCCTCTCCTGTGGTGGTAGTCTGGCGCCTCTGTAGAAAGAAAGGTGCATTGCTTTCCATACCTCTTGAAATACAGGTGTGACAATCCTTTTATGCTTGAGTTCTGAATTCCTTTGGAGAGTGCTTTGATCACTCTGTGCTTTCTAATGACTGGTGTGGGGAAAGAGACTTTTTCTGAAGGTTTGTAGTTTTTTTTCCATAGTCAAGCTTAGTAAGTTCTAGATTGTTCTAGAGTATGTCAACTGGCAAGACTAATTTTTTTTTCAAAACAAATTCCATTTCCTGTCTTGAATATGTGATGGAATGACTACAGAATCTTCTTCCAAAAGGCGTATTTTCAAACCTCAGTGAGATGAACTTAAATTTCAGAAAAGTTTATTCCTGAAGCTTCTTTTTTTCCTTTTTAATCAGACTACTGTAGTTGGGAAATAGATGAAGCTGCTGATAGTAATTTTTGAAAGATACATTTTCAAGATAGCAGAACTTCACAACTTATGGGTTGCTTTCTATTACATATGCTATTGAAACATTTATAGAACACTACCTAATTAAGGGATCAGGTTTATTTTTAGTATAGAGTGACAGAACATAGGTTAAATCATTTTTGCTTCATACTTTCTGGTGAGTTTTAGGGAAATTTGGTAGATTGCTGTCAAAATAGTAGTTAAAATGCAGTCTTGTCCTTTTTTATAAATGAGATGTCAGTAAGTTGACAGTTTTAACCAGTGACTGTACGCTGCTGCCAAATTCCAGTTTCTTTTTTGAGTGCTTATTTTCTGCCTTCATTCTTAGCAGGATTTTTGTGAAGTCTGGGCTATCATTTTGCTCCTCTAATGATGTCAGGAGACTACTAGTCCTGTTAGGTTTTTTCACCCTGTATTTCTCAAAAAAGTCAGATGAATTTCAGCTGAAACATAGACATGATATAATGACTCTGGGTTTTTTTCCTTCTCATTTTTTGTTCTTTGCATTGGAGAGCCTAATTTAAGCTTACTTAGTTCTTGTTCAGTCTCACTTTAAATTTTAGAAGCCATTCTATCGTATTTTAAAATAAGGTGTGAGGTAGGGCATGACAAGTTCAAGACAGAAGAGTTGTGTAAAAGACAGAAGGGTTTTTGTTTTCCTGAGGAAGCTAACTGGTAGATGTAACTTGCATCAATTACATTATTTAAACAGTTGTTTGATGACTGGATTTATGTAGTCTTGAGGTAATAGAGGGGAAGTGTCCTCGACATACTTCTTTGTTTTGTGGTGTTCTTAATGGGAAGACAGAAGGTAGAAATGATGAAAAATGTTGTGCTGTCTTCAAATGCTCTTGGCTGCACCTGTTCATATCTGGAGAATTGTTAAATGAAGCTGCAGATTTTCTTTACCTCAAATAATTTATTTGCCTCCAAGTTCTCCTTCTTGGTAAAGCATTGCTCTCATTTCTGATACATATCTGAGGAAGCACACTTAAAATTGATTTTTTTTTCTAATTATGATTTAGGTTTGTGTATTTCTTGGGTGCCTTTTTTTTTTTCCTTAGTTTTTGCCCTTTTATTGACAGGTGTAACAGTTGTTTTGAAATGAAAGTTTAATCTGAATAATATTGGGAAGTTAGCTGAATATCTTGTCCTGTGGGCTGGGCACAGTGAGAATGTGCCTGTAAGTTTACAAGAGTGAAAGTGGTGAGTGGATAGTTGTGTAATAAAGCCAAAGGTATTAAAATACATACTGTGTTGTAAGATAGTTGTGGGATGAGAAGCTGAGTTTAAGAAACGCAGTCTCATCTGAGGCCCTTGGGTGACAGGATCTTTGAAACAGAAAGCTAAGAAAATGCTGAGGATCCTGAGAAAAAAGTTAGGTGGGTCTTTTTGTTGTTGTTTATTTTGGTGGTTTTTGGGGTTTGGTTGTTTTAGTGTTTTTGTTTGTTTGTTTTGGTTTTGTTTTTTTTCTTAATCATCATTTAAATGAATTTTTCTGATAACCATGGAGCTAAGATCAGAATGTTTAGATTGCTTAAAGACTAACATAGAATCAAGAGATTTAAATGCTTTGGATACCTGAGGTGTCTGTTTTCTGTCATTAAATACAATGCACTCAGAAAAAAAATGTTAACTGTATTTTTCTTATATCGCAGAGTGGATAGAAATTGTCCATGCAGAACAATTGAGTTGGTCTGTGATACAGACTAGGGTATAGCTTTCTGACTATTTCCTTATAGTAGGAAGCAGAGGAGAAAAAACACTTTAAATCTCCCACTGTGACTCCTTGAAGCTCTGAATCTCTTAATCTCTGCCTGCAGTCTTACTGATACAAATCTTATTAGATACTTTTTCAGCATCATCCTTAAGTCCTTAAACTCTTGCAGATTATTGTGATTCCCTTAGTCTCTGGTTTTTGAAGAACGGTAGGAGATATAACTAGGTGATCTATGTTGCATCAGAAGATGAGCTGTAATTGACTGCCAATGACAGACACAGTATGCAACTGCTAACAGGTAATATCTCTTTAGCTGCACTTTACAGTTAACTTTGTTAGAGGAAGTTTGAAATGTGTAAGAATTTATGCTATTGCCTCTCACTCCAGCTTTAAAGTTGTGTATTTGTGAGTGCAGCCCCTAAAGGATTTCAACGTAGTTCCAAGAGGACTTGACCTACATCAGATGATGAAACATTTGCTTTTGGCAACTTAATGCAGGTTTGCCGTTACAAATTATAGTATTAGAAACTCTATGGGAAGTATCATAAGATACATAAGGACACTAAGCTACCTTCTACATTGTATGGGAGTCATCGAGTCCTTGGTTATATTTAGAATCTCTCAACCCTTCTAGATTCAGTATGTGGGGGCTTTTCTGTGTGTTTGGGTTTTTGGGTTTTTTTTGGGGGGGGGGGTTAGGATTTTTTTGTTGTTATTCTGGTTTGGGGTTTTCTGTTAAATTTCTAAAGTTCTTGTTCAAGAATTTATCTCTCAAATGTAAAACAACCCAGTACCTTCATGAAGAAGTGACTGAGGAGGGGTTAATTCATTATATTTTTATTGAAGGTTGTTTTTTAAATCTGAATCGTGTCACACAAAAGATTTTTTTTCTGTGTTGCTGAGCACTCTTACTAGAGGGAGAAGTGGAAATTGTTGTAGGGTATGAAGTTTAAAGGGAAGACTTAAAGAAACTATTTAACAATGAAGAGTATAAAAGTAGAGGTGAAATGTTAGAAAAGCATGTTAGTATTAGAAAATAAAATGTTTGGAGTTCTTTATAGCAAAGAGTGAATTTAAAATGTAAAAATAAGAAACTCCAAATAAAAGTTTATAATGTTTAAGCACATGTAGATACTTCTATTTCAGTGAAAGCCATGTACCTAAATCAGCAGCTAGCCAGCTTAGTAATGGAGACATAATGCAGAACTGATTCTGTGATCCACGTGTCATAGCCAGGCTTCAAATTTGGCCTTCATTGATAAGTTGGACAGGCCTATCATCAGAGTAGCTGATGTTCTCCATATGTCCCATGTCTTTTTTAATGAGATAAAGGGGGAAATTAATGCAGCTGTAATACTTGATAGTTAGGAGTCTTTCAGGGTTCACTGAGAGTGGATTTGTTTTCTTGAAATGTGGCATCCTTTGTAAAGAACTTGAGCCAAAAGTGCTGAAGAATTAAACTGCAAATATGAATATAGGCAGACTAAGAAGTAGATTGAGGAAGGACAGGCAGAAGGAGAAATTATGTAAACAAACATGAAATATAACACTGATGGGAGGGGCACTTGTTATGCATTTTTTTTCAGTAAGTTTTGCACATTCTTTGTGAGGTAACAGATACTCATAGCATACTACTCTTGGGGGGTGTGGTGGTGGTTATAGCTGAGCTCTGTAGAAATGCTGTATACTTTGAAATGTGAGGAAAACCTAACCTGCTCTTTGTTTGCTTGTTTTCCTAGTTTTTCTCTTGTGTGCATTACCATGCAAGAAAAAAACCCTCCTGTCTTTACTTACATTGGATTGCTTTGAACTGTACTATTATACATCTTGTTTATATGGATTAAGTTATATACAAGGAAAACAGGATAACAATGAGGAAGAAAAATAATTTGTGGCATATATCTATGTGCATGTATTATGCGAGTAAGTATGTGCATAGATAGGTTTTGACTGGAAAGCTTTGGCCATTTTTTTGAACTGAGTATCTTAATGTGTAGGAGTAGAATGTGGGATATTTTATACTGAGAAGTACATAGTTATTTTAGGGGGGGAGTAGCAGGTATTGATACCAGTACTTTAATATATTTGTGCTAATTAGTTTTTAGTGTCTATGTATCTTACAAAAAAATTCGAAAGGGGAGGAGGGTAGCTTTGAAAATACAGTAAAACACTGAGAATTCAGTAAGCTCTTTGTTAGAACATAGACACTTAATACAGTTTTAAAGATTTTTTTTTTTTTAAGGTTGTTTTATAAAATAGTTCTTGCACTTTACCTGCTGGCTTTTCAATTTGGTAGATAACTTCTGAACTCCAGCAGAGATTTATAATCCCCACGTGCTTAAATATACTAAATGTTCTTTTTCCATTAAGGTTAATGTTCGTGAAGAAATTGAAGAGTTTTTTCCAAGAATGTGGAAGATAAATCAAGATAAAAGAAGGCTAATGAAAAGTATTAAAGATCAGAAAATTAAAATTGAATGGGGGAAAAAATTGAACAGAAGATTGGTCAGATAGAAGCGCTTGAATATTTTTTTAAGGCTATAAGGAATTGTTTGAATTGGGGAAGAATACACGAAGTATGAAAAATGAAAAACTCAATGAAGAATGAAGAGAAGTAGAAAGCAAGAGTGAAGTAGAATTAAAAGAATCTGGAAGAATGAATGGGTCCTAGGTTAAGTAAATGTATGGTTTATGTTCCAGTGTCTGTATGATCAAGTTGTAGATGAATTTGCATGATTACTTAGTTAATAGAGAATTGGTGATCTGGTTCAAGCAGGGACCTACCTATTTGAGGAAAGCATACAATATTAACAGTGGGATAGCAAAATGAAATTTGTTTTGGAGGGTATTACCTAACCATTTGTTTTTCAGGAGAAATCAATACTATAATACAATAATAGAATTACTGTACTATAAATGGTAGGAGTTAGGCATTTATACAACCAATACCATTTTTAATACTGTCTTTTTTGTTAGGAGTCTCGCTCCCAGTCAAAATCTCCAGCTGGGAGTCCTGCTCGTGTAAAATCGGAGAGCAGGTCAGGATCTCGCAGTCCATCGAGGGCTTCCAAACATTCTGAATCGCACTCTAGGTCAAGATCAAAATCAAGGTACATCCAGGGGGTTATTCATGTTAATTTGGTGTTACTGCTTATGCCTATTCTTTTGATACATTGTGACTTCTTTTGCAAGACTTACGGAGTTTATTAACAATGCTATGTTAATTTGTATGCTAGTGGTTATATAGGTGAACAGAGTTAGTGAAAAATTTCATGAGGAAAAATGCATAGCTATGCATAGACAAAATAATACAAATAGAAGCAGTAGTGTAGAAATCAAAACTTAAATTTGTAGGTTCAGAAGAGATCTCATTTCTGTAAAAGCTCCTGCCTAAAATCTTTTAGGCAAAAAAAGTGAGAACTGCAGCTAAGATAGTCAGGGTTATAGGAAAAGGGTGAGCTTTGCAGCTGAAAAAGTTACTGTGCTCTGAATTCTTGAAGTTCAGTCTAATGTTATAGTTCTTCTTGTAATGTTTAGCCAGATACTTAACTACCTGTTTTTACAATGCCCTTATGAAATCATGCAACCTTATTGGGATTGTGCTTGTTTAAAATCGAGCTTATCACTGGCTAGATGTCTGCAAGGAAATGCTGGAGGAGTTAAGCAGTCCTGGCTTTTTGTCTTCAGTAATTTTCAAGTCTATGTGAACTTCATTTGTAGGTGCTGCAGCACTGTAGTGCTACTAGATTTTTCCATTTTTCATCCAAGACAGCATTTTAATGTGGTGTATCTGGTTTCTGTATCATTGTGCAAGTGTTAGTTACACATACAGACATACAAGTTTGAATTTTGAGGTTCTGAAAACTAATGTGAATATAATATTGATGTATGCCAGATGCACTGTCACAAAGTTAAAAGTGGTGCTGCTGAGGAGGTTTTTAAAGAGCTACACAATCTTTAGATGTGCAAAGTAGAAGAAAAATATATTAATTGTAGCGACCCTCATAAATTTCCTAGAGAATTTTGGTTTTAATGCTTGCAATTCGCTGTGTTATGTGCATATGACCTAACTAAAAGCTTTCTCTCTGTTGAAGATCCAGGTCCAGAAGACATTCGCACAGACGTTACACTCGTTCCAGGTCCCATTCCCATTCTCATTCCCATAGGAGACGTTCTCGAAGCAGATCGTACACACCAGAATACCGTCGTCGAAGGAGCCGTAGTCATTCTCCGATGTCCAACAGAAGGCGGCACACTGGCAGCAGAGTATGTCATGTTCATCAAGGCTGAGTATCAACTAAACAATTGCTGTGTACATCATTGTAGTGTAGGTTGCCTGCAGGATGAATTTCCTGCTGTCTCGTCACTGGAGGATAAAGGAATTTGGATGGGGAGTAGTCTGGGGAAGCAATCTCTTTGTAGCTGGGCACTTATTTCATGGACCTGCTACTGTCAGAGCAATTGTAGAAATGGGTTGAAAGCCATATGTTGTAAGCCAATATGTACAGATGGGCAACATCTGCTTCTGTCAGCTTTACAAGTTGAACCCTTCTGATTTTATTACAGTTCCAAGTACATGTACCTTTCATGAAACTGGGACCTTTTCTGTGCATGCTTGTAACTTGATAGTGTTCTTAAGATTGACTAGAGGAGTCAAACAAGACAATATTCAAGTGTATATTTGCTCTTAATGTACCATGTTAATGGTTCCTTGCAATTTTACACCTCTGAGTAATTACTCTGGTTTAACCCAAAGTAATGCATCCATGTGTTATTTAATAATGTGTAAATATTAATAGACTAGAAAAGTTTACAGCTATAAAAAAATTTCAATAAGCCTCTCAAAATATAAAATGTCTATGTACACAGGAGGAAGTATAGACACACCAACCAAGTTACCAATCTTTCATCATTCTGAGACGTTTCTCCCAATGGCCTTCTTTACAATCCATTTCAGTGCCTTGGTTTCTTGTTGTCATTTCAAGCTACTCTAAACGAGTGCTGTTAGACACAGATCTGCCTATTCTTTGTTGAAGGCTCTGGTACTTTTCTGATCCTTTCAGCTTTTATCTGGTGCAGCTTTCCAAATTTTTTGATAATCTTGTGATAAGGAGTATAATTTTCCTGTGGACTTACTGTAGTGAAGCAGCTCACCAGGACCAGATAACACCAGTGTGCGGGAGAAGACAGTGTGTGAAAAAGGGCAAGACTACAGCAGTGCTAATATACAGTGGCTTAAGCTGTTTTGAAGCACCATTTGTAGTTACGCTTTTTGTGGATTGTTGCCAGTGTGTAATCATGATGTAATAAATATGAATCTAGTGTCTTGAAAAATTGGCAGCAGTAACTGAACTTCAAAAGCCTTAGCAGATTTCCTGGTGAAAGATGAATGAATCTACTTTACTACTTCAGGAAATATTATTTTGCTCTGTGAAGAAGTCTTTTTGCCTTGGAAATGATTCTGTGAAACATGAAACTTGTTTTCACAGTGAATTTCACATTAATTCCTGTCATGGTTTAACCCTGGCCAGCAACTAAACACCATGCACTTGCTCACTCCCCACTCCCAGTGGGATAGGAGAGAGAATCAGATAAAGAAGAACTTAGGGACTGAGATAAAGAAAGTTTAAAAGGACAGAAAAGGGAAAATAGTTATAGAATATACCCAAAAAGCGATGTACAATACAGTTGCTCGCTACTTGCTGACTGCTTCCCAGCCAGTCCCTGAGCTATGGTAACCCCATCATCTTTCCCCAGTTTTTATATTGATGATGACATCATATAGTATGGAATACCCCTCTGGCCAGTTAGAGTCAGCTGTCCTGACTTGTGTCTCCTCACAGCTTGTCTGTCTACAGCTGTCATCTGTTAGGAGAGTATGGGAAGCTGAAAAAACCCTTGAGTTAGTAGTTGATAAGTGGCATTTATACTAAAACACACACTTGTTACTGATACTATTCTCATTCAAAATCCAAAACACAGCAGTTTACCAGCTACTAAGAAAAAAAAAATTATTCTAGTCTAAAGCAGGACAGTTCTAAGTACTAGTTCTAGTAATGTCAAAACAAAGCTCAAACAGTTTTAATCCCCCAAATAGCAAGGTACTAAAGACACCAGGAAAAATGGTGACAATATTTCCACTTCTCATGTGGTAAAGAGAGCTTGCTTACTTCATTAATGTGAGGCAGTAAAAAGCCTAATGTAAAAGTCATCTTTCAGTCTTCTGTGCTAAGTTTAATCCTTTCACTTCTGATGCAAATGTCACTTGTTGCTTAGGGTGCACAGGCTGATTCTCAGTAGTTCTCTTGCCTCGGAAAAGGTAATAGGATTTAGGTATAAGGGAAATGTAAAAAAAAACTACAATACTGCTGTCTACTGTGTGGAGGGATTTGTGCAAACCATGATTTAAAAGACTGAGAGACTTCGTTATACTCACAGGAGTTGCAGTAATACCCAAGAGTGTGGCTATTAATGGCACCTAATTATCAGATGGATATGAAATAGAGTTAAAAAATAACCCTAAGCATGTATAATTAACATTTTCAAATTGCAAACTGTCAGTTTTTGTTGTGTTCTTCAGCTGTAGTAAGGAATTGTAGAAAATTCCTGCCTTTAAACTTTGATCTTTATCAAACAGAAAGAAAATTCAGATACCTGAGTAGTCTAGGCATCTTAATTTTTATGATGGCTTCCTGAAAAAAAAACTCTGAGAAGAAGATAACAGAAGATCTAAACCTGTTCATTCTTTGAATCAGACTGAAAGGCAAGCTTTGAGGCATAAATTACTGTGCATGTGTGGCTTTGAAAATCTGAAACTGAAATACATATTTCAGCTGTGTCAACTTGCAGATACTATTTTAGCAGAAACATTAAATCCCTAAGCCTGTTGCTGCCATTTAAATTGCTGCATGTAGTATAACAGATGCCAGAAGCTTAACTGAAAAAATGTTAATTGATAATTATTACAGAGGAATTGGCATTAGATCAACTCTGTGTAGAGAAAATTTGAATCTAGTAGAGAAATTATACCTTGTACAGTTTCATATTTGACTTTGGTAGTTGTTACATTAAGTAGATCTGTATCCCGTGTCATGTTAAAGAATAAGGAGTTTTGTTTTAGGAAAGTGTGCATACTTTTGGATTAGTTTCACAGAACTGACCTTCAACACTTGCTACTATTTAGATGAAAGAAGCAAGTAATTTCCATCTATTTGACAAGTGGGAAGAGAGAAACTTTCAAATATAAATATCAACTTTCAGTGTAGTTGGAGGAAACATTAACTGGGGAGGAAGTTTTGATAGAAGGTATAGTTGAGTTGGAGCTCAGATGTATTTAGTGTGTGCAGTTGGAGGCAATGTGCACTCTAATACCAGTGGTGGTAAAGGCTGAAGGTTGGAGTTCACACTGGCTGATCTTGTCTCTTGTCTTTTTCTTTTTTTTTTTTTTTTTTTTTTTATTTTAATAAAATAAAAATAATGAAAGTAGTTGCTTTTTGAAAATATCTTACATTTGGAATGCTAACTTATGGTAGTTTAAGGCTTATTGGAAAATTCCACTAAGTTAAATCAGGACTTGCCTGAAAGATCAGTGCAGAATCGAAACTGATTAGTGCACTGGATGTAAAAGACTAATGATGAAGTTTATATCATTCATTGGTTTGCTAAGCGGAATAAACTGTCAATGTATAAACAATTTTGCTCTCTTGGGTTTTGGGTACTGGTTCTGTTGCTGTTCCTTCACACCTCAAACTCCTCCATGTTAACTTTTTCCAGGTAACACCTGAGCCTTACTGGTTTCTCAGTCTGGGGGCGAAAATCCCCTTCTGGGATTTTTCTTTGTCCAGGGGAAAATATTTGCTTTCTGTATTATTTCTAAATTGTATATAATTATAAATACGTGTAAATAGATTTTGTATAGAGCGAAGCTAAATTTACAAGCATAGAAAATACAGCTTTATTTTACTTCCTTGCCATCTGAGCTAGTCTGGTAAATTTCATTGGAGGGGATTTCCCAATCCACCACATAACTGCTGAGGTGTTAAGCTTTGTAATAAACTATTCAGTTTTCTTTCAAATAAAAAAAAAAAATCTCTCATCAAAATGTCTCCCTTAGTAAAAAACTTAACGTTAATTGGAGTTGAACATTTGTCTTACCAGGCTAATCCAGATCCTAATACATGTCTTGGAGTGTTTGGTCTCAGTTTATATACTACTGAGAGAGATTTGCGTGAAGTCTTCTCCCGTTATGGACCTTTGACTGGTGTCAATGTGGTTTATGATCAACGGACTGGACGATCAAGAGGATTTGCTTTCGTTTATTTTGAGAGAATTGATGATTCTAAAGAGGTAAATTCATGCTTTACTTCCTTAAATAGGTGTACTCTTTCTATATTGTCTGAATCAATATCCCTGTTTAAAAAGTCTTTTGTGTATTCACTAGCTAGTTCTCACAAAGACGTTAATTTAAAGTTCTTTTATTCAAACACCACAGTATTTTAAAGAGATTAAGCATTTTAGTTCCATATTCTGGTGCCTGTGAAAATTTTGAGTGTGTGCTGTCTGTATTGAATCACTCACAATTGTCTGTTCCTTGAAAATGAAAGTAAATATTTAGACAGAGAAACCTCATAGCATTTTTTTTTATATTTTGAAAGTTAACTTTTCAGAGTAGCTTTCTGTATGTGTCAGCATCCTGAAGATTCTCTTTACATTCCATGTTCTTCCCTGAAAGCATGTCATCCCATGTTTGAAAGGTGGTGGGGTTTGTCTTGACTTGTGACTTCCCTAATTATATGGATAACTGTAGACAACTGGACTGAGATTTGTGGTTAGTAAATTTGACAGAATCAAAGAATATGATCTGCAACCTGTATTAGCTTCACCACAATAAGCAGTACATTTTAAACTATGTAAGGATACCATCAGCTATAGTGCATTTACTAAAATATGTAGATAAAATTGCTGTTGAAGACTTAATCTTTTTTTCAGAAAATAATTCTTTAAGCCTTTGCTGTGAGATTATCACTTTTTGGGCAAACTGAGTTGCAGAATTCAAGCATTTTACTTGTGGATTAACAGTTTTGGGCGGATGTTTCAGATTTGCCTTTTCATTCTGCTTATATTTGATAAGTGCATGCTTCATGCTTGGATATGACTCTTTGCACTTAGCACTGAAGGGGAGCAAGGGAGACAGCTATGGAACCCAGTATCAGTAGCTGAAAAATGACAACTGATGCTAGTTGATGATATTTTAATGAAAAAAATATTTCATGGGTGGTTCAGTTGTATTAGAGTCTGTTCCAATCTTGACAGATTTCTGATATGATAGAGAATAGGAAAAGTAGGGTTTTAGATATCTGTGAGTGGGTAAGTAAAAGCTTGCAAATCTTCCCTTAACATCCTTTCTGTATTTTCCCACTGCCACTTAGGTTGAGAAAGGAATTAGTGGAGTCTACATTTATCCTTAGTGGCATCTACATTTATCCTTAGTGGCCTGCTCTCTTCTAACTTGTGGCTTTGTGTTTCCTTGCATTCAAAGCCTATTGGGATTTTGAAAATCTGACTGTTTTGTAGAACACTACATCCAAAATACTTAACATAGTATTTCTTAGTACATTCATGTGCCAGTCTTGCCTATTTTACAACTTTATATGTCTTTATTAGGGTTTTTTCCTAGTTGCCACAGGCAGTGGTCATGCATGACACTGCATTTCTTACAATGTTCCATGTGAATAGCATGAAGTAATTTATTTAGTTTAAAACTGTTTTGGAAGATGCTGCAAAAATGGAATACAGAGAAAATAAGGGATATTATTTGTGGTCAGAAATACACAGAAATACACTTCCTTATGCAGGAAGTGAAATGAGTGGAAGTGTAACTAAACCTTTTTTTTTTCTTCCCAGTGGGCCTAGTGCATGAAGAGTGGGAAAGGATGCAAAACATCCCAATACTTGGCATTTACATAAGTGAAATACTTTGACAAAAAAAGGACAGAAGAAAAATTTGTCGTATTTCATGGGCCTTGAGGGCAGATTTGAAGATGGCAATAAGTGACGGCTAGTATAGAAAAAGGGGTTATAGTTATGAGAACACTGAAAGACATGAAGTAATTCTATGTGGATGGTAGATCACATCTGAAAAGCTGAGTGTTCATAAAAGCAATTACGTGTTCATTACATTTCTTCCTCTCTCAAAACAAGTGCCAGCAGCAGCCCCCCCAGCACCCTAAGCATCCAAATAAAGAATATAAATATTTTTTAGTATTTATATAATATAAATCTAGACAAGCTGTTGAACTAAATGCCAACCTTTCTACTGCAGTCCTAGATGGATTAAATGTGCAGAACTCCACAGAAAAGTAAGGCTTTCCTGTCTTCACTAATGTTGTTCTGAGAGAGGTAACACAGGGAAGCCTTTGGGCTGACACACTCTCAAACACTGTTAATACTAAAATTTGACATCAAATTGAGTAGGCACATTTAAACTTCTATAACTTGGTTTAACATAATTGAGTATTGTGTAGACTTTATTGTAACTGAAATTCCTCAGAATCTTGGTCATCACTGGTTAACTTCTGTTACTAACTGGATCAGTTGCTGAGCTGTCCATCTTTTCAGTAACTCACAATATAAAGTGTCCATTGTTTCAACTGAAGCTACTGTGAATGTACTACGTGTTTGTGGCAAGAATTCACCTGAGAAGAATTGGATACAGCAGCTGTTGGTAACACAGAATTTCCTGTTTTCTAATGCTGGTTACATGCTCTTTACAGTTTTGGCCATCTTTCACACCTGTTTTCTGAAGTAACGTTCATTAGCAGTCAAGACAAACTTTATACAGATGAACTGAGCTATGAACATACTTCAGCTGCTAAAAGACTAGAACTACATGGTTTATTGTTTCAAATTGCAAGACATTTAATCCATGGTGCAATCAGGCTATATTAAAAGCATGATTATTGATCAAAAATGCATTGTTTGTGGTGTCAAAAGGGATCCTTGATTTTTCCAGAAAACAGTAAGTTCTCACGTATTTGGAATTATGAGTTAGAGACTTTTGGAGACTCTGAAATACCATGAAGTTTCTAATACTTGCAGAAACATCTAGTTATTAATTCTGGTTCTCTAAAATCCTGTTTCTTGAATGAAGCTCTTTGTACTTCAAGGGCAGTTTAAGTCCTGAAAATTACGTATTGACAAGTTAACACTAGCAATTCTTATTCATCAAAAAATAGAATGTGAGTTTACTTGTTTTAAGGTGAAATGGACTTCAACTTGTCAGACTGCACTAATAGTAAAAAGCTAGATATATTTATTTTATTACACACTTTTTTTTCTTTTCTTGCCCCAAAGTGTGCTCATTAAATCCATATCTGAGCTAAGGATACAATACTGGGGCTGGGGGGGGAAGCTAATCTATCATGTCTGTTCATGCCCTACTGTATCTGTGATACAGTAAAAATGATGATGTTTTTATTGGTTGCATTAAATAAAATATGAGCTGGACTGCAAGTGTGGAGGGGGAGAAGCAGAAAACAAGAAGCAAAAAAATCCCACCAGAACCACAAAAACACCTACCCCTCAAAAACAAACCGAAACTAACCAAACAAAAAAATCTAGAACCGTCCCCCGAAAAAAAAAAAAAACAGTTAACAAAACCAGTCAGTATCTTACACAGTTACTCTGAAATATGAAAATACTTTTCCAAATGAGTCCCAGCATAAGGCCCTTGTCTTTGACTATTTGAATGTGCTCAGCCTGTGCGTTAGTAACTTTGTCGTGAGGTCACCTCAGTAAAGTAATTTGAAGTACTTAGACACAGCCAAAATGAAAGCTTGTCAGTAAAAATGTAAACTGACTGTTAGAATCTGACTTGCCAGAACTGAGGTCACTCTCTCTCCCTTGTACCTACTTCCTCACCATGCCTTAGTGACCATAGTTGCAAAAATTTCCCATGTTGTTTCCTTTTCCAAGCTTCTCTGTGTGGCATTATGCAGACTGAAAAATTAATTTGTTCAGTGAATTCTTTAAGCTTAACTAACACCAGTCACCTGTGTATATTTGGGCATACCATTAAAAGGTCATAGTTTACAAGCTTGTTCTACTCTGCATGAATACTAATGTGTAGAAATCACAACGTTTTGTAGTAAATATAAAATTACACAGATCTGTAAAATGTGGTGCTTGCTTTCTAACTATGTTGAGCCACTGGGTGCTGTGATCCTCTGGTTGGGGAACTGCTCATTTTGTCAAACTGCACCTTACAGGTAATCATTTGAAGGAGTTTTGTTGTTATGGATAGACTGCTGTAGGTTTAAAGCTGTAATCTAAGACTGAATTACTACTTGTGTCATTCCCAACCCTCATTCTCTCACATTCTGACTGTAAGCATACAGGCATGGTCTACAAAGCCAATTTTTCCTTAAAGTTTGCACCCAAGACTCCAGCAGGTTGATGTCTCTCTTGTGTTGGGGGCCCCAGAGCTGGGTACAGTACTCCGGGTGAGGAGTCATATTGGTCATACTGCAGCAATCATTAGCTAATAATGTCAGCTTAAGTACCTTGTTTCAAAAACTTAAGGTGTGCAGAGAATTTCCTTTTGCTAGTGACTGGATGCAAGTGTTTAATAGTAGTGATTACTGTTAGATTCTGCAGTTGGGGAATGTAGTCAGAACTGTGAAAGGCCTTCTTAAATTTGTATTTCTGTTTTTTAAAAAAAAGCCCTTTATTAGTTCACATTTACTGCTGACAGCTGATGTAAGCTCAGAAAATCTGAGTTCTGACACTGGCTGAGTTGTTAGACACTGTAACTAGGGTGTCTTGAGTTTCATGCAGACTGGTAACTATAATCTTTATGCAGTGAAACATAACACATGTCTTGGTACTTCCAAAACAAACAATCAGGTTTCAAAATTAATTCTTCATCTGCCCTGCAGATATGTTGCTTTTGTCTGTACTGCTCCTGATGTCAGAGAACCCTTCCTTGTAAAGAGTTTTTTTTCTTTTAGTTAAACAACATGCACGTGCCAGATGTTCTGAATTTTAGGTGGCTTCTTTTCATCTAAGCTTAATACTCTGCAAGTTGTTGATTGGACATAAAAGTGCCATAAAGGTAGAAATTCCTTACCTTTCAAAACAATTTGTGTATTGCTGCATTCCCAGAAGGATGCTGTTCATCATGAGGCTAAGTTTTCAACCTTTATTTTCAGGTTTGTTCACACACACACATTATATATATATATATATTCCCAGGATATGTGCACGGTTTTATTTTGATTTAGAGTGTCCTTGTGGAATGGGACTTAAAAAAAAAAAAAGTCTAAAGGCTAGTAAAACATAAGTTAGCAATCACAAAATGTGTTTCAGTGTACGTTGAAAGGCTGAAGATGTTGTTTGGCTGTACCTTGCACTTGGCCAAAGCGGAGTTCTAATTTTGAGTGGGAACAGAACTCGCTAGGTGGCGACAGAGTCTCAATGGAAACTTCAAAGCAAACCTAAGTGTGGTTGGGAGGTTACTGATACGATAATTCAGTCCCTGCCACCATGGGGACATCACAGTTTGATCATGGAACTTGTATGTTAATTCAATGAGTTCATTGTTAAGAGAGCTGCAAAAAACCTGTATTTCTGAATAGTTAATTTATTTTTTTTTTTTAATTAAAAAATGTGTTGCTTAGAGACATTTCTGCATCCTGATGTTGTGTGCTGTTCCTCACAGCTGAATAATAGCAAAGTAGTTCCGTTCTTTAACTCCAGGCAGTAAGAGTATTGCTTTTCCACACAAGAAAAATTAAAAGTCATGTCTGTTGGGCTAAGTGCAGTGCTTATTGTCGCAAGCTGAGCTGTGTGTCCTAGTATTTCAGAGATCCTGGAGCAGGTGATGAAAAAAAAAATTAATTTGCTTTGAAAATTTTAATAGCTTTTAGGTCCAGCATTAACTGCTTCTTAATTCTTAAGGCTGCCAGAGTGTGTTTTTGGGGGTTTGGGGGTTTTTAGGTTACTGTTGCGAAATGTAATTCTCAAAAGTGCGCTGTGCTTCTCTTAAAAAAAATTGGTTTTGTTGCTTGGTTTTGCGAAAGGCCATGATAGTGGTTGTCAAAAACTAGAGAAACGGGCTGGGACACAGGGGAGCGTGTGCGAGCTGCAGGCGAGGCTGGAGGGGCAGGCTTCTCCAGCACAGACCCTTCTGTGTATCGCTTTGGCGAGCCGCTATTGTGAGAGTGAGTGGGGAGGAAGGTTGTAATTAGGTATCCATGTAGGCTGAACCCGCCATTTTACTAAGCTCTGCTGGAGTAGGTCCTTGTAAGGGAGATGGCAGGAGGCTGGGAGAGCATGAAATGGCAGCCGACGAGCAGTAATCCGGCCATATGCACCCTACAGGAAGCCACTGTTCTGCACGGCTTTTCAATCCGCCCGGCCCCTCTGGGTCACAGGCGGCTGTGAGAAGGATGCAGTCTCCAGAAAAAGCTGCTTTGACTTGGGAGTTTACCTTTCTGGTGGGTGGAAGACAAAGTCTAGGCAAAGTGACAGTGGTTAGCACCGTGCTCTCTTAAGAAGGGACTGCGTGTCATGTTACTCCGGCACCCCAGAGCGCTCCTGCACCGCTGCTGGCGAACAGGCCAGGGGACAGAGGTGAGCCATTCGCCACAGTGGGGCACTAGTAACCAGCCTAAATAAAAGAATTTCAGGGCTTGTTTTTCTGGTGGAGAATGATGTGTTCTGTACATAACCTTCCATAGTTCCAGTAGGTTGCAAGTTTCACATCCTTGTTCTTTGTCTTTCCTGCAGGCAATGGAGCATGCAAATGGTATGGAGCTGGATGGTAGGAGAATTCGAGTGGATTACTCAATCACCAAGAGAGCACATACACCCACCCCAGGCATCTACATGGGCAGGCCAACACAGTAAGGAGTTCACCCATTTTCTGTAGTGCTGCTAAAATGGATTTAAACTCAGTGCTTGGAGTCTGGTTTAAGAAATAGAGCTAGAGATGCTTTTAAATTTTGGGGTTACACCAATTGTATTTTATCACAAAGTTAATAGTACAAAGAATTGTTACTGCGGCTCATAGTACATTATGCAATCTTATTACAGTTTTATTGTCTTTATATATTTATTTTTTTTTAATATGAAGGAGTTACAAAAGCAACCAACAAGAAATCTTGTGTCCAGCATGCTCAGTTAATGCACCCTTACCTTACTGAAATTTTAAGGTGCCCATTTGCCTTTGATTTTGATGGAAATAAAACTCTAATTCCCTGTGGATTTTCTGGAGGGTTTTGAAGGTATTTTTCTTCAAACGTTGCATTGTTAGATTATTTTGTGGCATAGTCTGAAGTATCTGCTTTACAAGGATGTTGTAAAAAAAAAGACTGTTAAATAATTCACAGTGAGGAGTAGATATTTAAAGTGACTTTTTTTTTTTTT
>VWZI01003263.1:11063-26682 GCA_013396835.1 Psilopogon haemacephalus | reverse complement strand
AAAGTGATTTTTTTTTTTTTTTTTTTTTTGCTTTCTCTCTAATAGCAGTGGAGGAGGTGGTGGTGGTGGAGCAGGTCGTCGCCGTGACTCATATTATGATAGGGGATATGACAGAGGATATGACAGATATGAAGAGTATGATTACAGATACAGGTATCTAATTTTTATTTTACATGTACAGGAAAATTATTAGGGGAAAAAAGGAAAAATTACATGAGCAGAAACGTTGCCAAGTTTGTAGCAAGCATGTATGCTGTGTGTTAGAACTTCATTAAGTTAGGTATTGTGGGATTGAAGTAGTAATAAACTTAAACATTTGTGTAATTTGGGTTATACAGTAAACAGTTGGGTAAAGGTTTAATTCTGCTACCTGAAGGAGGTAGAGCATGTACCATATAAATCTAGCAGACAGAGAGAAAGGGAACTTATTTTTCCATGCCGTATATAGATCCAGAGACAGCTGATACACAGTGCTGTTTAAAAAGGGGTTATTTGTAGATGGGATTTTTAATGCTTGACATTTTATAACCATCTGACTGTTTTGAAAGTTATCTAGTTTCAGAAGATGTTGTTCAACAAGAATTGTAGGCATCTGGAAAAGCACTTCATCTGTTTGCAAGGCTAGTGAGACTTTATTCAATTCTTTATTTGGGAATAGCTTAAGAGCTTCAAACGCATCAAATAAAGAATTATAAAAGCATTTGTTAAATAACTGTAAGCCACAGCCAAATAAAGCTGAAATCATTCATGCAGGCCAAGTCTTTCAGTGCTAAGGAAATGGTTCTGTTCTGTAGAAGTGATGTGAATAAGGCTTCTTTCATAATGGACCTTGTTGGATGACTCTTTAAATTTCTTTTAAAGGAGACGATCGCCATCGCCTTACTATAGCCGATACCGATCACGGTCACGATCCCGTTCCTATAGTCCAAGTAAGTAAATGAAAGTGACCAAATGGAATCTGGCTTGTTGGTACAAGTATGAATCAATTCATGAAAGTTCTTTAAGTTGGAGCTTTGAATAGGAGAGGATCTGTGTACAGTTTGTTTATAATAATTGTCTTTTGTTATTTTTGTTTTCCCTTCCCCAGGGCGCTACTGAAGATCAGAGGGGTTACAGTTGAGGACGTGATTTTTAAATAAAAAGTTTGGATCTTATCTTCCTTACTGCTTCCTTCCCAATCCTCCCTTCCCTGTCCTCCATCCAGCTCTTTTACAAATCTTGGATTTGTTTAGAACTTATTTTCAGTTGGAGTATTCCTGTTTTCCATCCCTCCTTATTGTAATACTCTTAAATATTGTAATTGTTGTAGGTTTTGTGTAGTAAAACATCTTCAGCAAATTTAAATAGAGAACCCAAAGTGCTGATACATTTTGGACATCATTCCTATTTTGTTTTTAAGACAATTGGACTCCTGACTAATCAGAAGACAGCATTTGTATTTTTAAAGCTTGCATGTCATATGTAGTATACACACTCAGATACTTTAATATAAACATGCATTTCCAAGTAACTTGTTAATATTTCTGTTAAAATGTTTACCTTTTACTTTGATAAACAAGTAACGACTTTGAGCCTTTTCTGTAATGACAAATTTACTTAGATAGTCAGGAACCAGAGGATTTTTTGTATTTTTATTTTTATTTTTTTGGTCAGATGGTTGCTTTGAATGTAGACTACTTGAGCTAGAGCAAAATTTGGTATTTGACTGACAGGGAAAACACACCCTTGTACACACACACACAAGATCAAGGCTATGTTTTATAGGTAAAGTTTCTGGATTGCTACATAGTGAATACATTTGAAATGAAAAATGTAAAGATACTGAGGGTTTTATTGTACTCAGTCGAATACTTTCCCTTAATCAGTGCAGGAATAAGAAATATTTATTGAACATAGCAATTAGTTATATAATTTGCTGTTCATTAAAAAAAAAAATATAAAAAAGAAACACAAAACACCAACTTTTGGTATTGCAATAATGATTAAGCAAGTTTTGTTTCCAGTCCTTTTTCCGAGTTTTGAAAGTATGGATGGGTAAACCTACAACTACATGTAAACCTTTTTCTTCCCCCCTCAATAAAAGTTAATTCCACTGAGATACAGTTTCTTCTCTTTTCTTCTGCATTTTGTGTCACCTTGGAATATGGGCTAAAGAAGACCTGTATTGGTAGTAAAGTCAGCATTTTTCTGCTGTTTGTCTTTCTTGAGGAGAATCAGCCTGTGGTTGTGTGGGATGGCTGAGCAGATTGAGTAGTACATCTTTTCCCTTGTGGCATCTTTGGCACTTGCTGGACTTCTGGTGAGATGGTTTAAGGAGAGAAACACCATTAACTTTGTTTAAATTTCTGGCAAGTTTTGTCTTCTGAAATAACTTACCATGTGGCTTGTGGAATGTCAGTGATGGCAGAGCAAAAGGGAATTTGACTACAAAAGCCTCACAGTAAAAATAATTTCATCCTGATTGTCAGGGAATGCTACCAAAAGAGGTTGTCATAATTTTAAGAGGCTAAGTGTATGAAATGTAACTGTGTTAACTATTTGTGAATGTCAGTGCCAGGAACTATTAACAAGTAATTAAAAGAATTGCTAACACACATCCAGCTATTTTCAAAGCTTGGTACAGCACACCAGGGGAAACCAGTGACAAAACTTTTTAAGTTCTGACTTACTGCTTGTTGCTCAGTACTTTTTCTTCATTATGTTTTATCCATAAATTGTAGTAAAAAACTTGAAGTGAAATGAAAGCTAAGGGTCTGAAATGCTAAAGTTAAATAATGTCTCAACTCCTATGAGTTTGCTGGTGTTGGTTGGAGACCCAGACAAATCAGGAAATGTTAAGCAATTTCTTCTGTAGTGAAAATGCCAGTCTCAACATGGAGTGGTGGTGGTGTTTTAATTTATTGCTTTTTCAAAATCAAGAGTAGTGTGCAAAACTGTGAGGCAACTGGATGCAAGAGCATGGGAAATAGCTGCAGGGTTGGGGGAGCAGACTCAGGGAATTATGATAACAGGATAGTAGGAAGGTGGCTGCTGCTTGCCAGGTTGTGGCATTCGTGGCCTGTTAATTGTCAAGGGTTTAGGAGTGTTAGGTAGGGAGCAGTTCAACGAATCTTGCCTGGAAGCTAAAGCTAAAAAGGAATGTCTCAATCCTTAACTTGAGAGTGTATTTCAACGGTTAGACCTATCAACCTAACCATCCCATTTGTCACAAGTCCTTATAAAGCTGTAAGTGACAAGGGTATTGTATTACATGTGGTTCCTGCTGGCTCCTGTGATATAGTCCATCTGAAGAACAGGTGAAAGTTTTTGCTGTGTTCGGCACTGGTTGTGCAGGTGTGAGTAATTGGTAGACTTCTTGACGGTTTCTAAAACTCGATCCTGAAATAGGAAGGATACTTCTTAGCTGTTTGCTCGTCTGTGTACTTTTTTTATTCGTTTTGTAACCAAAATGAGCTGGGCGGAGATCTCGGAGTTCTTGAGGAAGCCTCAGCTTTGTGGTGAATGAACTTAACACCATTTATATAACCTGATTCTGTTTATATTAAATAGCCTGGGTAACTCATACTACATCTCTAAACACAGCTAAACAGATACGTACATTTTGCTAGTCATTTTATGTTTTTCTTGGGTTCTAGATAAGCAATTTTGAACCCTCAGAATTCTGTCAATATGCTAAAGTTTTGCAACAAAGTAAAAAGTCAATCACTGGAAGAGTTACTTGGTGTACACAGTTGAATTGCAAGGCACATTTAAATACTGGGTTCAGACAAACCTGGCAGTTCATCGATGCTTTTGTGTTGCCTTAATTCTAAGATGTTAAACATACTGTCTGTTCAAGTGCTTCAAAGTAGTGGCCGCAAGGAGTTCACAACAGCTGCTCTGCTCAGGCCAGCTTGAGACTGTGTAATGGAAAATTTGCATCCAGTGACAGCAGTTGGAGAGACACACGAGTTCAAATGTTGGGTCAAAATAACTCGTGTGTTTCTACAAAGATGGGCATAAGGTGAAGTTGATTAGTCCTATCATTTTGGCATTGGTCCTGTATTTCAAATCTGTCATGGCATTAAGCTTGCAATATTCACCAAAGCATTTACCTGTTCTAGTGTGTGATACAGAAGAGATGTCAACCCATCAGCCTTTGGAGAAGCACCTTGTGCTGCACAGCTTCATTGAAGAAGAACAGTTAGAGGGCCATTTGCACCACTGCTGCACCTTACTGTTCACCTGCTCTGGTCAACTTCTGAATCCTCTAGAGCCAATGTGAAATCTCCCTGGAGATGTTCAAGACATGGCACTAAAAGATGTGACTTAATAGCCATGATGATGTTAGGTCAACAGTTGGGCTTGGTGAACTTGTTATTAGACTGGAACAAGTAAACCTTAATACTTTGGCTTGTGCTGCTTAGTATCTGTAAAGTTAAGTGTGCTTTTAAAAACCTGGCAGACAATTACTGGCCTAGAACAGGTCATGAGCCACTTGAGTGGGCTTGTTGAGTTTCCTGAGGAAGTGAGGCCACCTTATGTGATGTTTTAACAGTTGTGGTAGAAACTGATGATTACATCTTTAGTATCTAATAGCAGGTATCTTTCACATTCAAATTAACAACCAGCTTTATTTGGCAAAACACTAAAGATGTTCGTTAGCTGAGATCTGCAAACCTTTCTTCAAATCAGTTCTTAAAAAGCAAGTGGCTGTGGCAGAAATAGGTTTCCCCAAAAAGGCCAGGGCCCCTTCCTGTGTAAGATCACTTTTTAAGCTTAAAAAGCCATTATTTCTCTCTTGTTCCCTTAAAAAAAGAAAAGGGGGGGAAAAAAAAAAAAAAAAAAAGAGCGGTGGGGAAGTTTTGTCTCTTTGTGGAGCTTTCTGACTATGAATATGTCTGTGTTACATTACAGATCAAGAGTGGGTAATAGTAGTCGTCAAGAATCAACATTGATAAAACTGTTCCACCAGGCTGATCTGTAATTCTACCCTCGTGCTCCTCCCAGTACTCCATTAGGACCAGGATAGTGCACTGAATGTTCTGTTCTCCTCGGCCAGAACAGAGAGGGGGAAAGGCAGAGACAGCAGGTACTGACATGTATTTCATGTTCCAGTGGAAGTCTGAAGGGTGAAGATGCCATCTTCAAGCCAATGGATCATGTCCAAAGGAACACGTAGCAGGTAAGGAAGAGTTATCTGCCAAGCTGAAGACTAGCTTCTTGCTTGTCAAGGTATCCTTTGTCAGTCTACAACAAATATAAGTAATTATTAAAGTAGCTTAGGCCAGATCTGCAATCTAGTGCTGGATCACACAGGAAAATGAAGTGTAGGGATTTTCACATAGTCTTCTAGATGGAGGGTTACATTTCCACCTACTAGAGGCTAGAGAAGAACTGCAGCAACCCAGCTGAGGATTTCATAGAAAGGAGACAAGAACAATAGGTCTTCAAAACACAAGAAGACGAAACCTTATGGAAGTTAGCAACAGGAGCTGTTAACTTCCATAAGCTGATATTGATATAGCTGAAAATGTGCCCTAGAAAGAGAAATTAATGCTGGAATGGAGTTACCCAATGTGGTGGGCATGTAGGAGGTTAGGAGGTCTGGATTCAGTTCTTACCTCAGCCTGAATGAGTAACACCTTGAGCAGAATATTTAATCTCTTTTCCATGTAGGAAAGTGAGGTTAATAAATGCCCTTCCATTTTCTTTCTGACTGGTTTTGTTTCTTTTGGTGTGTTTTGAAGACAGGGGGTGATTTGCAAGGGGATCTGTGAAATATGATTATACTACTTTATATAAAATCTCTAAATAAGTTTATAAAGCCTATACCAGTACTGACAGATGCAGAAGAAAGAAAAGCAGCCACATGTGCACAGAGATATCCTTAGGAAGGGATCTGTCTGCTCTGAAGCAGATGTTGCAAGAGAGGACTCGTTCTCAGAGTTTGGTTCTGGAACTGAAACACCAAAAGGTTTCTTCCTCAAGTGGATGCAAAGGAAGCTGGCTTCAGTCTGAGGGAGGGGCTGAGCCCCATGTTCTAGCCCATGCTTTCCAACCCCAGCCCAGGGGAAAGCCCCTTCTTGCTGAGCACCCATGCAGTGCCTGCAAGCTGCATATTGTGGAGCAGCTGCAAAGGCTTGTTCGAACACCAACACTTCTGCAATATATTGCAGAATCCATTTTATTTCCTTAAACTTCTGGGGATTAGTGCATCGTTGTGCTGCACAGTTAATGTAGCTCTCCAAAGCCAGAGAAAGCTGAGATCTTTGTTGTGGAATTCAGGGTCATTCGAGATGGGGGTTATCACTGGGTTAATTAAAAGGCAGTTGTACAGCCTGGTCTGGAGGCTGACCATACTGTCTAATCCTCAAACCTCCCAGCAGTAACACCCAAGTGAGCTTAGGGTCACTCCCCTCTGCCAATCCCCCAGCGCACCTGCCTACTGCCAGGCAATGGTCCCTGGGCTATAGTTATCCCCCTCTGTAGCTGTCTCCCAAGCTCTGGAGCTGTTGCTGCTGCTGTGGGCAAAACCTGTGGGTTCCTCTCCCTGTCCTAGCCCTTAGAAAGACAAAACACTCTCCCAGTTCTCTGCTTCCTCATCCAAAATACGGGCTTGAGCATTTTTTTAAGCTTGAAGAACTCTGCAGCTGAGTATCAAGTGATGCTGGCCAGGAGCACCCCAGGGACTCACCCTTTTCCCCACTACTCACAGGAGAAGGGGAAGTGAGAGCTACAGTCAGTGCTGGGCCCATTGGGGCTCGGCAGCTCCCAAACCCACCAATTCAGTCATGCTGCAAGCCCAACTGCTTCAGTGGCTGACTGAGCAGGTAGAACTGGGTTTGGGTTACCAGGAGGGGAAGCTACAAAACTTGAACTGCGTCCATAAGTTTCTGTAGTCCGAGAAGAAGGTGCTAGTTCTGATTTTTATTTATGAGTAGCTGGAGGTGTCCAGAGAGGAACAAATTTAAAAATTAATTTGTTCCTTGTGAGGGTGACTGACACCCACCCCTGAGGCGAGCACAGAGGAAGAGCCAACTCAACACTGGTGCCTGCTGCCTCTGGCTAGACAGAGCCTTTCCCTCTGTTCTTAACCCCTGCCTCACCATACACCACCCATCTATGCCTTCCAGCCTTCTTTTCAGCTCAAGAAAGGTATTTCCACACTGCACTCACGAAGAGGAGCAAAACCCTCATCTGAGGTACAGCCATGCTGCAGCAGAGAGCTGGCTCCAAGCAAGCCTGCCCTGTGGCCAGCTGGCATAGAACATGACCTCAGGGGGCTCAGAGCCCACACCTGGGCATTCCCCAGGCTTTGCTGCTAGCCCCTCTGGCATGCACCCAGGTAGAACACCAAGTGATGGTTTGGCATCTGTTATGTGCACCTCTAGATGAGCAAGTGACAAACACAGTGTCACTGGCTCTCTGTGCCTGTGTGCATCTGAGCTGTCTGCAAAAACAGGCAACGGGAGACTTTCACTCAGAGCCTGGTGCAGTGATGCAGCCAGGTCAAATCCTGCTCAGAAGTGACACCTGAAACCAGGAGGCTGATACCCAACTAGGATGTCTCAAAACTTCAAACTTTGGATGAAATGGCTCTGAGTTCCCAGACTAGAAAAAGAAGACTACTACTACTACCCTAACTTCTCTGGAAAACAGTGGATCTCCATCTGCTCAGAAAGAGGAAATCATCACCTGTTGGAGCAATGCAAAGGCCAGCACTGCCTGCTTCTTCATTTGTTTCTGACTGTTGCATGTCATTGGCTAAGAATATCATTAATCAATTTAATTAACTAATGGAGACATGTAGTTGGGAAACTGCTAGACCTGTTTTTAAATTAACTTCTCAGAGCAGGTAAGTTCTTGCTTAAATTTTTCCCTCTTTCAGCTTCTTCAAAATATTTTTTTCTCTGTGGGCATTGTGCAGTCCTCTCTTGTTATCATCCTTGCCACGACCACCAGTGTCCCATTTTCTGGGGTCTTGTAAGCTTTGTAGGAAAAGGAAGAGTGAGTGAGGCACCTTTCATGCATAGGAGGAGTAAGTATGCAAAAATAATGAGAGTTAGGTAGATAATGAGGCTGGAGCATCCAGGATGAGGGAAGTGTGGAAAAGACAGGTAAATGAAGACTTAGCTGAAACTTGCAGTAAAATGAGCAGGTCAAAACATATCTAACAGCAAAAGATGTTTGGCTTTGGGGGTTGTTTTTTGGTTTGGTTTGGTTTTTATTTCTAACCATGGACCTATCCCTCTGCAAGAGATTCTGAGCCCAAACTCCACTAAGGAATGAGCATAAAAGCTGATGGTTTTGTGCACACCTGTCTCAGAATATGGAGATGCCCATGCAGAAATGTACCTTTGAGGAAGTGGAGAGCATTAACACCATCTTTGGAGCTTAGCAGGGAAAGAAAGCCAGTGGGACAGAAGGTTTTTTAATGAGGTGGGCACCACAGAGGCCTGGATGAGGCAAATCTTCAGGCATCTTTCAAGCACTGACATGGAGAAGTCTCCTATAGTAAGGCTGGAGGTGAGGGCTAAGATATTGACAGGCAAATAGGAAATGTTGTGTCCTGCCCTTTTTGACATATGCCACTCAAACACATTTCTTATTGCTCCGCTGTGAAATGAGGAGCAAAACAGTGGCTCCTTTCCACAACCCTCTGATCAGAAATCCACTGATGGCCCATAAAAATTGGAACTCATCCTTCCAGGCAGGAGACAGCAAGAGTGATTTGAGATACCCTGTGTGTCACCAGGGGCTAGACCCCCCAGCTTTTGCCTGTCTAAGTAGAACCAAGTTCTGCTCCAGTCCAGCCTGGATTCAATGTGTCTGATGTTTTAAAATGCATCCTTGTCTTTTTCTTGACTGGAACCTCTGCTGATACCTGTTTTTGAAGGCAATGTCAATGGTAGCTCCCATTCTCCTGGAACAGGTATGGTTTCTGTCAATCCCTGTGGCAACTGTTAGTCTGCTGGCACAGAGGCACTGTGAGGAGAAAGGAGGATGGGAGCAGTCGTGTATCCCACCACTTGCTTTCACTTGCTGCACCTTCTTCTGGCTCACTAATGCAATAGACTGGGAAGTGTGGCAAAAAAAAAGAGTGTAGTATTTATTTATGTTCTTATTTCTAAACAAAGCTGGTGAGTTTTGGCCATCCTCAGCAGCAGGGGTTTATTTATATAAAGTCCCATAACCCCCTGAACGACAACACTTGGTTCCAAGACCACACTGCCTGGAGTAATTGCTTTTACAGAGTCATCTCACCTCTGCCTGTTCCTCCCCTGCCTGGAAAAAAAATCCTTAACAGTATTTTTAAACCTTGAGTCCCCAAGGTGGCATAGATGTTACCTTCTTCTAAAAAGCACTCCAGATTTCCAAGTATCCCCTTTGAGACAGCATCACTCTGTCCCCCCCATACAGTCTGTGTTATCCTGAGGATGAGCTGGGCTGGAATAGCAGAGGATGAGCAGAACAGGTCTGAAGGCTTCTCACTTCTGTTCTTTGTCTCCTGAGTTGGGATGCTGTCTCACACCATGGCTTCTGCACCCTATTTTGCCACAGCACTGCGATGCTGAGCAAAGTTGCTGATGCTCCAAAGCCTTTAAGATATTCCCTTTACAAAACATACGTTTTTATACTAATAGAAGTTGTTACGTATGTTTAGTTTGGTCTTTGTTGTTATTCAGAAGAAAGAATCAGAGAATTGCCTCAGGAGTGCTCTGTGTTATGTTTGAATGCTCTGAAGGTGTTATTTGTGCCTTTACAGGTTTGGAAACATGTTGCTTGCAGGTGACCTGAGTACAGGACTTCCCCTTTAGTAACTTCACGGCAAAACCTCCACACTCTGTTACTGGAACAAGGTGCTTCCAGAGGTGTCGCTGGGATGGCTTAAGAAGCACAAAGTTACTCAGGTGTTGGCTAAATCCGAAGATTATTCACAGCCAAGGGCATTATAAAAAGACCTTTCTAGTTTCTGTAAGAACTTGGTCCCTTTTGGGATTGGTCTGAGGGAGTTTTCCTGCAACACCTAGTGTTTTCTTAGCCTTTCTCCTCTGTCCCGGAAAGCACACAGAGGGAGGGAGCTGAGGGAAGGTGTCCCTGGAAGTGGTGCGAGTAGCTCACGCCCCCTGCCCTGCTGGGCTTCCTGCTCACCTGGGACAGAGCTACAGTCCCAACCCTTCGGCGCCCGTTGTGAGTGTCGCAGCAACCTCTGTCCCGCTCGGGAAGTGCCCTTGGGTCCTGCGCTCTGTTCTCCCAGCTCCTCCGGCTGCACAGTGCCGAGGGAGGAGCTGCGCTGCCTGCCAGCGCCACCTCCACGTGTCAGCCGTGAGATACAGGTGATAAACTGACATCTGTCTCCGGCAAAGCCTCCGTCCCGGGGAGGAAATCTACTCCCTTCTGCAGCTCTGGAGGAAAAAGCAGCTCCTGGCTGCGGTTTGGGTGGCGGCGCAGCACGCAGCGGAGCTTAGCAGAGCTGAGGGAGGAGGCTGTTACCATCTCTGGCTCAACCAGAGCAGCTGTCGATGGATTCAGCTCTGGGCTTCAACGCCCACCTACCCCCTTGGGACTGGTGAAATGGATATGGGGAGGTAACCAGGCTCGATGAGCAGCATCTCTGCTCATCTCCTGCTGAGCCTGGTGAGCGGCAGAGAGGATTTCCACCCGAATACCCACCCGAATAGCTAAAATCATCCTCTGTGGCATGTGGAAATATAAACCTTCATTTTCCCGCCTGCTAAAGCCACCTGCTGTTGTCTCCTCCTGTTTTCTACTTTTAGCTCATTAGTTCCACCATGACTACACTGTGCTGTCTCACTGCCTTTTACTGAAGGCACGTCAGAGGCGAATGACTGCATCTGAGCAGCTGTTTGACCTGTTTGCTGCTGAAAAGCAGCATGGATCAGGATCGAATCCCCACCGAATAACAGCTCCAGGGAAGAACCAGCCCTGAAACTCTGAAAGCTCCAAACACTACCGACTCATCTCTAACTCCTTCTGGGTGAGAAAGATGATCCTCCGTGGCCGCAGTGATAATTTTATGAGTTGGCTTCTTGAATATCAGCATGACAAATACTCATTGGAGGGTACTGATGGCTTACTTTCTTGATGGTGATATCCATGCAAAAGCTTCCCATAATCTTTTACTAATCATGAGGAACACGAGTGGAACTCTGAAGAGCTACCCAAGAATTTCCAGAATGTCCCCAGGTGCATTAGGTCAGGCTTAATCTGAGAAAGGCTCCTCTTTGATTTCCTTCCTTTTCTGAGAAAGTGGTCTTCCTCTCTAACAAGAAGGTTATCTTCAGCAGCACCACCTTTATAGTCAAGACACAGTTCCTCCCTGACAAAGGTGGAAGAGAAAAAGTGTAGGGGAAATCAGACAGAGTTAGACAGGGAGCATTTGCTGCTGATCTGGGTGTGTGGCAAGAGCTGGACAGCATTCATGAGCTTCAGTGACATGAAGAACAGTGAACGCACTGGAAGCAAAGACAGAAAGGAGGTGCAAGGAAGGAACTTTGATTGCTGGAACAGGGGCAAGGAGAAGAGAAAGCAAGCTACAAGGCTGAAGACTGCATCATAGCCAGGAAAATTCAAAACTAAGCTCAGGCAGTTACCAAAGAAGATTAAAGGAGAAAGGAAAGGAAAGGTATGTGGGTGACATGGAACAGAAGAATGTGGAGAGCAACTGTTTGCAGAGAGAGGAAATTCTGGGACACACCAGGGGACTACCACACTGTGGTGAGAGCAGGTGGCTCTGAAAAATTTGTCACTGCTGCCTATGAGGGAGAGTGGGACTGAGCAGGATGAAGACATAGAAGATGTGATGCTTGTTGAAGAAGTCACCTCTGGCAGTGGATGACACTGTCTGGTTCTTTCTGCTTGATCCACTTTCCACAACCAGTGCTAAGACTTTCCCTACCTGCCAAGCCCTCTCCATGTCAGTGTCTCTCTGCAGCACTGAGAACTAAGTCACCTCCTTGCCTCTAGCTACAGTGAAGGGTTTTTTTTTTAATTAGAGAAGGTTGTTTTGTGATGAATCTATTTGTATGGTGTTTTGCTAAGTACAAACTACAAACCTTCAAATCAATAACCATAGAACCTGGGAAATTTCAAAACCTTAGAAAGATTTCCAGAGAGGAGAAGGTGATGTTTACAGTCTTAAAAGGTTAGCAATAATAAAGAAGCTAAACTTCTGTTTCAGAGAGATTTACAGAACTAGTCTTATTTTTCTTCTTGCAACCAATGCACTGTTTTTTTCTTCTGGAGTCAGACAACTCTTTAGTTAGTGTACAATATGGATTTTTCACTACTGCCCTCCTCCTTTTTCCCTTTTCTTTATGCTGGCATGAATTTGCTCTTCCTGTCAGACACCGATTACTGCAAACCCACAAAGATCTCATCTGCTTTTAACTTCCTCCTCTCAGCTCAGGGTCTGCACTTCTTCTTCTCCAGCATAGTGCCAATTTCTTGCCAGAAAACGGCTCTCTTGTAGATAGTGTTTGCCTGAGCTTAAAAACATGCTGACCCCAGCTTTTTTTTGTTTGATGCAGCTCCCTAAGACCACAGCTGCTCCACCTAAACCTCTGGTGAGACACTACCACCAGTGGAGTCCTTCTCACAGGAGATCAGTCATCAAAACAGAGATGTAAGGCATCTGAGTGCTGTTTTTGAAGAACAGTCCCCTGAAGGGATTGCTCAAGCATGGTGTATTGAACCAGTCTTTCACCGCTTCTCAGTGCTGCTTCTTCTCTGCCCTCTCCAAAACCCATTCTGAACACACAGGATTTCCCTAGGGCTTCAGTAAGGCTCAAGCAAACCCTGACTTTCACCAAGTCTGTTCTCAGAGGCAAGTGGGAGCCTTGCACATGGGGAAACCTCCAGAGCCACAGGGAGTGCTTTGCCCCCATCACCCATTGCCTGAAGCACAACCCTATCAGTGCTGAAGTGAACAAGGGTTGCACCAGCTATTGTGTGGGAAAGTCTAAAATCATCACACAGGTAAGAAGGCAGTGTCCAGCACAGGGCTCCACAGGCATGAATGGTCTGCAGGAATCCTGAAATGAGACTTCACTTTCTGACTTTAGTCTTCTGACATGGATCAGGATGACAATAAGATAAAAGATCTGCCAATGGACATGGGTACTCCCTCCAAGGAGTAGAGGGATGGAGGAGAAGAGCGAAAGGTGGGTACAGAAACCAGGAGAGAGAGGATAACAGCTGGGGAAAGAAAATGTGGTGGCAGCTTAAGGTCAGTAGTTGAAAAGGGAAGCAGGGTGGAAAAGATTCAGATCAAACAGGAAAGACATGGCTGAGACTTGGGCAAAACAGAGTAGAGACTAGGCAGGGAAATAAGCAGCTCCAGAGGCTTGTCACACTTTTTCTGTGACACACATCAGACTTGCGGGACTAAGCCACCCGTGTTGAACAGCAAGGACCCTGTGCCTCAAAAACGTGAATGTGAAAGCATGGTGGAGGATAGGACCCTTTTTTATGAAAGAAAGAGATACTGGCTGGGTCTTGGTGACTCTGCCAGCACCTCAGATGTTTTGAACCCAGACTGCTTGTGGGGTACAGCTCCCACAAGGTGATTTGCTCTCTGTTTTAGTACTCGCTACCCTTTTTACTTTGGCTTTTGGGAAATGCTCTGAAAATGACTGCCTGGGACATCAGTTTCTCTTAAGATCAGATTTACCTTGGGAATGGTGATGTGTTTTATCTATGCAGAGATGTAAAATCCGCTTTTTTGAGAACCTCACTTACACACTCTTCCTCTGGCTCTTCTATCTTCTCCTCAAGACCGCAGCCAAAAAGAATAAGGGAAGCCAGCACCCCTGCTAGGGGCATATGTCTGAATAGGCACAAGCTTAATAATGTCCTTATTTAAATATGTATAGAACCAAATGTGAATTGTTAATGTATTTGTTAATGTAGCACGCACAGGCTGAAGCCTTTGGAGGTGGTTTGGCTCTTTCCCTTGATGACGAGGTTAGGGCACCTTCCCCGAGGTCAAGGCGAAGGAAAATATTGGTGCCTTCCCTGCTCCGGCTGCTTTGAAACCAGGATCTCTGTTGGTTTTATTCGCGGTCTATCTGTGGCTACTGCAAAGGAGCATCGTCCACAAGGCACCGTGTGCTGGTTCTGAGGGGCTGCCGCCCTCCCGGCCCTTTCCCAGTCGGGGGCCTCCCCGCCGCGCTCCGCCAGCCCTCCCCGGCCCCAGCGCGGGCAGCCGGCGGGGGGCAGGGGCTAAGGAAGGATTTCGGTGGGGTGTGAAGGGACACCGGGCGGGAGCGGGGGGATGGGAGAGCAGCAGGCAGCTGGGGAAGGAGGGGCGGCGGGGGGCCCCGGGGAGCCAGGCTGGCGCGTCCCGGGGGGCCTCCCGGTGCCAGCGCTGCCGCCCTCGCCCCCCGGGCAGAGGCGGCTGGCGGCGGCCACCCCCGGGCCGGCCGCGGGAAGCCCCACCGGCCATAGCCCCACCGGCCATCTTCAGAGGGGAGGGCTCCTCGGCTTTGTGCGGGCGGCCCCGCGCCCTCAGCCCTGTGGGGCTGGGGCGGCGGCTCCCCACCGCCCGCGGCTCCTCGCAGCCCCGGCCCCGATGCCCGACCCTCACACGCTGCCGCAGTGCCTGACCCTCCCCGCCCTGAGCCATTTGGCCGTCGTTGGAGGGGAGGGGAGCTCGGACGTGATCACATCAAGTGTCTGATAACCCCGAGGCCACCTCGGCTCCCAGCAGCCCCGCTCCCCGCCGAGGCACACCCACCCCTCCTGCTTTCTCAAGGAGTCCAGAGCAGCACCAGCCCTTTGGTTGGCATCTGCTGCTCTAGCTCTGGCGTAGTTCTGCCCTTCCCTCCTCAAGACAGGAAGATGTCTTCTCTGCTCAACCTCCCGAGGGTAAGCTTGGTCCCCTGACACTTTGGCCCGCTCCTTAATTAATTATTTGGCGGCAACTGTTGCTCTCAGAGGGGAAGAAGGGAGAGGAAAGTGCCATTTATTAACTTGAAAAGCCTCTGCACTTGTTTTTTTGGATACGTTGTAGGGTTCCTGCAGCCAGTATCCCACCTACTCAACCGGACCCGGCTGAATTCAATTCACCTCAGACAGGTTTCTCTCTGCTACAGGACAGTGCCTACGCAACCCCAAGTTCCACTGCTGCCCTTATCTGTCAGAGTGGTCATGTGCCTGTGGAATATGGTTTATGGGCTTGTAAATGCCATTTCATCCACTGGTACTGCGAGTTTCTAGCCAGCTTCCACTGACAGACCTCCATAGCAAACCAGGAAATTCACGTTTGGGAGTGAAAATGGCGTACCTGGAGCCACCCAGCCCTCACAGGGCCACTGTAGATATGACTCCATTGATGAGGCATGGCTGTCCTTTTGGGAAAAAATGCTACATGATGAGTGGAAAAAGGGTAATTTCCGCCCCCTTCCCAAAGGGCAATTCTCTGTGCCCACAGGCAGGTGTTTTGGGATGTATCAAAGAAAAGGCAGCATTTCATCTGTGATGCTAATGAGCTGCACTGGTCACTGCTGCTCTATTTTTTTTTCATCTAGGACTTAGTGGCTCCAGTCAAAGGCAGCTCCACCATCTCTATCCAAGACATTTCCTAAAACATTACACTGTTAAGGCTTTTTTTTTT
>VWZI01003262.1:1720-35086 GCA_013396835.1 Psilopogon haemacephalus | reverse complement strand
TATATATATGATTAATTATTAGTTTTTTGGGTGTTGTATTTTTTTTAATTAGGATATATTATCACATTTTTCAGGTCAATTCAAATGTTTCCTCACACTTCCTACTTCTTTAACAGATGACGACATTTGTAGTGTGAATGTATTTGGACTATGTTTGTAGTGAACTCTTGCTTTAAAACAGTTTCTAATATTATTTAGGTAAAGTTCTGTGGATTTTTATGATCTGTTGTGTTTGAGGATAATTTTTTCCACACAAATAGGTCTAATTTTGTGACTTACAAAATCTAAATTTAGTAGAAATCCTTCGTTTGAAAACAAAATGGAAGCCTAAGACACTGTTCTGTATAGAACTACTTTTCACAACAGGAATTTATTTTCAGATGAGCTAATGAGAAGATATATAATTCAATCCTGAGGTATAGATTAATGACATAAAACTTAGGTAGAAACATGCTCTGAACACTTTGCCAAAATTAGACAATAGCCATCAATTTATTACCTTTTAATAGTTTAGTTTAACATCTTCCACATTTTGGTAAGGTGTAACAAGTATTTTGGGTATTATATATTGAAGTTGGAACTATAAAATCGGTGATTGTTTTTTGTTGTTTTGAGTTTGTTTTTTTTTTTAATTCCCTCTCACATCTCTCAGTTTCTGGAGTAGCAGCAGCACTTGAGGTTAGTATAATCTAAGTCTAATTTAATGGAAACATTAGGCCTAAACTATTCTTTCAGTTGTGTAGAAAAATGTCTTAGTGTTATAAGTGAATGTAAGGAATTCAATTCTCTTATGAGTAACTTTATATTATTGGCTTGCTCAGTTTCTCCTCTAAGGTTTTATAATCAGTCTGCATACTTTAGTCCTTGTATATCATCAGTCATTATATTCTGTCAGAGATGTCTAAATTTCATGCCTTTAAATTATAGCCTAAGGAAATATTCCTCTAAGTTGACTTTGGTATGAGCTGATGTCATCATGCAGAAAGCGCAGCAGACTGACTGCAAATAATCTACCTCAGAATCTTAGCCTGCATTTTTCTTTCCTGATTTTGTTTTTTTTAATGGACTGATTTCTTTATGATTAAATATTCACTGAATATGATTCCTGAGAGATTTTCCATACACAGAATAATAGAAAAAGCTTACTTTACAGCTCGCTGGTCATTATTTATGTGAAGGTTGCCACCTTCTCTTAACTAAAATGACTGAAAATATTCAAAGGGAAAAAAAATGATGGTTGAGTAGCAAAGATTTATGCATAATTATTCTTAATCTCCAGTAAAAGTAAGATGGGAAACCAACCAGGCAAACATTAAAGATCTTAAATTGGCCAAATTAACAAGAGAGTAGATACCTTTAAAAATGTCAACCAATTACAATTATTTCCCAGGATTTCATTAATACTACATAGCAACATACTATACAACCACTGAACACATTATATTGCATATGTCTAATAGGAGGTAGAATGAGTCCACTAGTTGTTGTGTATTAGCTTAGAGTGGTTATCTGTAAAAGCACTCATTCAAAAGAAGTGGGGCATGATTTGTGAAACAATCATTTACATTACAGGACTTGGAACAGATGTGCAAAGTTACAAAACCTATGCAAATCTGAAACTGTATATTTTGTTCCAAATTTCATCTAATGTTGAATGAAATAACTATGAGAAATTTATTTCGTCTTTTATATAGACTTTTTTTTTTAACGCTTCCAGACATAATTCCTAACAGTTCAGTGTTTCTGTATCTCCAAAATTAACATAACAAACTACCTGGAAAGTATTGTGACGATTACTTAGATATTTTCATCTTTTGAAATAGTAATATGCTAATAAAAAATTACCCCAGCTGATGAAAGGGATATTCCACATGATATGGCATCATGCTCAGCAAAAAATCTGAGGAAAGAAGCAGTAAGGGAGGACATTCATAGAGATGGCATTTGACTTTTCAAGTAAGCATCATATGTGATGAAGCCCTGCTTTTCTGGAGAGAGTTCTGTGATTGAACCCTTGCGTGCTTACAGGAAGTAGTGAATCAGTTACTCATTCTGCTTTGTTTGCATGTGCAGCTTTTACTTTACTTATTAAACTGTCTTTATCTCAACTCATAGATTCCATTTTATCCATCCTATTTTCCACATCCCACTGGAAGGCAGTGAGCAAGCATCTGTGTCAGGCTTAGCTGTAGTTAAACCACAGCTATAAATATTATACTGTTATGTTATTTACAGAAAGCCTATTGATGCTGCAGTAGCAAGCAAAACTTAAATGAAAACAGATACAATTCTGATAAAGGCATTAGCCTAGTTTTCCTGTATAGGGAATAGCCATCATCACTTGATCTAGTTTCAACACAGGAGTTCAGTATGTAAGATTTGCTACACACATAAATGTAGCCTAAATTTAGGATGTATTGTCTAAGGCTTTTTTTCAAACATTTTGTTTTATAAACCAAAAAAATCCTGTTATAGCATCAATTGAAATCTCTCCAATTTGTAATTTGTTCAAATGAATCCTTTTTAAGAAGTTCCTAGTTGTTCTGGCACAAAACTTGTAAAGTCAGTCTGGAGTAATTCATTATTCATTATTCTGTATGACTACAGAAATTTTGTTATTGAAAATGCTAGAGGAAGTGCTTTGGTTTGTGAGGTTAGTGGGCAAAGAAAGACTAATAGGTCCTTTCAAGCCTCTCCTTGTTCTCTTTATTTCTTGTGCTCGTTTCCCTTTCTCCTTCTCCCGCAATTTGCTTTTATTCAGTGGTCTTTACTGACTGCATTGAAAACCGTTTGATCAAATTCATGTTAAATTGAAGCATAATCCTCCAGATAATATTTTTATAAACTTATCACATTTTCCATTATTTGGATGCTCACATGGATCACTGATCTCAGTGATAGCTGATAAGAAGGTGAAATCAAAGAAGCACACCATGTCCTCTATAAACAAACAAACAAAAAGCCCAAATAAACAAACAGAAAAACAAAACAAACTGTGCATTAAAAGATAGTTTATGTGCTCACTCTGATAACCACTAGGCTTGCTAAGTTGCATCAAATCATAACCTCTCTGCAGTAGCAAAACTGGGAGAAGTGATGAATGTTTTTATTACCGAAGGTGAATTATACAGTCTCTTCTTATTCCTATGGAGAATTTAGTTAGCATTTGAGAAAACACAACTCCTCATTATAGGTTATAGGCTGCCACACAATGAACTTCACAATTTGCAGCTGGCTGCACTGCTGAGTTCATATTGCTTTGCATCCTATTTATTTGAATGGTGAATGTGATTCAGAACTATTGAGGCATCTGTGTACATGTCAGCACACACATATTTATATTGTGCTCAGTGCAGCTCATTTCCACCCTGATACTCGTGCGATGCTCAATTCAGATTGTCCTTTTCAGTCCACTGAACTTTAACACATTCAATTTTATCTTTTTAGGGAATCCTCAGTCTTAGGATTGAGACATCACTACATCCAAATTGATGTGGCAGCTAAAAATGTTAGATGAGGTCAGAACTGTTGTATTAGGCATATAGTTTGAATTTGTTTATAATTTATTGAGATGATTTAAAATGTGTTTTTTGCATTTGAAGTAAAGGAATGACAGGTAAAAATTTAGTTATAATGCTAGAAATGTTCTTCATAAAAGAGAAAGGGAAATGTCAAGACATTTAAATTGCTTTGTAAAAGAAACTGAAGTGCAAAGGTTTATTCTAGTAATGTTATTCAAAGGAAGTTGTATGAAGTGCTTGGGAATTTTAAGAAAAAATCTCCTTTTTTTAGGTAAAATCATACTGCAGACCCTTTTAAAGTTTATATACCATGAAAATTTGGTTGCAGTGTTTTCTGCATTTAAATATTATTCTGAAACTAACAAATTAGGGAAAGTTAGAGTGGAACCAACTAATGCATTATCCAGATGATAAGTAAAAGATAATAGCAGCAGCAAGTACAGAAACAAGAAACTGGTTGAGAGAAAGTGATTGACAGTTTGGATTTGGTAGAATTTTTCAGATATATTTTTATTTTAATTTCTCATCTACTTTTAACAACAGTTTTACATTGTTGTTAGGCTTTTGTAAGTATTTATCTAATTCTGAAAACATATGCCTTCATATTTTACTTTCAAAATGGACTTTAGGAACTGAGGTACGTGATACATTTTATACTAACAGATCTGCATGCATAACAGACAATTTGTCTGGGGAATTAGTCTCTCTTGTACTTCAAAAACATTTTGGAAAGCCTTCAGGTGAGAACTGGTTTTGAATGGGGTAATTAACCTTGACAGTAATTTCTTCATATCAGAGCCAAATAGCAGTTGGAAAGATGTATTCACTTTTCACAGAGCACTAGGTACTTATGGCCTGGAAAGAGGCTATAATGTGTTCAAAGAAAGTACATTTCAAACAGGCATGGAAAAGTGTTCCAACTGAGACTCATCCATCAAAAAACTGGAGAAGGATGCAATTCACACAGGAAGACTAGATGTTTACAGTAGGTTATATTCAGTCCTAAACCAGTGTAAGTGATTGTTTCCTGAACTAATATGATAAAACAATATAATCACATTATGCTAAACATTGCTTTCCAGATTATTGGAAAATTAATCTTCATTTCCTTCCTCCTGGAAGAAAATAGTGAAAAATTGACTAAAATTTTACCATCTCTGTATCAGTATGTAGGTTGCTCTTATTGTAATACAAGCTAACAGAAATATTCTTCAGGTTTAGTAACTCAAAACAGGTCCAAAAGGCTGTCTATGTTTTTCATTCCTCATTTTTCACTAAGTAACATTCTTTACTGCCTATATGAGTATTTAATTGTTCTACATCTTTTTGTTTGTTTGTTTTAGATTCAGATTTANGAGAGGAAAACAGCTCTTTCATATGAAGTGAACTGACAGTTTTTGAAAATCACTAATGCTAATATCAAAGGACACATTTCAAGTTTTCTACAGTTTTGTTCCGAATATTTTCTGAGTAGACATGAAAATATGCAAAACAGAATTTGATAGGAGCAGAACTAGACCCAGAACTAAGTGCTTTTGAAAATCTTACCTGTCCTTTGACTGAACAGCTCTATTAAAGTTATTCAGCCTTCTGTAAGGTGCTCTATTAACTGACTTCTCAGTCAGGAAAAGGGTAAGATTTATTATTATTAAGAAAGCAGATATAAGTCATCCTTTTTATCTACTTACAAGTCCCACCTAAGCAGAAGGGATGCATGGAAGGTGTAAATTTTAATTCTATTTTGAAAAAGATGTAACTTCAGGCTGACCTAACTAGCTCTATCTTTTGTTTTGCTAGTAGATTTCGGTCACTGAAGTATTAAGAGCTGTATTTCTAGGAAATGTCTTTGTACTTAAAATTGTAAAATCAGAGAATGGTTTGGGTTGGAAGGGACTTTTAAATGTCATCTAGTCAACCACCACTGTGGTGAACAGGGACCTCTTTAACTAGACCAGGTTGATCAAAGGCCCATCCAACCTGACCTGTAATGTGTCCAATCTGGGGAACTTGTTCTAGTGTTTCACCATCTTCCTTAAAAAAAATCTTCCTTATACTTAAGCCTAAATTTAATCTCAATCTACCTTAACTCTCCCGCATTTCACATAAAGCTGAATCATTGAATCACTGAATCATTGAATATTAAGGGCTGGAAGGGATTTGAAAATATCATCTAGTCCAACCCCTGTGCCAGAGCAGGATTACCTATACCAAATCACACAGGAACATGTCCAGGCAGGTGTTGAATATCTCTAGAGAGGGAGACCCCACAACCTCTGTGAGCAGCTTTTTCCAATATTCTGTCACCCCCACAGTGAATTTTTTTTTTTTCCTCATGTTTACATGAAACCTCCTACACCTCAACTTCCACTCATTACCCCTTGTCCTGTCATTGAGCATCACCAAGAAGAGCCTGGCTACATCTTTGGAGTAGTTCTCTAAATTCTGATGACTGCATTGATTATTTCTTTATAAAACCACAAGGAGAGTTCAGACATTGTTTAGGTAGTTGTGTTTTAAACTTCTGCTATGTAGAAGCTGAATTCCAGCCTGAAAGTGTAATATGAGAAATTACCAGTGGTAAAATGTGCAAAATAACTTCATCAGTGGTTTTGGTTCTGTCATTGGGAGCTATCCTAAAAGAGCAAGACTTATTTTAAAATTGCTTGATGATTGAATGCAATGGTATTATACAATCTGCTACAGGTTCTAAACTGCCCTGCTGATTTATCATAATACATAATTTTTTCCTTGGAATTTAATGGAAAATTCATGCCAGTCTGGGTCTTGGATTATGACATTTAATGAAATTATTTCTTGCACGTTTCTTTCATTTCAGGGACACATCTCATGAATGGGCAATTCAGGCAGTAAAAGGAGCATGTGTTTGTAAGTATGCTTTTGTTGAAGGGAAAGGAAGACACTACTGCTCCTTGAGTGATCTATGATGTATGATTTTGCCTCTATGTTTCCTTTTATGGGTCAATATTTAACAAGATAAGTTATTGTAAAGAAGGTACCTAAGCAAGCTTAATTTTCAACTCATTAAATTAGTTAGATATTGTAAGGGACAAGGTTTGGGGTTTTTTTATACTCTGAAAAAGAAACAAAAGCAGTCAATAATATGTGGAAACTGAATAGCAAGGTGGATAGTATGATTAGTATGCAAAACAAGGTTTCTTTCCTGGAGTCCTGGTGCTGTCAGTGGAAAAATGCTGAAGACAGCCTCAGGGGCACCCCAAAATATACGTATGAAGAAGAAATAAAGGTAGGATACAAAAGATAAAGCTTTATTAGGCTTCTTAAACAGTGTCCTCTTTCCAGTAGGATTCAGGTTTTCTGGTTGAATGCACAAATCTTTTGTTAAGAAGATAATAAATGACCTCAAAGAGTGATCTCATTTAAACTGAAGGGAAAAAAACAAACCACAAAAGATTAAAATAAAAATAAATAAATAAGCATATTATTTGTTTAAAATTCCTGTACATGTAGATACTCTATCTTGGAAATGATCTGTTTTCTGTATGTGTAAATATTCTGTCTTGGAAACAATCTGTTACAGACACTTATAAATCCCTGTGTCTGAAACACAGAAATTTCAGCTGCAATCTCCAAGGCTAATTTCAGGAAGGTGAATGAAAAATGTGACCTAAAATGTGTAATACATTTAAAGCTTAAATATTCTTAGCAATTTCTTTTAACTTCACCTCATAATTTTGGGACTAAATTACATTCTCTGTAAATTTAAGATAGATATTTAAGATATTTGCCACTCTTCCAAGAAATGGAGCATTCTTTAGAAGACTTTAACATTTTCCAAATAGTATAATTCTAAACAGAATTCCTATTTTCTTTACTATATACATAAATAATTAAATAAACTGAGGGGGGAGCTTAATAGTTGAAAATTTTCCTGATGCTTCCTTTCCAACTCTCAGATGGGATTAATTTGGTTCTCTAGTTTAGCAGGGGAAAAGGCAATTTCTGAGTTTTTGTAACTGTTCTATGTGCCTGACATTGAAAAATATTACCTACATTATCATGGGTTGAATTTAAATTTGCTGCTGTTATTCAAAAGGATCCTACCTCATCCCAGGATTCAAATTAAAGTGCTGCCTGGAACAAAGTATCATGGGGCTTGAAGTTCAATGAAAGTTCCAGGTTTTGGGTAATTTTTTTTTTTCCTGCAGGGATGGTGGTGATATGAGTGGGAGTTGGGTAGCTTGCTGGTTTTGGCTCTCTGTTTTATGTTGATTTTTTAAAAAAAATTCCTGAATTTCATTGTGCTTTGTCTGCAAGTAGGCTAGACTAAGGTTATGGTGTATTATGATTATTTTATCTTATTTCATATTAAATTTGTATCTTATCTCAGCCAAGATTTATATTTTTGTGTGGTGCTTTTCCCTCACTTCTGAGTTGGGAGGAAACATGCAAGTTAACTTGTTTACTGTGGGCTGACATGTTACCCTTATATCTGAATCACTGCAAAATGATACCCGATGATAATTTTTACTTTATCTGAAATTTTACTTTTCACAGTCTAAATCTTGAAAACATACTTTTCTGATCATATAAAAATAAACATCACAATTTAAAAGTCCATAAGTCTAAGTAGTATATATATGGTGCTCAGAACAACAGTCAGAAAGTCTTAATAGAATGTAAACTTTTTGTTTGCTTCAGCAAAGTTCACCATCATTCTGCATCATAATTACTTTTTCTTGATTGTCAGGTTCCAAGATGAAATACATGTAGGTTTGAGAGGAAGAATACATGTAGTCTTCAGAATAAATTTTCTTATCATTGATTCTGACAAATTATTCTAATTGTTCTACACTGAAGCCATTTAAAAATCATTACCTTCTGACAGTTGTCAGTCAGATACAAACAAGAATTTTCTAAAGAATTGAAAGAATGGCTACAAATAAACTAGCAGAATTTTAATTGTTTCTGAAGCTCACAGACAGTCTTCCACTGAATCAAGATCCAGCCTCATTTATTTCCAGTTATTTGCTACATTGTTTTCAGTATTCATAATTTTATGAATATGATTGCTAATAATGTCACTATTGTTACTATTATAGCATGAATACATTGATGAGACATTAAAAAAAATTGGTTAATCTCATTCTATCTTATAAATGTTGTTGTAATTCTTTGCTTTTCATTAAGATGTTGGTAGTGGTAATTTTCACTACCTAATGAAACAATGTTGATTCGTTTAGTTAGAAAGATAAAATGAGCATCATGCTTTAAGAGCAGAGTGAAGGATGTTTTGTTGGTTTTGAAATAGCAAGTGGCACTCCTGCTTCTGAAGAATAGAGTTGAAACTCACTGTAAAGTAGTGACAGAGATCATCTTTCACATTGTCAGAGAGAATGTTTCATTACTGCTTAGAGTAGAAATTGTCAGTACTATTTGCTTTTCTTGTAGAGACAGATGATTTTATTTTGAAACAATCAGTACAACATGTCACACACATTTTTAAAGTATCATGGCAAAAAAAAAAAAAAAAGACATAAAATGCTCCTTGTCCTATTTGAAATTTTGAATACCAGGTGTTGATTGTTACTGGTGGTCTTTTAAAGAGATTAAGAGGCAACAGGTAATGTACAACAAAATAAACATGAAAACAATATTGTTTGCATGCAAGGAAACATATTTATGTACTGTCATTTTAGGATAGCTACTGAAATAACTTCAGTCTGTCACAAAGTGCATACAGTGTTATTGTTAAATTACCTGCTGAGATCTAAAACAAAGTATCGACACAAGAGGACATAAACAATACTGGAAGGTCCTGGAGTGCATTGATAGACAGGTAACTGAGGAGACAACCTCATACTCACTAGCAAGGAGGGTTTTGTCAGGAATATGAAAATCAAAGGTAGGGTTATGTGCCATAAAATGGTGAAGTTCAGGATGCCAAGGACAGGTAGGAGGCTGAAAACAAAGATTGTAGAATCATAGAATCATAGAATCAGTCAGGATTGGAAGGGACCACAAGGATCATCTAGTTCCAACCCCACTGACATGGGCAGGGACACCCTACCCTAGATCAGGCTGGACAGAGCCTCATCCAGCATTGCCTTAAACACCTCCAGGGAAGTGGCCACTACCACCCCCCTGGGCAACCTCTTCCAGTGTCTCACCACTCTCATGGTGAAGAACTTCCTCCTCACATCCAATCTGAATCTCCCCACCTCCAGCTTTGCTCCATTCCCCCATGTCCTGTCACTCCCTGAGAGCCTAAATTGTCCCTCTCCAGCTTTTTGTAGGCCCCCTTCAGATACTGGAAGGCCACAATAAGGTCACCTGGGAGCCTCCTCTTCTCCAGACTGAACATCCCCAACTCTTTCAGTCTGTCCTCATAGGAGAAGTGCTCCAGCCCTCTGATCATCATCATGGTCCTTCTCTGGACATGCTCCGGCATGTCCACATCCCTCTTGTAATAGGGGCTCCGGAACTGGATGCAGTACTGCAGGTGGGGTTTCACCAGGGTGGAGTAGAGGAGGAGAATCACCTTCCTCGACCTGCTGGCCACGGTTCTTCTGATGCAGCCCAGGATCTGGTTGGCTTTCTGGGCTACAAGAGCACACTGCTGACTCATGTTGAGCTTCTTGTCAGCTGTGTCCTGGGCTGCATTTAGACAAGCGTGGCCAGCAGGGCAAGGGAGGTGATTCTCCCCCTTTACTCTGCTCTTGTCAGACCCCACCTGGAGTACTGTGTGCAGTTCTGGAGCCTCCAACAAAAGAAGGACATGGAATTGCTGGAGAGAGTCCAGAGGAGGGCCATGAAAATGATCAGAGGGCTGGAGCACCTCTGCTATGAGGACAGGCTGAGGGAGTTGGGACTTTTTAGCCTGGAGAAGAGAAAGCTTCAAGGAGACCTTATAGCAACCTTCCAGTATCTGAAGGTGGCCTACAAGAAGGCTGGGGAGGGACTATTCACAAGGTCTTTTAATGACAGCACGAGGCATAATTGGTTCAAGCTGGCCGAAGGAGATTTGAACGGGATGTTAAGAGGAAGTTCTTCACAGTGATTTTGGTGAGACGGTTGCCCAGGGAGGTGGTGGCTGCTCCCTCCCTGGAGGTGTTCAAGGCCAGACTGGATGAGGTCTTTAGCATCCTGATCTAGTGGGAGGTGTCCCTGCCTATGGCAGGGGGTTGGAGCTGGATGATCTTTGAGGTCTCTTCCAACCTAAACCATTCTATGATTCTATGACTATGATTGTCCACCATCACCCTTAAGTCACCCTATGCAGGGCTGCTCTCCAGACAGTCACAGCCCAGCATGTATTTGTGCTTGGATTGCCTCAGCCCAGATGCAAGACTTTGCACTTGGCCTTGTTGAACCTCTTGAGGTTGGCTTGTGCCCACCTCTCCAGCCTGTCCAGGTCCCTCTGGTTGGCATCCCTGCCTGCCAGCATGTGTGCTGTACCACACAGCTTGTTGTCATCAGCAAACTTGCTGAGGGTGCACTTAATGCCTTTGTCCATGTTGCCCACAAAGATGTTGAACAAGACTGGTCCCAGGACTGATCGTTGAGGGACTCCACTTGCCACTGGCCTCCACCTGGACATGGACCCATTGACAGCCACTATTTGGGCACAGCCATCAAGCCAATTCTTTATCCATCAGGTGGTCCACTCATCAAACCCATGTTTCACCAGCTTGGAGACGAGGATGTGGTGCAGGACAGTGTCAAAGGCTTTGCTCAGGTCCAGGTAAATGACATCAGTTGCTCACCCCTCATCTATTAATGTTGTGACCTGTTCTAGAAAGCCACCAGGTTTGTCAGGCAGGATCTGCCCTTGGTGAAGCCGTGCTGATTGTACCAAATCACCTCTTCACTATTCTCCTGTCTCAGTAGTGCCTCCAGGAGGATCTGCTCTGTGATCTTACCAGGCAGAGGTGAGACTTGACTGGCCTGTAGTTCCCTGGCTCTTCCTTCCTACCATTTTTGAAAATGGGCACTGTTTCCCCTTTTCCCGTCAGTGTGGACTTCACCACACTGCCAGGACTTTTGGAATGTAATAGAGAGGAGTTTAGCAACCTAATCTGCCAGTTCTCCCAATACCCGTGGGTGTATGGCATTGGGTCCCATAGACTTGAACACTTTCAGGTTCTTCAGGTGATCACGAACCGGATGGGCATCTCTTCCTTCCAGTCCCTGCCATTATCTTCCATGACTCCAGGAGCATAGCTTGAGGCCTTTGCAGTGTAGACCAAGGTAAAGAAGTTGTTGAGAACCTCAGCCTTTCCTATGTCACTTGTGACCAATTTGCCTGTTTCCTTTCTGTGGGGGCCCACCTTCCCTAGTCTTTTTTTTACCATTAATATACCTGTAGAAGTTCTTGGTGTTCCCTTTGACCTCCCTGGCTAGATTCAATTCAAACTGTGCTTTGGCTTTCCTAATCAGATCTCTGGATGCTCAGGCAGCTTCCTTATATCCCCCATTCTAGCTGTCCTTTGTTCCGCTTCTTTTTGTGTGAGAATGTGTCCAGGAGCTCCTTGCTCAGCCAGGCAGGCCTCCTGGTATTCTTCCCTGCCTTCCTCTTTGTTGGTGCACACTGCTCTTGGACACAGAGGAGGTGATCCTTGAATGCTGTCCAGCTGTCCTTGGCCCCTCTTCCCTCTAAGGCTTTGTTCCCATGATACTTTGGCCAGCAGATCCCTGAAGTGATCAAAGTCTCCATGCCTAAAGTCTAGAGTCATAAGCTTAGAAAACGTCCTCACCGGTCAAAGTTGAATTCAACAGATTCAACAGATCAAAGAGTCTGTTTGGATTAAGGACCTGAAGGGAGGAAGGGCACAACAGAGTCGCTTAATATTCAAGGATTACTTCTTCCAAGATGAAGATAGCTCCATTGCAAATTAATACGAAGTGAGGCAAAAATGCCAGGAGGCCTGTATACATGGACAAGGGCTTGCTGGTCAAACTCAAACATAAGAGAAGTCTTACAGAGGATAGAAACTAGGTAATCCAAACTGGAGCAGAGGAATAATATAAACATTATCTGAATATATAGGAATGAAGTGATGAAAATTAAAGTCTAGATGGAATTAAATATAGCCAGAGATGTTGAAGACAACAGGAAGGGTTTCTCTAATTAGACAAGGGAAAAAAACAAACAAAAAAAAAACCTAGGGAGAACATGGGACAAACTCTCAACGAGATGGAAATCTAGTTACATAGGATATGGAAAGTGTTAAAGTGCTGAATGCCTTCTTTGCCTCAGCCATTCCTTGAAAGAGCAGCACTGAAGATATTATCTTGTTAGAAGAAAGTCAAATCAGGAAACACAAATTAAAAATATATCAAACTAAACATACATAAGCATATGGTCCATGATGGAATGAACCCATGAGTGCTGAGAGAGCTGACATCATGATTAATCGAGGTGTCATTGTGATTAATGACAGTGACAACTTTCTGGAGACTGTAGGAAGATAAATGTTGCTCTTACCTTCAAGAAGACCAAAAAAGAGGACCAAGGAAATTATAGGCTGATAAGCCTCAGTTTGATCCCTTTGAATGTGAAGATACAGTTAATCTTGAAAGACATTCCCAGGCACATGACAGTAGAAGGAAATACGCTCATCATGGCTTCAGCATGGGGAAGTCATGGTTGACCAATATGCTAGATTTCTATGATAAAATGGTTGTCTTGGTAGATGAAGGAAAGCAACATCTACCTACTTCAGTAGGCTTTTGACATTGTTTCTCATAAGATCCTCATAGAGAAGCTTTTGAAGTGTTGCCTGGATGAACAGAGAATAAGTTGGACTGAAAACTGGCTGAATGGCTTGGCCTGGAGGATGATGATCAGTGATGCAAATTCTAGCTGAAGGCCAGTAACTTGTGGTGTATCCCAGCAATCAGTGCTGGGTCCAATATCGTCTTCAACATCTTCATGAATGTTTTGCATGATAGAGCAAAGTGTATCCTCACAGAGTTTGCTGATGAAGAAAACCTGTGAGGAGTGGCTCATGTCAGAAGATCACAGTGCTATGAAGAGAGACCTTAACCTGCTGAAGAATGAGTTGGCAAGAACCTAATAAAGTTCAGTAAGAGCAAGTACAAAGTCCTGCACCTAGGAAATAATAAACTTATGCATGAATCAGCACTCTGGAAGGCACCAATCTGGAAAGCAGATTTACAGTAAAGGTCCTGAAGGTGCTACTATGCCTCAAGTTGAACTGCAGCCAATAATGTATGCTCTTGATGTTTGGAGGGCAAATAGTACTCTCAGCTGCATTAGTAAAGCTGATGTATTGGGAGCAGGGAGACTGTTGAGGTTCAGTATTGCGTGCAGTGTACAATATGAGAAGCAAGTGGTAGTTTCATATCCTTATACAGGCTCACTGGCTATGAATAGTCAATGAATATACATGGACTATGCTACATATTAAAACTAAATATACACCATACAAACTTATTTCTAACCATTCAGTAGAATGGTAAGCACTGGAACTGGAAGGACAGGGATACCTATCTATACTAGAGAAGCCAGGAAAGTCAAAACATCCTGTCTCATAGATCATGACTGTCTTCAGCAAAGATGGTGAAAGGACTATATAGGACATAGGAGGAGCACAGAATGAGTTTTGCTCAGATTAGAGGAGAGGATATTGGGGGGTAACCTCACTGCTGTCTACAACTCCCACACAAGAGTGACTAGAGAGGGAGATGAGGATCTCTTATCTGTCATGTTCACAGATAGAAACTGGGGGAATGATTTAAAGCTATGTCAGAGGAAGTTCAGACTGGATAATAGGAAAAAGTTCTTCACTGATGTTGTTAAGCACTGGTACAAGCTCACCAGGGAAGTGATCATGGCGTGACCCTGTCATTGTTAAAGAATATTTGAACAGAGTTCAAAAGGTTTAACTCTTAGGCTGCCCTGGGTGGAATTGGGAGTTGTACTTGATCCTTCCAGTTCAGGAAATTCCATGATTCAATGATTATAAAATTCTCAGAAATGGCCAGATTTCACATCTCATCTTATCAACTTTGTAAGCTGGGTAAGTCAAACCATTTTATCTCTATCTTCTTTACTGAGTAGAACCACAATAGATGATAAGTGTATTTCTTTGCTTCCTCAATTGTAGTCAGTGCTGTAAAATGAAAATAGTTTAAAGTTTAATTGTATTAGTTGATACATAGTACTTAATGTTATTTCTGTAAAGGAAAAGAGATCACTGGTCAACACCAGTCAGTTAATGGTGGCAATTTCATTTTCTCATCACTGGGAACAAGGATCATTTTCATCCTAACATTTTATTTTTTTAATAGATACTGTAGTTTGAAAAAAAAAGAAATAACAAAAAACCCAACAACAACAAAAAACAAGCACTTAAAAATTGAAGACATTGTCTTGAAAAATATCCAGAATCAATTTGCATTTCATATATCAGTAGGGAGAAACAGTGTTCTCATAGAATCACAGAATTAACCAGGTTGGAAAAGACCTCTGGGGTCAAGTTCAGCCTATCACCTAACCCTTCTAATTAACTAAACCATGGCACTAAGTGCCTTATCCAGTCTCCTCTTAAACACCTCTAGGGATGGTGACTTCACAACCTCCCCAGGCAGCCCATGCCAATTGGCAACCAGTCTTTCTGTGTAGAACATCTTCCTAATGTCCCTACAACGTACAGAATATCTCTATATTCTCCTTCAGAGAATTTTTGGATTCTGCTTTTGTTTAAGTAACTGTCAACCATTATTTCTGTTTCCAGAAGGCAAATAATTGACTGAAAAGGCAGTGAAATTGTTCTTTTAACCTAGATGGTAGTGGTGGTTTAGGGCCTCAAGTTCCCTTAAGAAGGCCACAGAGTTGAATTCTCTAGGAGGACCAGAGAGCTCCAGGATGTGGAGCCCAGAAACTGTAATTTTGTTCTTCAATCTTACAATTCTGCTGTCACTTTATAGATGGGCAGCAAACCCAAATCTTTCTCTTTTATCCCTTCCTTCAGCTCTCCAGAGGGAGTTCTTATCTGGTAAACAATGGGGGAGTAAACCTGCCTGTGGCCTTGAAGACCACGCTGAATTTCTTGTTGCATAATCAAAGCCTGTTTGGGCCTAAAAAGAGACGATATCAGGGAGAGAGAAAACAAGCACTGGAGTTTTGTGGTTTAATTTGGTTGGGGAGAAGGTTTCTTGGGAGTTCCCATGTATCCTGTATCTGTATTACATGTTAAGTATTCATGTATTCTGTGTTTTCCTGTACATCTTTAAACATGATTTTTTTGTATTCCTCTCCAATTCACATAGAGTATTTATTTTTAAAATTCCTTTGGTAGTAAAATTTATTTCTGTCTGATCTTTTTAGAACTAAGACAACAATTTATCTCATCATGTCTGTTACAAAGATAGCCATCTCACACTACATACTATCTTTTGGCTAAATTCCTTATTTCTCACAGCTTTCTGAGCAGAGTACTTACTTATCTTTATTTCCTGTTTTTCTTTACTGTTTCTTATAGTAGGAAATATCTGCTTCATTGGAGCTGAACCAGAGCTGAGATCAAAAAGATGTTTTCAGAAATGGTTTGACATTAACTTGAGTTGAGATGTTTTCATCTATTTATTGATCTTGCTCCGAAGCATAATACCACATTTTAAGGAAATAAGAAAACCATTCTGAGGTGTCTGAGTGATACTATTCTTTTTAAATTATAGAGTAGATTTCAGCATACACATATTTTATTAGTTTATTATAAATGTTGAGAGCAATGCCTCTTTAGATCGTATTCTATTAGCAAGTCAAGTGTCAATTTTATTAACTTTGTTTAACTTAGCTTTCCAAGTTGGTATAAGCTAAAAATTGCTTTAATGAAGACATCACATTAAAGGTCTGTCGGAGGTCAAAATGTGAAAGGTCTTTCAAACAAAAATATTTCAGTGGGATATCTAATATCTGATCATTATCTCCTCTTGTCAGCTTTTAGCCAAAAGACAAAAATCATGACCTTAAAGGGCTATTTCTGGTTTCAAAGTTTTTTATTTAGACATTTCTATTACTTAGTAGAACACTGAAGTCTGAATTTATCTTCAGATTTCTACTCAGAGAGTCATAGAATGGCAGACTTTTCTGAGGAGGACATATTGAAGTCCAGAAGGAAATTGGCACAATTTCTGGCAAACAGGATTAGGAGACTGGTGGAGATCCCTAATGGTGACAGAAAAAAAATGACCCTTATATTAGTATTCAAAGAAGTCCAAAAGAATGATCCAGGTAACTACAGGCCAGTCAGTCTCACTTCACATTTTGGTAAAATCATTAAACAAGTCCTCTTGGAACATATTCTGGGCCACAAGAAAGAGGTTGAATAATCTCAATCATTGGAGGTATTCAAAACCATTTTAGAAAACAGGATTTTTCACCCTAGTATGACCTCACACTTGAGCCTACTTTCAACAAGAGGTTGGTCTAAATTATCTGAATTCCAGTCTGAATTACTCTAGGATCCTGTGATATTGTCTTACAAAATTGATATAAAGAAAAAGAGAAAATATATAATGTACTGGAATGGTTTCCAGACAGGTTTTTAAATCTCTGCCAGAAGTTTACTGGAAAAGGATGTAAGCAACATGATAAAATTTTAAAGGTAGCCTTACTTTGGTCAAAGAGTTGGATGAGATGGATTTCCTGATTTTACTTCTAATATGAGTTATTATATGAACCCATGATTTAAAATGAAATAAATTAAATGTATCTGAACCATTAAAACCCCTACTGTATTAAGGAAAAACAAAAAGTCTAAAATGAATATTCCAAAAATTCTAGATCGGCATCGAACTAATCCTGGAAACATTAGAAATTTATATATATTTTTTAGCACCAGTGTTTCTCAAATGCTTTAAAGATGCTATGGATGTATAATTTTGAAAATGCAGGACAGTTCATGATTCAGCCCAAGACAATGAAATTGTTTTACTTCAGCATGAACAACTCAAACTGGCAGGCATTTTAAGGAAAGAATCATTAGAAGAGGGTTTTGTTTGTTTGTTTTTCAGCATTTGTTATTTATTTAACAAAAACTGTATCTTTGTCTACTGACCTTGATCTTGTCTAACTTTCATCTCTGGGGTCGCTCTGGGAGCACTATCATTGCAGCCACTCGCGTTGAAGAAGCTGTGTCCCTATTGTAGGACTGTAAATACTCACCCAAGGCCAGGAATTGAGGAATCACTAAGTTGAGAACTCGTAAGTCAGCTGTCTCCTATTTAAACATTTTTAGTGACCAAAAAGATTTTAATCAGATGACAGTTTTTGTGTTTCAAACCTAATTAGTGTTGTTTCCTATACATATTACTGTACATCATTCCAGTTACTAATAACAGAGATTAATGATCTTTATTTTTTTAAGTCTACAAAGAGAATAAAACATTGGCTATATATTTAGGACTGTAGCTTTACTACTCTCTCTCACTTGTAGCTTAGGGATAATGCTTTTTTAGAAAGGGTTTATAGAACTTTTATTAATAGGAAGTTTGTAGCACAACACACTGAGTTTTATGCTTAATTTCTTTCTTTATTTGAATTTTTTTCATGTCTGTAGGCTATTTAAAATTGGAGTTGTCTAGATATATAAATGGAATGGATATATGCTTCTTTCCTCTGACAGGAAGTATGAGTATTCATGATTTCAAATGAGAAAATAACCCTTAAAATGCAGTGTACAACTTTTATTGCACTTAAAGTATTTCAAGAGTTGTAAGCTGTTTGATTAGCATAACAACAGATGAAATCCAAACTGTCATGAATATATTAGACTTATGATTATATATTCATTCTTATTAATGTTAGTTATTATTATTAACTCTGTTAGTTTTGTGTTTTATTCTGTCAATAACATTTTTTTGCTATCCACTGACAGGTCTCTGCAGGATATTCTAAGTCTTATGCACATATTCTTCCTACTTAATAGTAGTTATTTGACCAGGGAATATCTCCCTCTACAGTCAGTCTCTTCTAGACAACAATTGCATTCACTTAAATATAAAATAATTTTCTTGAGTAGCTAAACATAACTTCCAATTTTACAGATTATCTGAAATATCGAATCTTGCCTGTTTCTTGTCTATTTTTTCCTCAATAACCATTGCTTAATGTATAAACATTAATCAGACAATTAATCAGATGCATTGTTGACTATGAATATTGCTATCTATAGTTGGATCAAGTAACATTATGAATTCAAATATTACACTTACTCATTTCTGCATCTTCTCTGTGTAGTGCAAGGTTCCTGGTTCTCAACAGAAAATCTTCAGCATTAAAAATGCTATATAATACTGGATTCCCATTTTGTGTTTTATCCTTCACTATGAATGGTTATGCATTTTTATTCATTTGTTTTATTTTGTTTTTTAAAGTCTTATTTCTTCAGTTGTATTGAAACAAGCTGATAATTCTCGTTTCATAATCTAAGTATCATGATCATTGATGGTATAATTGTTAAAATTTAAAAAACCCTCAAATGACAATGAAAAAAAACCCCAAACCTAAACAAGACAGACAAAAATATCCCCTCAAAACCAAACAACCAAACACAACAAAGAAATAAAACTTCAAACCTGGAAAATTTTTACATACTAAGTATATATCCTTTCAGGAAATAATATTTTGATAATACCTCTATGCTTCACTCTGATACACGTTCAAATGTCATGTCACATTTCCAGTAGTTTTTTTGTTTGTTTGTTCTTAGACATTGGAAATCATGGTCAGTTATTAAAACTGGTCAAGTGTAGAACAGTTTCATTAAGCCAAAAAAAGGTTGAGTATGGAAGCATGTGTTATAGCAGCTTGATTAAAAAAAAAAAAAAAGAAAAAGAAAAAAGTAAAAAGAATTGTCTCTTGATGATGAAAGAGTGGAGTTTAGCATTAAGATATTGACCAGATCTAAATATGGCTATGATCATAGAATTATATCACATATATATATATATATGTTAAAGAATATCTGCAATATATTAATTTATTGAATATATTGAACTATGTCAATAATATCCAGATTAGAGTGTTCATTTAAACAGGTTAGTGCTTTGATACAATTCTGGTTGGGAACATAAGCTATTTTGACTTCAGGAAAGTATTATTATCTGGTCTTAGATACCCAATTATTTAATAGCTTATTAATATTTTTTTTCTGAGAACTGATACAGTACATCCAAAAATAATGGGAACAAATATTTATTATTCATATGGAAATTAGAAGTCTAAAATTTACATTATCTGTAAAAATGTCACTGAGAATAGGTGTGGAGTTTTTGTTGGGGGTGGGAATTGGTTTTTATTTTGTTTTGTTTTTGTAGGGGAGAAGGATCAGAGTTTTCTTTTGGAGAGGGGTTCCTTTCAACTTATGATGTAGAGGTTTGACTTGAACTAAATTAAAGTTTGCTTCAACTAAAAAATTGTATAGATCCATCTTATAAAGTAACAATTATAACACTGATTTAATCTGTAGGATGTTGGTTTGTTATCCAAGGTGAAGGATTAATCCCAATTTTTCTCCTCTTTGACTATATCCCTCTATTATATTAGATCATATATCCTCATATTTTCTGATGTTTGCTGCCATTTTTGTTACTGGACTAGAAATTTACTTTAATTCAAAATGTATTTTGAAGATTTTTCCACAGATAACCTTTCTCCATCTTTGAAGAAATACTAATCATTTCATCATGCAATTTAATACACTCAAGGCATATTAAAAAAATATGTCAGTGATTGCATATAACCAGGATTATTTTTACTTAAAACACTCAATCTACTAATATATTATTATCTTTACTATTAAAAAAAAAAATCTGAAGTCATTTGAAGTTTATAGTAAGAGCTAAAAGAATGTAGGAAAGAAATAATTCCTGCTTATTTGTTTTCCTACATTACAAAAATTTTTTTTTGTCTTCATAGCTTCACTGAAGATCAGAGTGGAAGTGGTTTCCTTCTCACCTCCTTGTACCTATGTTGTTCCTAGACACTCCCGCTCCCCCACCCCCGGCCCTCTCCCCGGGTTTATCTTTATGCTTCAATACCTCCACTGGTGAATATTAACATAACTTGATTTACTATGGTAATATATTCTCAAAAAAATATCTTAAAATGAAAAGGAAATAAGAACTTGATAGAAAAACAATCCAGTGACAATTTACTTGGGTGAAACTCTTACCAGGGAATAAAAGTATTTGTCCCAAACATCTACCAAAATGTTAAGCTGTGCAGATAGAAAAATATAGTCAAAATCTGATAAGCCCTCTTTTTAAATTTTTTTAAAAAATTAATTTTAAAATTTTACTTTTAAAGTGACTATCTGCTGAAAAAATACAGAACAAAATAGGAGATAGCTATATCAACATCTTTTCAAACGTGGCAAAATAGATTAAATAGATATTGCTTCAATTAACTGGAAAACATTGAGAAAAGATGATCACTTGTATAGAGGAAAAAACTATTCAAAACTTCTCAGTTTTCTAAGTAGGAGCTCACTACCATCAACATCAAAGTCATATACAAACTCTCCTGGAAAAGAGAGAGATATTTTTTTCCTGTTTTCTAAATATTTCCTCTTTTTTTTTATCAATACTTTTGAATATATGAGCATGGTTTTAGGATTAATACATGTGTCTGAGTGCCAGAGACTTGTTTCCTTTGAATTGTTTGTTTTTGGGTTTTTTGGTTTTTTGGTTTTTTTTATGAGTGTAGGGTGTATTGAAATAGTTTTCACTCATTTAATTGGTTTTTCAGCATTATTCCTTAAGCATTACTCAAACCTACCTCTAATGTCATGAATTAAACTTGTGCTAAAATCAGGACCTCAAAACCACAGAACTTTTTCACATCAACTTTTAGGTCTCTCATTATAACTGAAATGATTTTGTTTAGGTGCTTACTACTGGTTATTTAATTGTATTTTTCCAGATCACATAAGAAGTAACCTGCATTTATATTTAGCTTTTCATAAAAAGGCAATAGAGCTGTTCAGAATTCATGTATTGTCCTGTACAAAACAATTACAGCCAGATTTTTTATTTAAATCAATTCCTCTTTTAAAAAACTTTATGACTCTTTTCTCTGTTTACTAACTTTATTCCTTAATATTAAAAACTCAAGTAAGCAGAAACCTATACAACAAGCATCATTATGCTTGTCAAAGTCATTTATGCAAAGAATGGAGCTCTACAACACAGATTGTACAGGTGTTGCATCCATTCATAGCATTATTAATGTTAGGAATTAGAGAACAGTGATCTTCTACAATGTACATGTGTAATAACAATGATGAAAAAGTTCTACTAATTAACTTTGTTTATATATATAGGGCTAATATTAAAGATTTTATTACTGTCATATGAGGACACTAGAAAGGTCAGGCATATGATAATACTTGGTCTTTATCTCTGTGTTTGAGGGTTAAGTATGTTAGAAAAAAATTATAAATGCTATATAAACATACATAAACTCATACAAACATGCATACATTTGAATAGTGATAGGCAATATAGCTTATTTAAAAACAAACAGTCTGGTTGTATGCAGAGAGATGTGATCAATGGCACAATGTGCACCTGGAGACCTGTGACAAGTGGCGTCCCTCAGGGTCAGTGCTGGGACCAGTGCTGTTTAACATCTTTATCAGTGACATGGACAGAGGAAATCAAGTGCACCCTCAGCAAGTTTGCAGATGACACCAAGCTATATGGCACAGTTGATATGCTAGAAGGCAGGGATGCCATCCAGAGGGACCTGGACAGGCTGGAGAGGTGGACCCAGGCCAACCTCATGACATTCAATAAGTCCAAGTGTAAGGTCCTGCACCTGGCTCAGAGCAATTCCAAGCACAAATACAGGCTGGGTGGCAAATGGCTGTAGAACAGCTCTGAGAAAAAAGGATCTAGGGGTCTGGGTTGATGAAAAGCTTAACATGAGCTGACTGTGCATGCAGCCCAGACTGCCCTGGGTTGCAGCAGGTCAAGGGAAGGGATTCTTCCTCTTTGCTCTCATGAGACCCCACTTGGAATATTGTATACAGTTCTGGAGCTCCCAACACAAAAAGGACATCAGAACTCATAGAGTGAGTCCAAAGGAGTGCCACAAAGATGATCAGAGGACTGGAGCAGCTCTAGTATGAGGACAGGCTGAAAGAGTTGGAGCTTTTCAACCTGGAGAAGAGAAAGTGTTAAGAAGTTATAGTAGCTTTCCAGTATCTGAAGAGGGCCTACAGGAAGGCTGGGGAGGGACTATTTACAATGTCTTGTAAAGACAGGATGAGGGGTAATGGGTTTAAACTGGAAGAGGGGAGATTTAAGCAGGATGTTAGAAAGAAGTTCTTTACAATGAAGGTGGCGAAACACTGGAATGAGTTGCTGTGCTGGTTTGAACTAATTGGAGAATCTGAGTGAGAAAATTAGACTATAGGCTGAGAGAGGAAAACAGATGATGCTACTCCACTCACAGCTTTACTGAGAAAGAAAAAAAAATTGTTTTAAGAGTTGTAACCCAAATATAGATAAGTCAGAGTGCTTCAGGCCTCCCTGGGCTGTGGCTGCTTTCTTGCATGGCTCCTTTATCCCTGCCTTTTGTAGCTAATTCTCAATAACTCCACTAACTTCTTTTCCTACTGCTAATCTCCCTGGCCAATCTACCTTCGCCTATCTGCTTCATCAACAGATGGTGAGATAAGATTGGGGAAGTGAGGAAAGGTGGTAGGGGTGGTTAGAAAACCCATCTTAGGGATTTTGATCTCTGGGAGGGGTGTGGTGTTTCTGTATAAACTTTTCACTGTATATATCTGTAAATACCTGTTATACATTGAAAGTATCAGCTTGTATATTGAGCATTGCTGTAAATATAAAGCTTCATTTACTGGCTTCCAGCTGTTCTAAATCCTAGTCTGGGTTATATCAAAGGGTGGGGGGACAGGTAACTGCTAAGCCACACAGTTGCCCGGGGAGGTTGTGGCTGCTCCCTCCCTGGAGTTGTTCAAGGCCAGGTTGGATGAGGCATTGAGCAACCTGTGTTAGTCGGTGGTGTCCCTGCCTATGGTGGGAAGTTGGAGCTAGATGATCTTTGACCACCCTTCCAACCTAAACCGTTCTATGATGCGTTCTGTGATTCATTCTATTATTCTATAAAACACAAACAACAAACAAACAACACCCTCACAAAAAAAAACCACACCAAAAACCCAACAACACAAAAAAAAACAAACACAAAACCCCAACAGAAACCCCAAAATAAAAAAAAAACAACAACTTTGAGCTGTGCTCAAAAAATGAGAAAATCACATTATGCCAAATAATCACAGATTAAATATACATCTGATTTAAATTGCTTTTATAACTAATGAAGAGAAAGTATTTATTTTGGATATGTATTTCAGTTGATATAATTCCTGCACTGAAATTTTCCAAACAGAGATTCAGACAAAAAAGATAGCTCTAACACAGATGGTTCCAAGTTATAGCATATTTATAATAATTAAGATATACAAAACCAAAACCCACACTGTTTCACATATCCTAATGACTCTGAGCTTAAACACCATGTATAGAAGAAGCACAGATAAGGATGAAAAAGGACTTGAGCAAGAAAAGAGAGGAAAGGTTTTAAGCAAAACCATTTGGAAACATATAATTGAATTAAAATGTTATAGAATCCTTAGCGAAGATATACTAAAGGAAGGATTTAATATCTATGTTAAAATTCTGGATGTAAGAAGGATGGAAAAATTTACTATACAATAACAGAAACTTTTTCTTTAACATTTCCTTATCAAAAAAGTCAAAAGTTCCAAATTTCAAGTGTGATAATACTTAGACACACATGTATGTAGAATAGTTAGGAAGATTGCATTTTAATAGTTTTTGTATGATAGTAATTAGAATCATAGAATCAAAATCCCCAGATGAATTACCATTCCAAAATATTTTAGATTATGTAAAGATTTAGAAATTGCTGTGAGTACAGTAAAAATAAAACAGTCCAGACTAGTTGGCATGGAAACTGGAAACCAAAATCTTTTTGGAAAAAGATGAAATCGAGAGCAGTAGAATTTAAATAAGATCTAATTCCTGATCAAAACACTCAGCACTGTACAAGAATACCATTTAGAAACCAAATTAGCAGGACTTGAAATATAGAAGTGTATTTCATTACACATTAATGTAACACTTCAAAAAGCATGAATCTGTGCACAAATAAAACTTACACATGACTATAAATGTACCACTTCAGTAGCTGAATTTTACTTATAGGAAAGTCAAGAACCAAACTGCCTACTTTAGTCTAACTCATAGGAGAAAGAGTAGATAACCTGAGTGTAAAGAAAATCACAGAATCACCCAAAAACAACAATGCTGGAAAATACCTAGCAAGTGTAGTGTAAGTCCAGTCGTGCTCTGCAATACTCACGTCTTTAAGTTATGAGAGGGGCAATAGTTCTTTAGGGACTTTGCACTAGAGCATGCTTAGTTTACATGTGGTGTTAATACACTTGAAAGTAATAAATTCATCTTGTGTCACAATGATCTTGTCCTAGCTAAATAAAGAAACTGTGTGTGAGAGAGGAAACAAGAACCAAGCTAACATTCTTTAAGGACCCTTTATGTATAAGGAACTAGATAAAGAAGTTAAAGAGAAAATAAAACAAAGACTTCAAAATTCAGGAATTAAGTCATGCATTTTGTCTTTGAATAGAGAATGTAGAGTGATAAAAGACTTTGAGCTATGTATACCAATGGTTTGTCATTTGGCTATCATCTCAGCTACCTAAAGAATTTTAGAAGAACCATTTGTTAAAACTTAAAGTAATTCTTTAGTTATTATATATCTTTGTACGTTATAGTTCATCATGCTGGCATTCTGAGAAAGGAATTTTGGGTTACTTAAGTGTCCGTGGAGAATATTTTGAAAAAGATGTAAAACTGTTCATTCCACACTTATAAATAGCTTGTGTGAGATTTATTTCATATAAATTTAGAAGTCTGAGTTCCCTTACAGTTAATTCACAGAAAGAAGTATTTCCAGCTTAACATGGAACATTTTAACCATTTGCCATTCACATACGCCCATATTAATGAAATAAAAGTTACAGCAGGCAACACTGGACTGTAGGTCATGCTCTAGGTTGAAGACTTTAGATCCAAAACATAGGACTCACAAAAGGAACTTTACTAAGTGTGGTTGACTATAAAGTATTTCTGGAAAGATTAAAGCAGTCAGCATTACCTGAGGTGCATTTAGTAGAAAGGAGAATGAGAGGCTCTTGAGAAAAATCACTGAATCTTACGGTGTAAACCCTATTATATAATCTCTATGTGAGATAAGACTTTCTAATACAGTGGACCAGAAACAGAAACATGATGTGGATGGCTTCCAATTTGAAACACAGATTTCAAATGTATTTTATGCAAACAAAATGCTGCACATGACACATTTATAAGACCATTCAGTTTCATATTTCTCATTACTTTTCCTTGAATATTAATTCATGAGATTAAAGTAAGTTAAGCTAAATATCTTCCCTGTATTGTTGTGGTGCTGTGGAGTTTTTTTGGTTATGTATTTTTTGCTTGTTTAGGTTTTTATGGTAGTTTTGGAGTCTTATTTTGTTTGTTGGTGCATTTTTTCCTTTAACTAAATCTTTGTTGCCAATGTTATTGTTCTAATTTTCAGAACTGTTTCAGAGGATTCATTATCTTTTGAAATAATGTATCTTCCTATGACAATAATGTTATAACTGTACACACAAAAGAAATATTAATTTACCAAATTTTATAATGAGACAGTGACTATTTCTCCAATTTATATCCTGTGATTCCTGTGTTCTTTCACTGTTCTTCATCATTTCTTTGTCTTACAACAAACTAAAAATGTAGTGCAATGCTTTTAATTTCCTTTTAAGGTGATTATATTTATGTAGAGGGTTTTTTTGTTTGGTTGGGGTTTTTTGTTTTTTGGGTTTTTTTAAGTAAAAAACAAAGTAATATTAATTTGAGTTATATTTGTGCTATTAAATTCTGGTATAGAATTCCAGATTCTGATCCTCACAGTGTTTATTTAGGAAGGAGTGTGTTGTAATTCCTTGCCATGCATATACCTGAGCAAACAAAGAAACCTGAGGAGAAGAGAGGCAAAACTAATAATGAAAGCACTAATATATATATTTGGAGAATATAGGGTCATCAAATGGCTTCAAAAGCTTTCCTGTATCTTGAAATTTGAATATGGTGTACAACAGTCTGGCTTCAGATATCCTGAAACTTTAGCTACTGGCACAGTAAAGATACTAAGGCTTATGGAGGGAAATAAAAGGTTGCAAGACACCTTAAAATATTTTCTTGAATTTAAATAATGCTTAGTATCCGAGTAGAGGGGAAGGTGTTACACATTTCCTGGCATGAGCTAGAATGAAACCAATTCTGTTCAGTGAATTTACTTTTAAGCTAAGTCTCTTCTAAGTCACTGCATTTTCTGAATTGAAGCAGTAAGTCTAGAAGAATAACATATCCATTTGGAACTCCAGGAAACATAGGTAGGCAGAACATAATTATCTGAGCTGGAATCATGCCATAACAGCAGGAATGAGTCTAATGAAGCATATTATGGAATCTTTTGTTGCCTTATTCTGTGTGCTCATACAAACAATGGTACAGCACATGACACTAAACATCTTACAGCAAGGAATTGAGGGCAAGCTTGTGTCTGCTACTGAAATTCAGAGGCAATTATAAGGAAAAGGGCATGAGAATGCTATATTTTTTTACTGTAACCAGTCCAAATATTACTATTATATTGTCCTTAACTCTATCTCAGTAGCTTTGATCTGTCTATAAATATTTAAATATTTTTAAATTCCTGTCAGAGACTACTTCAAACTTTTAAGGATTAATTTATTACATGTAACTTCAGCCATCTGAAGTAAAGTCACCAAGACTTAATTCCCCCTTTGTTCAGTAGAGACATCTCTCTTTCTTTCATTCCTCATTAAAGCTGAACATCTCTGGGCCCCTCAATTCAAGAGATGTTGAGGCACTGGAACGTGTCCAGAGAAGGACGATGAAGCCAGTGAGGGACCTGGAGCTGAGAGAGCTGGGGTTGTTTAGTCTGGAGAAGAGGAAGCTCAGGGATGACATCATTGCTGTCTACAACTACCTAAAGGGAGGGTGTAGCCAGGTGGGGGCGGGCCTCTTCTCCCAGGCAGCCAGTATCAGAACAAGGGGACACAGTCTCAAGTTGTGCCAGGGGAGGTATAGTCTGGATATCTGGAAGAAGTTCTTCACAGAGAGAGTGATTTGCCAATGGAATGGGCTGCCCAGGGAAGTGGTGGAGTCGCCATCCCTGGAGGTGTTCAAGAGAAGACTGGATGGGGCACTTAGTGCGATGGTCTAGTTGATTGGATAGTTCTGGGTGATAGGTTGGACTGAATGATCTTGGAGGTCTCTTCCAACCTGGCTGATTCTATGATTCTATGATCTCACTAGATACCTAGCCTTTAGATGATTAACAATCAGAATAAAAGAACTAATGGCTGAGATGCTGTCCTCACTTCATGGCCTTGCAACCTAAATTATAAAAATGTGGGAAAAGAATCAACCAAACAACAAAAAAAGTCAAGGCCTACAGTAACAAATAACTTATTTTAAATCATCTTCATGAGCTGTAGGAAAGGTTGGATTAAGAATGACATTGTCAATACAGTGCTTTGTATCTTGAATCTTTCAGTCATATTTTGTGAGGAGTGAGAAAAGGGTGAGCTTCCACAGTTAATTCTTTTTAAAAGGACAACTTCTTTCTTCATAATAACATTTTTTAAAAGAATTCACTACAGTGGCAATAAAACATGCTTAGTATATGTCCTGGTAAAACACAGGCTCAGGAACAATATTTTTATTGCTTAGTATTTTTTCTCTCTCTCTTTCTACATATATATATGTATAAAATATACTCACTGTATAGCAGTCCATATAAAAACTTTTAAAAATAAATAACATTAATCTTTGTAGTATAAGGTGTTGATTTAGGCAGGGACTTATTACTTGTTCTTTGAAATATGATCCAAGAGCAGAATGAAGATGCACACAGTACTGCTTGGGCTGTAATTGTAGGCAAAGTTGTGTTAGATTTCATAATAAGTGATGATATTACATGTAATGTGAAGCACATAGAAAGAGATTCACAATATCATGTCTAAACTTCACACTTTAAAAATTTTTAAGATACTACCCAGTAGAAAGTGTTGAGGTTTTTGACAGTTACATTAAAATGTTATTTGGAAATTGTTGGAATATAAGAGGATGCTTTTATGGAAGAGTCATGTACAGTTGCCCTCTTTTTATGTCTTACTTAGTCATTTGGTTTTGGCTGCTGTGTGAAAGACAAAATGCTAGGCTAGATGGGCCTTCAATGTTGTGATAGACCTGAAGGGTCAAAATATGCCTATACATATGCTGGCTTGCCCAGGCATGTTTTTCTGCTTTCCTTCCTTCCCTTTGGGAGAAGCAACCACAGGAAAAAGGATAAGAGACCTGAACCCATGGAGTCTGAGCACTCTGGCTTATCCGAATTGGTTTTCTCCTGTTTGTATCCTGTGGTAAACAAGGTGCATGCACTTGCCTTCTGCTAAGTTTGTGCTGGGCCTATGCTGTCTCCGTATATGGGAATAGCAAATCTGTGGCTTTCACCCAAATATGGTAAAACTTGACTTACTGCCATGCCAATTGGATAAGCTAATTATGTCCAAAGGCCCAAACAATCTCAGGCATTGATATATAAACAAATATGCAAGCAACACAATGTGCCTTTGCCATTATTACGTGCTTTTGCTGTTATTCTGTGCTTAACAGATATTCTGTGTTCTGTATCCATGCCTGTGATACCTACTGGCAATGCTAATGCAATATAAGCTATATTACAGCCTGGAACTGCTTTGTGTTTACCAGAAGCAACTCTGATTGCTTTTATGCGATAGCTGCATGTAACAGCCTGTGTGACACACACCTGCAGAGACACATCACAAGACATCTGCCTGCACCTGCTGGAGCAGCCCTGCATCTCCTAAAATGAGTAAGCCCTGAAGGCACACAGATTGTTGAAAGCCAGGACCAGGTAATTATCTGCCCCCTTCCTTCACCCAGCAGCCTGGGGAGCCTGAGGTGAATCAGAAGTCTCAGTAGCAGCCAGCAGCCGGACTGGCCAGAAAGGCAGCAGATAGAACTCTATGCAAGTGTTCTGAGTACTGTCTCAATTTACTGCTAGCATTGGAATTTGAGAAAAATAAGCTTTGCATTTACCTGAGCCCACCTAGTGGCCAAGCTGTAATTAACCACAAAACCTTCTCTTCTAGTTAATCAGTTAATTAATAACAATTTAATCTGATCGTTTATACATATTGATAGATCTAGGTATCATTTATGTAATGTGTTCCATGACTGTTATAAAAGAACCTGTTTATTATTAAAATTAGTGGTTGGGGGTGGAAAAGTTTGGATATCAAAATTAATAACAAATATTAATTTCAGAAAATCATCTCACATTAATTATGCAGAACCACTTCCATCACATTCAGTCTCTAAAGAGTTTAAGCATCTTCTTATGCTCTAAAGAGTTTAAGCATCTTCTTTAGCTCTGAAAATCTTGACAAGTAAATGTAACTCTTCCTGTGAAAGTAGCAACAAAGAAAATAAATATTAACTGTAGACATTTCACATATATTTGAAATATTTATATGTGAAGATTAAAACAATAATTATTATGACATTGGAGATGTTGAAACAAAAACTAAACAACTAATAACATAACTGTTGATAAATAAAACCTCATGTTTGCTGAGAACTATGACCACAATTTATAGAAGGTAGAAGTCACCCCTTTAGTGATAATAGTACATGTACTAACATCTCTAGTTACAAAACATCTACATTACAAGGGAACTTGAATAACGTTTTTTTTAAATCATTTCAAGAAGGCATTTTTATTCAATTATTATGTAAAAAATATAATAGAAACATAGCTCTTCTCCCTCTGTGCCCTTATACATTAGGTGGTGTTAGGTAACTTTCTTCGTAATCATACAAGAATAAATGAACTATGGCAGTTTCGGTGTTATGATATGAGGCTCTGAGGCATTTCTTTATTTAGTTAATTGTTTAATATGAACATCTACATGATAAATTCCTTGTGAATAGAGACAGAATGTGTTCAAGGAGTTTCCATGGAGTCATTCAAGACTGAATATATTTATGATATAAAAGAGTGCATTCAATACAAATATTTTAATTATAGAACACATAAACATGAATAATAAAGTGACATTACAAACATGGAATCCGTCCAAATACCATAGAATTTAATTAGCTTTATTATGAATAATAATTTAAATAAAGTTATGAGAAATATTTATATATGTTTATTTATTTATTGCTATAGGAATGGTTCTACCAAAAAGATTTGTCAAAAACATTTAACTGTTATAAAGATTTATAGAGTCTTCAGTCATAGCATTTTTTTCAAATGAAATGCGTTAAACAGAAGGCCAGATGTTATCAATGTGATTTACAATCAATGAAGATAGAGAAGCAATCTAGAGGATGATTTGTACTACTAAATATTACTTTTTAGGTTTCCACTGGTTTCCTCTGATTAGCAAAAAAGTCTGAAGTGATTACATTCCCAGTTTGGTTACTTCTTCTAAGGCATACAAAAGTTCAGCAATCTAGATTTTTTTTTTTGCTTTTTTTGCTTTTTTTTAACATCAATACATTCTTTTAAAGACAAGTTGTGTTTTTCTTATCTGTTAAAAGGAAAAAAAAATTAGTATGTATAAACTTTGAACTTCTGCATTTTTGAAACTCTATTCCTGATGCAGAGATACTGAACTTTTAGTAAGGACACAGCTCTACAATAAACATTTTTAAAATATTGAGGCATGTGAACTACTTATTACAGTAGTCCTGAATGAAGTTTTTTTTTTTTTCCTTTTTTTTTTTTTTTTGTTTGTTTGGTTTTGCTTGGGAATCCTTCTTCTAGTTTTCTTTGATAGATTCAAGATTCAGTAAAATGGACATATTCCAATACTTATATCCTCTTTGAACTTAGGTAAAAGAACCCACCATGATTTCATTTTTGTTTATATTTAATTACAAGGCTGTGGTAGCGTTAAAACTACCCCCAAAAGTAAAATCACCAGAATAGTTCAGAAGATTTGGAAGCAAAATGAAGCTATACTTACAGCAAACTAAAATCTTAAATCATAAAATAGAATGCATATGTACAAAATATATTTACATATATTTGCAATTATTTACAATTCAGAAATTACATAGTAAAAACCCCAGCTTTGAATTATTCCCCCACTGTCCTGGACAAGGGAGCAAGGGAACAACTCTCCCTTCAGAGACAAATCAGGCCCTGCTGCTGATGTCTATTTGGCCATAAACAAGAAGTCTCAGCCAAGGTCAGCGAAAGCCATGTGTAGGGATTAGTCGTCAGCCAGAGTGAAGAAAAGGAAGAGAGAACAGTTTGTGCAGCATACTTTACACTATTTAACAATCCAATATATTCTTTTCCTTTTGTATCCAATGCTCTATTTTATTTACTTTTTACTATTTTACTGTATTTTTTAATATTCAGCATCTTTGAAATTTTCCTATTTCTTGTTTATAATTTAAAACCAAGATAGAGGGGTAGTTTTAAACCACTACAAAGTTATTTAGAAAAAATTTCTATGTCAAATCCCCATTGGTGTAAGCTGACTAAAATTACTACTAACAATGAAGCATATTGGCCTTTCACTTTTTTTTTTGTTGTTGTTTTCACTACAACTATTAACAGGATTCAATAAAAGGAAAAGAAAAAAAAAAGATATAATAAGTAACAACTAAGTAACAGAAATAGCAAAACACAGAGTTTAGAAATACGTTGCAAAGAACATGATCAGCTATGCAAAAATCATACACTGTTTATTCTAAGTTACTTTGTTTGATCTAGAGTCTAAAATATGTTGTTTTAGAAGCAATGTGTAGTAGTAGCAAAAATTAATTGATAAACTTGCTTGTAATTGAGAATACACATATAAATAATTGCTAGATAATTAAAATAAAACCAAAACTAAAAAAAACTCACTCCATGAACGTGATTGGATACAAATAGATCCCAATAAAGAAATGTAAATACAAACTTTGGAACTTTAAATCCATGAAAACTATTGAGCTGAGATGAATTGAGATGAAATCAAGTCATTCTTGAGTTCAGAACATCTTCAAATTTCATCTAGTTGAGACCTCTTGCCCTGACATACACCAAACAGGATAAAGCAGATGGTTCTGAGGAACTTTGCTACCATCATTGCAAGACTACTCTGTTGTCTTAAAATGATAAAAGTATGCTGATGATTTGAAAAATGAAAATGTCACACTCATCTCAAAAAGTGTTAAGAAGGGAAATCTAGGGAAGCCCATGAGCCTTATTTCAGTACTTGGGCATTAATGTTGAAAGTGATGTTGCTTACCATCATTATCAACAACCTGATCATCAGGAGAGAATTCATCAGTAAGTCTGCAGGAAACACTACAACAGTAGGAATATAGAAAGAGATGCTAAGAACTCTGTCCAAACATGCATGAATGTGAGTGACATTTTGATGGGGTAAGAGATAATTCTTTAATGTGTATAGAGAAATAAGTAGATTTTCAGAAAAAAATATAAGGAACAGTTAGTCTAAGACACAGGACAAACAGGAAAGGAAAGGAAAGGAAAGGAAAGGAAAGGAAAGGAAAGGAAAGGAAAGGAAAGGAAAGGAAAGGAAAGGAAAGGAAAGGAAAGGAAAGGAAAGGA
>VWZI01003261.1:21702-32420 GCA_013396835.1 Psilopogon haemacephalus | reverse complement strand
AACCAAAACAATTCTGTGGTTCATGATTGGAAATGCACAGATAGATGAGTAGTTTGGTTGAATTGGATTTCAATACCATTTTACACTTATGTTTCCTGGAGTACTTTCTCATTTGTTGAGAAATTTTATACACTTCCAAACTGAAAGCATCTTAAGTAAGGAAATACTTGGTTTGTTCTTCTGCTTCCTTGAAGATTTCTTCCAGAAAGCTAATTTGTCCTATTTTAACCTTGTTTGAGAATTCTCAGGCTTGTATGAAAATATAGGACACTCTAGAAGGTGGATAGGAATAAAAGTTTTCCATTCTGAGAACATTATTTTTATCACTAAGATATTTTTATTTAAATACAGCTTTATCAGTAATGCCCCACATACCTTAAACTTTTAGGTAAGGGTGTGAATCATAAAGACATACTTAAGTCAGTTTGTCTTCTCTAATATGAGCCATTTAATTTTGGTCATAATTTCTTTGAAAATTCAGGATGCTTAAGATTAGGCTTTTCCCCTCTTTCTTCTGCAGATTTTGAGGAAACTGGAGAATGTTGCTGCATCAGAGCCTGCCTCTCTTGGACTCTCAGCAAGTGTGAATAGGAATGTTGGAAAAAAACTTCTTGATACTGTTTATTATTGTTGCACAGAAATGGGGATGGAGGGGGATAACACTTGGTCATGCAAGAATTAAGATTACATATACCACAATAAGCAATTCCATTTTTCTTGCAGTGCAATGACAGGAAGTAGATGCAGCCATTGCCCTTCACATACACAGGCATTTGCCTCACTGTCTAGGTTTTACCAATGCTTAACCAAGCAAACATACCTCAAGCAGTTCTAAGGGGCAAAATGTTATCAGTTGTCTTTTTGTAAATCAAACACTGCAAAGGAACACTCTTGAGAACTGAAATTCATTCATACATGTTGTGAAATTTCTGGTGTGGTTCCTAGTCTATTCTTGGCCCATATGAGCTTTCACTGTTTCAATTTCCAAACCTAGTTTGTGGTATGCTGTAGATAATTTCTGCTAGGCAATTTGTACATGACCATTCTGTTTCAGAAGCTAAGGTAATTTGGGTGTGCGAATGTGAGTTTTCTCCTGATTTGCACGAGTAAACTTAAAGTATATCAAGTGACACGAGAGAATACATAATTTTGTTCATTGGCATAATGAAGACCTAGTAACAATCTCACTGTAAGTTTCACTTTAACTCTTTTCAGTGTAGCCATCTAGAATGATCTTGGCTCCTTGACATCTGGCTGAATATCCTAAGTCCAGCTGACATGGAAATCTGCTTACCTCTTTGCCTCAAATTTCAACCAGCAGTGATCATGCTCACTGTAACAAAATATTTGCCTACTAATACAAGGAAGGTGTTGCCAGTTTTAAGTCACAGATTCACTGATGTGAAGGCATTGACCCTTCTTAAAATGTATCTGTGAGTGCATTTTCTCACTCGCAAACTAGGCAATAGGAAACATACTGAAAGTGCAAATGCACATTAAAAATCACAGACAACATACATTATTGCAGGAAACTTTGTTAGGTGTTAGGAGAGTACAGAAATCCCACAGACATAAACCAGATAAAAGTACAAGCTATGTTTCTGAATGTCACTCTAGAAGAGGTGCCTGCTCTGTTTGTGCTCATCCAGTTTAGGCCAGCTACTACAGATGCTGAAAGTGCAGACTTACTCTGACTTCAGGTACTCTGAGGTAGTAATTTAGCTTTACTTGTAAACAATTGTGAATACACAATGATTTAGTGAGTGGAAACAATTAACTAGTGCTCTGAAGGGTAATTTCATACTTGTTTAAGCACAAGATGTCAAAGAAAGCAGGAAATTGAATTATTAATCACACCTGTCTGAGTTAAATAGATTCTGCAGAAGTCTGAGATAAGTAGCTGAACATTTAATGTTCTCAGTAGTGATAGAAATGGAATTCCCTCCTTAGGAACACTTGAAATCTATTTTGCCTCAAATCCTAAAAGGCACTGAAGCACTGACTGAAGTTTTGAGTTTCATAACTTCTAGTTTTTAAGGTATCCTTTATCCATTATCTTTTATCATTATCCTACATTCTGGAACAGCCTCCTTCTTGATAAGACTATATTCTGCTTGTCACATACTGTGTCTGCAGTGCTTCATACTGTAGCTGAAGTAATCAAATTGCTAAATAATGAAGGTACAAAATCAAGAATAGATGAAAGTTTATTGCTGAAAATGTGAGAAAACCTGGAAGTATTTCTTAGATGGAAATCAGTTTTAAAGACCTCAATAACATCAGGGATATCTGTTTGAAGACTTTAAAGCACTCTTTCCTTCTTCTAAAAGTAATTAATATAAGGTATACATAAATCTTGAATGGAGATTGCCTCATGAGATAGTGCCGGTCCATTGACACTATTTGTGTTGGCTTTTAAGACACATATTATTTTTAAAGCTACCCATATTTCATTCACACATAACTAATGTCATGCTACAACTGCACAGGGATGAGATACCCAAAACAAATGTGCTACCTAGAGCATGTGACACTCTCTCCCATGGCATCCTCCTGGATGCTTATACTGCTGATGGCTTGGATGTACAGACAATGCACTTGGTGAAAAACTGGCTTGGTGGTCAGGACAAAGAGTGGAGAATGGAGTTAAATCCAGATAGCGCCAGTTGTGGTACTCCACACAGCTCAATTTTGGGTCTATTCTTGTTTAATATATTTATCACTTACCTGGGTGAAAGAATCCTAAGTAGGTTTGTGGACCTGGACAAACGGGAGAGGTGGGCTCAGGTGAACCTCATAAGGTTCAACAAGAGCAAGGGCAGGGTTCTGCACCTGAGCCAGAACAAACCTCACTATCAATACAGACTGGGTGACAAAGATATAGAAAGCAGCCCTGTGGGAAAGGACTTGGGAATGCTGATGGATGAGAAGCTGGACATGAGCAGACAGTGTGTGCCTGCAGCCCAGAAGGCGAATCACATCCTGGGCTTCATCAAAAGATGCATTGCCAGCAGATCCAGAGACATGATTCCGCTACTCTGCTCTGGTGAGACCTCACCTGGAGTACTCTGTCCAGGTCTGGACCAGGAAGGATATGGACCTAATGGAGCAAGTCCAGAGGAGAACCATGAAAATGATTAAGGGATTAGAGCACCTCTGCTAAAAAGACATACTGAGGGAGCTGGGGTTGTTCAGCCTGGAGAAGATGAGGCTCCAGGGAGACCTAATAGCAGCTTCCAGTATCTGAAAAGGTGTAAGGAAGTGACGACAAGGGGGCCTGCAAGAAGGCTAGAGAGAGACTGTTTACAAAGGCCTGTAGTGATAGTATGAGTTTTGTTGGATGTTAGGAACAGGTTCTTTACTATGGGAGTGGTGGAAAACTGGAACGGGTTGCCCAGGGAGGTGTTTAGGGCCACAATCCCTGGAGATATTCAAGGTGAGACTCAACAGGTCTCTGGGCAACCTGATCTAGTTAAGGATGCCCCTGCTGACTGCAGAGGGATTTGGACTAGATGGCCTTCAGAGGTCTCTTCCAACCCAAACCTTTCTATGATTCTATGATTCTATAACACCAAACTGTATGAGATTGTTGATCTGCTCAAGGATAAGAAGGCTCCACAGAGGGATCTGGACAGGCTGGATTGATGGGCCTGGGTCACTGGTAAGAGGTTTAATAAGGCCAAATGCTTGGTCCTGCACCTGGGTCACACCAGCCCCACGCAATGCTATAGGCTTGAGTAAGAACAGCTCAAAAGCTGTCCATCAGAAAAAGACTTGGGGTCACTGATTTACAGCTGTTTGACCGCGAGCCAGCAGTGTGCTCAGGTGACCAAGGAGGCCAAAAGCATCCTGTCCAGTAACAGGGATAGTGTGACCAGCAGGAGTAGAGAAATGACTGTGCCTCTGTAGTCTGCACACCTGAAGTACTGCATTCAGTTTTGGGGTACTCACTACAAGAAAGACATTGGCTCACTGGACCATGTCAAGGGAAGGGCAATGAAGCTGGTGAAGGGTCTAGAGAACAAATCTTATGAGGAGCAGCTGATGAAACAGGGATTGTTCAGCTTGGAGAAGAGGAGGCTGAGGTGAGACCTCATTTCTCTCTACAACTACCTGAAAGGAAGTTGTAACAAGGTGGGTGTCAGTCTCTTCTCTCCAGTATCAAGTGACAGAACAAGAAGAAATGGCCTCAAGTTGTGCCAGTTTAGATTGGATATTGGGAAAAACTTCTATACTGAAAGAGTGGTTGTGCATTGGAACAGACTAGCAGGAAGGTGGTGGAGTCACCATCCCTGGATGTGTTGAAAAACATGTAGGTATGCACTTTGGAATACAGTTTAATAGCCATGGTGGCATTAGGCTGATGGTTTGACTTGATGATCTTAAGGGTCTTTTCCAGTTGATGTTATTCTGTGATTTCATAATACACTTAATTGCTTCTGGATTTGATAGAAAGGGAGGCAAAAATGCCACCATAGTCCTGACTGCAAGTTATGTTTCCACCTCAGAAAAAAATGTGCAGCCATGTTTGCTGAACAAACAGCCTTGTTTTTTCCGCAGGTGCTCTTGGAATCTTTTTTCAGTTACAATTGTCTGTCATTCCTAGGGTAACATATCCTTGATAGCAGTTGGAACCACAGATAGAAAATACTTTTGAGATTTGGAGTACAAAGGCAGCTCCATTGTTCCTTCTTCTTGTGTAAATTGGGCTGTATAGCACTGGAGAGATATGCAGGAAGATGTCTGATCACCACAGGTTGAAAGTATAAATAAGAAATACAAGAAATCCCAGATTAAGAACTTCCAGTCTGAACATACAGAAAAGGCAGCGGATTACTCCGTGGGAGCCCAGCTGTATATATGGTCTTTGAAGACTAAATAAATCAAACCCAAACATCTTTCCTTGCTTTTAAAATTAGGAAGCATTCACTTAGCAGTGATTCCTGATAATTGTATACTCCGCTCTTGTATGGAGCAGAAACAAGAGCAGGCCTATAACAGCAGCAGTATTGTTACGAGTCTCTTTGGGTTGAGCTGTTACTTTGTATATGAATTCTGATACTTTTGATTCTTTTAATTGTGTTCTCCAGAATGGATCTTTCAAGCAGTTAAATCAAGATGCTACATTACAGCCACAAAACAAGAAATCATAGAATCACAGAACTGCCTGGGTTGGAAGGGACCTCCAAGGTCATCTAGACCAACCCCCCTGCAGTCAGTATGGGCATCCTGCACCAGATCAGGCTGCCCAGAGCCCTGCGGAACCTGATCCCAAATATCCCCAGGGGAGAGATAGAAAGCACTCTTAAAGGGGATATCCCTTGGAGTAAAAATTAACCTGATTTTATAGTACAGCCTTGACTTGGAACTATTTGTTTTATCTAAGAACTCCTTTAAAAGACAGATTTACTGATGAGGTCACAGGCAAAAAAGAAATCACTCTGACCAGTCTGCTTACAGTCTCAGTGTATTGGCATTGAAGTGCCCTTTTGGTTGTTCCATTTACGAAATTATCTTTGAGGACCAAGGTTTAGCTTTTCAAAACATTCCATCAATATTGCTAATTTCTGACAAAGTAACTATGAAGGGCATAGAAAAGTATTGTAGAATGAATCAAATACTTTGAAGAATAATATGTAGGTGATGTAACTGGCAAAAATGGCAACCATCCAAAGAGAAAAATGGTGTGAGAAAAAGTCTGACAGTTTACAACACTTAATTATATATACTAGTTCCTTTGTGGTTAAGCATGTTCAGGTTACTCTTCTTCATCCTCAAGTGATGCAGTTTTGCTCCTTTTTCTGCTTCTGTAGATTTCACTTGGTCTCATGTGAACAATAAAGTTGGCAGCCCTTTTGAACTTTGAACATTGTTAATTTCTCCTAGATGAGCTAAAAACTTTCTGTGTTTTCTTCATACTATTTTAATATCAAGTTGTTCTTGCACTTATGATTCAGTGCATGAAAAATCTATTTCAGTAATGGATTCTTTTTTGCAGAATCATAGAATTGCAGAATGACTGAGACTAGGAGGTGTTATGAATAAAGGGGTAATAAGGTGAAAAAAAATAATGAAGATATCATTTACTTACTAATTTGGCCCCACCTCCCATGTAACTATGTACAAAAGTTACAGAGGTTATTCCATATTCAGTTGAGAAATTCTTCACAATAGGAATGGTTACAAATAGTTTAAGAACAGTATTTGGAAAGAGATAAATCCAGAAGCAGTAAATATTCCCCACTAATGACAGGAAGAAATTCCCAGAGACTTTAGGAATATGTCAGTTACTCACAATACTGCATACTCATTGTGGGAAATCCTCTTTCATCTCTTTTTATTGGAAAATCATCCTGAACTGCTGCTGGTTATAATCCATGTGTGTGGGGTCAAAAATGCAAGAGAGAACACTTCATGATTTGCAACTCACCTATTTTATAAAAGCTAGCTATTTTTTTTGTCAGATTGTCACCAGAGAGCATGCTCAAAAGCCAAACAAAAGGCCAGAAACAGATAACCATCAGTTCTCTGCCTAAACATGACCAGACTTGTCCCAGCCAGGGTCTGTGTCTGGCACATGGCTTGAGGGAAGAGCCCATGTGAATCTACCGATCCACAGGCCTGCGAGGGGAGGTATCTCCCCCATATCTCACTTAATTCCAGCCTCTATGTTTCCCCCATCCTGTCTTCATTGTGGGGGAGGGGAGGGGTTTTAGGTTTTAGGTGTACTGCCATAGAGGGGACCTCTGGAAGTCGTTGTCCAATGCCACTACTCAGCAAGGCTCACCTAGAGCTGTTTGCCTCAGATCACATCCAGACAGCTTTAGAATGGAATCGCAGAATCAGTCACTGAGATTTGCCTTCAGAGCCAGACTGTCCATGTGGCAGTTCAGCAGAGCAGCAGAACTTTGCACATAGGGCTTTTTTTTGCCTCTCAAACCGGGTTCCACATGGCCAGCGGGATCACTTACCTACACTGGTGCCTGCAGTTCTTGCAAGAGAGGCAGATGAGGTGCGGGTGGAGTCACAACCTCAGTGGAGCATTTAAATACCTCAGATATCTGTGATCTCTGTGCACCCACTGAGAAAGTAAACCATGGTGAGTCACTTGGGCATATCTTGGGGGTCTGCACATTTAGTCACTTGTGCAGATCCATCTATGGTTGCAACATGGCTAAAAGCTGCTACTAAAAGGCATGTGGCAACCCAGGCAGAGGTCCCACACAAACAGGTAAGTATTCAGGCCCCCTGCTGGATCCTTGCAATTGCAATGAATGACAGCAGAGACAACACCTGCATTTGGTGCAAGCAGATAAAAGACCTCCCCAACCTTGTGTCAGACCTGAAAGTTGAAAGGCTGCTAGGGAGTGTGAGAAGTAGAATTGGTGGAATTAGACTCTGCCTTCCCTGAAACAGTCCCAACAGCCACACAGAAAATAGGAGACTGAGGGCTCCCTATCCGCTTGCTGTCTTGATGAATGGGATAACTTAGAAGGTAACGATCAGTGGAGACAAATTCCTGCCAGGTGTGGCAGGTGTGGCACCACAGTAGATGCTGAAGCTCTCCAGGTGCCCCTGCAAAATAGATTTTTCCACTTTGGATGAACATGATTTCAACAAGAGCAATGTTCTGCAGGGGAAGCCAGACCACTATGATAGCTTGCCTAATTTGCATGATTCACAGAGGCTAGGACAGAGCAAGCCTAATATCAAAACATCTACAGTTAAGAAGAAAAGGTGGGTCCTTGTTATGGGGGACTTGCTTCTGAAGGGTATAGAAGGTCATATATGCAGACCTGATCCACTCCTTAGGGAAGTATGTTAAGGACTAAATTGATTGTGGGTAATTAATAAGGCAGGAATTATGTAGCTATTTAATTTCTGAAAAGCCCCACCCACAAACTATGTACAAACTAGTTAAATTTAGATTCTAATTCTGTCAAGAAAATCTTCACAAGGATGCTTACGGGCAATTTAGTAATTTAGGAAAATCAGAATATTGGAAAAGTTTAGCCACAAAATGGTTTTTCCCCACTTATAAATAGGCAGCCTGGAGCCCTAGGGAGAGTCTGTTTTACTCACAGCTGTGGTGTATAATTCAGAGATAGTCCCTGGCTTGTTTGTGGCAGTGTTGGAGCTGCTCAATGTCTTGATAGCCGTTAAGAAGCTTCCACATCTTCCCTGACTTTAGCAGCATGCTGGGAAAGAGGCACATGATCTCTGACCTGATCCTGGTTCCTCTTGGCACAGAGGTTTGCAGAGGTGCAGGCAGGATCTCTTGCAGATATGCAGAGAGCACAGTGTTGGTGGCACTTCTCACCATGTGGTGAGGCACTTAATACCTTCTTCTGGTAAACTTCAGACACTTAAGTTTCCAGGTAGTTCAAGCCCAAATGTCAGGGCTAAGCTGGTCTGGAGCATGAGGGAGAACAGACCACCTTGTCCAAGCTGAGCAGTCCATACAGCAGAGTGTAGAGCAGAGCAGCACACTCTGAGGCAGAGCAGTGAGGCAGAGGCAGCACAGAGCAACACTACTGCTTGCACATAGAAATTGAGCAATTTCTATTATGTGCCTGAGTGTGTTGGCTCCTTTGGCCACAGAGATTTACCAATCAGAATGGCATTTGCAAAGCTGACCATGTTAGGTGAAACCATGGCTTGCTTACCCTTATTTGGGCAAGACACTAACAAGTACCTAAACACCCGTGAGTACCTGTTTATCACTTTGGGAGGGGTCATGATGGCCCAAGCCTTTGTTTTCCTCCCACCCTTGCTTCCACCATCAGCAGAAGGGTGAGGCAAACCAGGACATCTAATAGGCCTACTAGCCTTCCATGACAGGACATACTGATAAAACTTCCTACCCTGATCCATCCATCTGACTACTACCAGCTAATGATTTTCCAAATAGGCAATGATGAAATCTCAATGAGAAACCAGAGAGAAATGAAAAAATACTTCAGGACTCTGGGAAGAATGGTGAAGAGACAAGGAGCACAAGTAGTATTTGCCTCTATCCCACCATTAGCTATGTTTGATGAGGGCATGAACAGGAAAAGCTAGCAGATTAGTGCCTGGCTACAGGACTAGTGTCATCCACAGGATACTGTATTCTTCGGTCACAAGCTGCTTTACAAGACCACAGGCCTGATGACTATAGATAGGAAATGCTTGTCTCAAAGAGGATAAAGAATCTTGGGGCAAGAACTAACAGGGCTTATTGAAATGTCTTTAAAGTAGCTACAAAGGGGGATGGGGATAGAATGGGGTTGTGTAGAGAGAATACTAATATGCATTGTGTGAGCAATGGATCACAGGACGTTAGGGGTTGGAAGGAACCCAAGGAGATCATCGAGTCCAACCCCTCTGCCAGAGCAGGACCAGACAATGTAGCTCAGATCACACAGGACCACATCCAGACAAACCATGAAAGTCTCCAGAGAAGGATATTCCACAACTTCTCTGGGAAGTGTGTTCCAGTGCTCTGTGACCCTTGCAGTAAAGAAGTTCCCCCTTGTGTTGATATTGGATGGGGAAACTGGAGGCTATACCAGCCAATAAGATAGAGTTATTGGCCAACCAGAGTAGTGTTACATGTACACCAGCTACTTCTCCAGATGAGAATCAAAAGACTAGACGCCTAAATTGTATATATACTAGTGCACAGGGCCTGGGAAACAAGCAGGAAGAATAAGAGCTCCAGAGGCCGGTGATTTGGTTGGGGATTAAATGGCCAGGGCAGGAATTATAACAATAGAATTATTTTTATTTTCCAGAAAACTCCATCCCCAAACTATATATAGAACTAGTTAAGGTTTATTTACAGGTTTTGATTTGGTTGGGAATCTTCACAAAGATGCTTACGGGCAAGTTTAGTGATTTAGGAAAGTCAGAAAATGGAAAGGCTAAGCTACAACACAGCTTTACCTCACTTATAAATCAGGCTGAGCAGAGAACCCAGGGAAACAGCTTTTTACTCACGGAGGTGAGGTAGGAATTTAGTGATGATCCCTGATAAACTTCTCTGTTGGCAGCCTCTGAAATTGCAAGTTATATCCACATTGTGGATACACGTGATAAAGTCAAAGATGAAATAAAACCCACCAAAGTGTCTCAGACACTTCTTCCACAAGGCAAAAAATTGTAGAACGGCACTGCCTCAGCAGCAGAGGGGAAAGCCAAACTGCTGGCATGCTGCCCACCTTGGGTAGCAAGCAGAGAATCAGGCTGTATGATGTGGTCCAAGAGAAGCCAGGCCTGGGTACCACTGGCAGCTTTCTTTTGAGTGGACCCAAGAACCTGCCAAACTTGCAGAATGGTGAGTAAGTGGCACAAACTGTGCCACTGCACAGGACTGGGACCGCACAGGACAGTGCAAAAGTGGGGAACCATCTAAAAGCAGGAATGGTGCAAAAACAGGACCTCTCCAAAAGTGGGAACTCTATGAAAGCAGGAATACTGCAAAACGTGAACTCCATAAAGGTGGGGACTCCACACTTTTTTCTCACTCTATTTATGATTTTTTCTGAGACAATGTGTCCACTTGCCACATATAATGGCTGGGAAGAATCCAGCCAATCACCAGCTGATTCCAGCATGAGGCTTCCCATGAGTCAGGGTACCTTTTGCAGTTACCCCTTCAAGGCTGCAAGGGGTGGGGGAAAAGCAATTTTTGCACCAGCTTTTTCTCCCATTCAAATCTCTGGAGACAGGGCGGG
>VWZI01003261.1:3727-21054 GCA_013396835.1 Psilopogon haemacephalus | reverse complement strand
CACCACACCCCTCCTGGAGACCAAAATCCCCAAGAGAGGGTAACCAAACTCCCCCCTACCACCTTTCCCCCCTTCCCCAGCCTTATCTCACCACCTGATGATGCTGCAGATAAGCTGAAGATCAGAGAGATTAGTGGTGGAGAAAAGTTAGTCATTTTACTCTGAATTAGCTAAGAGACAGAAAGACAAAGAGAAAGCAGCCGCAGCCAGACACAGACCAAAGCAGACTGTTAATCTCATTGTTTTGAGAACATCTCTTAAAACAATTTTTTTTTCTTCTCAGTAAAACTTGGTGAAGTGACACACACTGTGTTTAACTCTCTCTCAGCCAATAGTCTAATTTCTCACTCAAATTCTCCAATTAGCTCAAACCAACACAAAGGGTTATGGAGTACTGTAATAGGCTCCCCAGAGAGGTTGTGGAGTCTCCTTCTCTGGAGATTTCAAGACCCATCTGGATGCATTCCTGTGTAAGCTGCACTAGATTATGGTCCTCCTCTGGAAGGGGGGTTGGATTTGATCTCTGGAGGTCCCTTCCAACCCCTAACATCCTATGATCCTGTGAACATCCACCACTCATCCTGCATCAACTGATCACGTCGTCTTGTCATAGAAGGCAATAAGCACAACTTACGCCTGGTAAATCCCTGTGGCTTTTCCTATTAACTTCTTCCTGAGGATTTGTTCCATAACTTTCCCAAGTTCAGTGAAGAATTTTGTTTTCAAATAATCAATCTAAACCTCCCCTGGAACAAAATGAGGTAGCTTCCTTTTTGTCCTGCCACTATTTATTTAGAAGTTGAGGGTGACTCCCAGCCCATTACAACCTCCTTTCAGGTAGTTGTAGAGAACAAGAAGGTCTCCCATCAGCCTTCTCTTCTTCAGGCTAAATAACCCAAATTCCCTCAGCCACTCCTCCAAAAACTTGCGATTTGTAAACTACATCTGTAGCGCTTCCTCACTCTTCTTTGGATGTACTTCAGTACCTCAACGCCTTTCTTGTAGTGAGGGGCTCAAAATTGAACACAGTATTTGAATTGTGGTCTCAGTATTTCCAGGGATACAAATTCCAGCTTTCCGGGCAATCTCTACAAGACTCAGTCACTACCACAGCAAAAAATGTTTCCTGATGCTCAGAGGGAGTCTCCTATGCTTCTGTTTGTATCCATTCCCTCATGTCCTGTCATTGTAAAGAACTTGGCTATGTCCTCTTTGCACTCTCCCTTGAGTATTTATGTATTGATAAGATCCCTCTGAACCTTCTGCTCTCCCAAATGAACTTTTCCATTGTCACTGTAAGCTACCACACACTTAGAATAATCAAGGCATGTAATAAAAAGAAGTATTTTTCACCTTTGCTGTTTTCTAAAAATTGTTTTCTTATGACAGTGTGAAGATATTAATGTGTGGGATTTTTGACAGCATTGATTAATCTGCTTTCTATTGATTTCAACCATCTTTCTCTCTTCAAGAAAGAAAGAAAAAAAAGAATAAAATTTGCATATCTAAAAATAAAAATAACTAATCTGTGATTATTTTAGAATTTTGTTTGCAAGACGTGATTAAATTCAGAATAATAAACAAAAATCTGATTTAAAATGCTTTTGAGTCCACAAATATGTACTATGAGAGACCTGCTCAATATCATAATTCAACAAAACTTCCACTGGCTGGAGTAATACATTGAGTTAGACAGCCTGTGAATGCCAATTTACATGTGTAGAGAATTAAATTTCTTTTCAGTCTGCTTTACAAGTTCACATTTCCATACAAAAAATCTGATAAACATCTGATAAATATCTATCTATCTATCTATCTATCTATCTATCTATCTATCTATCTATCTATCTATCTATCTATCTATCTATCTATCTTTACTTATTTAGTTTTTACAAAGTAGCAACATGCTTTAAGCATACAGGTTGCTATTTCAACAGTCCTATGCTTGAGCCACACTTCATTGACAGCTATAAAAAATATTCAAATCACGGAAGATGAGATTTTGTAACTACGATAGGGTTGTGCTACAAGGACCAGAGTGAACTATATAAGCTGCCTATAAAAACATTGACCTTTCCATCCAACTCATTTAAACAACATTGTGTATTCTTGTCCATATGCTTGAAAATGCATTACAGTTTTCATTTTGTGCCTATTTCTTCAAACCATTTAGTCACCACTCCTTATCTTGAATTGCAGCAACCATGATTTTTCCAGTTAGGAAAGTCCCTAATTTTGTTGCTGTGTGATGAACAGGGTGGGAAATGGGTTACTTATATATGTAAAATGTTGCAGGATGTTAAGTCGAAGCAGCTTACATAGAGCAGTTCAAAGGCCAAACAAAGATACATTCAATCTATATTAATTATTGTTTAGCTAGATTAACTTGAGTCAGTAAATTTGCTGTGCAAAACAGACATAAAAAAAAATCAGCTAATTTAAGTGTCTCTGCAATAAGGGCCTTCTTATAGTTTGGTGAGCAGTAGGGGAAAGTCTGAAAATGCTCATCCTCAGAGGTGCAGAAAACAAAAGGTCAGTAAAAACAATTTTTACTTTGGCTTTAGAAATGCAATCTTACCTAAGCTACTTAGCAGCAGGATGCAAGAGCAAAATATGTTCCAGTGAAAAATCTCATCGTTGCTATTTTACAGGTGTGTACCCAAAGATTATATTGTTATGTTTGAAGTTCATAGATAAAACTAGCATATCCCTGTGCTGATATTGTAGGCTGCACTCTGATGAAACATATTAATCACAACCTGTATTGACACTTATAAATTACTAGTTAGGGATATGCAATTAATCCAAACCACCTGTTGCAAACTGTTTTTGTATTGATTGTCTATGCTAGAACAGATGGGGTAATTTTATATTGGTTATTTTGTCTATGTGCTGCTACTTGTAGGTAAAATTGTGAATTGAAAAATATTGATTAATATGTTTAAAACAGCATCTGAAAAATTTAGTACAGACATATTGTATTTTGAATATATTGACATTGATAAGATATTGAGGTGCTGAGGCAGGTTGAGAGAAAGTAACAAGACTGGTTAAGGGAATGCAGGGAAAATCTTATGAGGAGAGGCTGAGTGAGCTGGGGTTTAGTCTGGGGAAGAGGCTCCAAGGGGACTTTATCACACTCTACATCTGAAGGGAAGTTGTAGAAGGTGAGGGATGGGCTCTTCTCCTGTGTAACTTGTGACGAGACTAGAGGGCATGGCTTGAGGCTGCACCAGGAGAGGTATAGTCTGAGTGTTAGGAATCACTTCCTCACAGAAAGGGTAATTAGATACTGGAATGGACTGCCCAGGGAGGTGGTGGTTGCTATCCAAGCACAAACAAAGGCTGGGCAGTGACTGGCTGGAGAGCAGCCCTGAGGAGAGGGACTTGAGGGTGCTGGTAGACGAAAAGCTCAACATGAGCCAGTGGTGTGCACTTGCAGCCCAGAAAGCCAACCAGATCCTGGGCTGCATCAGGAGAATTGTGGCCAGAGGGTTGAGGAAGGTGGTTCTCCTCCTTTACTCTGCCCTGGTGAGACCCCACCTGGAGTACTGTGTCCAGTTCTGGAGTCCCTGTTACAATAGGGGTGTGGACATGCTGGAGCATGTCCAGAGAAGGGCCACGAGGATGATCAGAGGGCTGGAGCACCTCTCCTATGAGGACAGACCGAAAGAGTTGGGGCTATTCAGTTTGGAGAAGAGGAGGCTCCGAGGTGACTTTATTATGGGCGTCCGGTATCTGAAGTGGGCCTACAAAAAGGCTGGGGAGGGACTTTTTAGTCTCTCAGGTAGTGACAGGACTAGGGGGAATGGAGCAAAGCTGGAGGTGGGGAGATTCAGATTGGATGTGAGGAGGAAGTTCTTCAGCATGAGAGTGGTGAGGCCCTGGAACAGGTTGCCCAGGGCGGGTAGTTCATGCCACATCCCTGGAGGTGTTTAAGGCCAGGCTGGATGGGGCTCTGTCCAGCCTATTCTAGGGTAGGGTGTCTCTGGGCATGGCAGGGGGGTTGGAACTAGATGATCCTTGTGGTCCCTTCCAACCCTGACTGATTCTATGATCCCTGGAATTGGATGTGGCACTTAGTGACATGGTCTAGTTGATGTGATGGTGTTAGGTCACAGGCTGGACTTGATGATCTCAGAAGTCTATTCCAGCCTCAGTAATCCTGTGATTCTGTGAATGTATTATCTAGTCAAGAAAAAAATCTTAAGAATTTGATTCATTCACAGTCCATTGGACAAATTCGGCTACATGATAATTTGTCTGTTAAAAAGGACAGATTTGGAGAAATTTTAGCCAGCACCCTAATAAAGATGCACAATCACTGATTGCTCTGCTCGGAGGTGGTTTCCTGTTGCTTTCCTGTTTGCTTGTTCTTGTCTTCTCTTCTCTACCTGCAGCCATTTGTTCCTAGTCCCTTTCTTATGCAGATCTTAATGTCAAGATGAGTGACCTGGGTCTGGGAAGCCATCCAGCTGGAAACAGCAAAGTAAACAAATAGCTTAAGAGATCAATTTGTAGCTGGATCTGTTCCCTATTCTGATTCATCAAGTGACCAAATGAAGGTTCATGTGTGCTGTGAATGCGCTGATGAGAGTTATGTGGATAATGAAATCACCTCCTGCAGCGGCAACCCGCATTTGTGTTGAGATTAAAGTAACATGAAACCAAATTCTAAATGTACCCATTAATGGTCTTAGCCGGCAATGACGGATGTCTGTTTCTACTGATAATTTTTTATAAGTGATGCTAGTTACATTGTATAATAATTCCACAATTGTGCAGTAGATCTAAACTTATAACGTCTTCATCAAACCTTCCTGCTTTATATCCAGTTACAGCAAAGTTTTCACAGAATGATAACAACAGCATTACAGTTTCTGAGCTTGAAAGGTATTCCAAAAAACAGAGTATGAGAGTAAATAATGAGAAATTCTGAAAATGCTGTACATGGCTATATACAATACTGACAAATATTACGAGTAGCAGCACTAAACAATCTTTATTTTTCTGTTTTCTAGTTTTCCTTGAGAACAAATGCTAATAGTCATTTGAAGCATGCCTTCTGCCTAGCTTCAGGAGAATTAAGTAGAATTTCATCATCATGATATTTGAAGGATTTTTCTATTCTGCATACTGGATAGTACAACAGGTTAAAGGAGGAATTATTTGCATATATTATGAATTTGAGGTCAGATCTGGATAATCTAGACTTGGATAATAATTATTAACAATTTCCCACAGTAACTTTATTTATTTGAAAGTAAAATACAGGCACTGAAATCCATCAGTGTTTGAAAGGCAACCATTCCCTTCCTTCCAAAGGCAGGAAAATCTGAAATACAGAAAGTGAAGTTATTCAAACTTACATACTCTTTCAAAGCCTGCTGATGGAATTTGTATTCTGAGTATCAGCTACTGCATTATCGTGAAGACCATATCACTGTATTAGGCAACTTTGGATAGTTACAGAAAAGAGAATGTATACCTTTCTGGTCTTTATGGTAAACTCATGCTATAATCAGGCACAGTTTAATTCACTGTAGTCAGTTGACAATTCACTGTAGTCGGTTGAGCCTTGCTCCCCGTTACATGAGACTCAACCCAACTTTAGGTGGGTGTAACTACTGCAATCGTATCAGATCCTATGCTTAGAGGCAGTCCCTGCCGATTCACTGTGCTAACATGATCTAGCTGGAAAGAGGGTTGTTGATTATCAGCTTTCATGAGAAAATGTGCCAGACTTTATTCCTTCTCAGAAAAAGAGACTACCTTATATCCTTTATATACAAAATTAAACAAGCAAAAAAAATATTTTTTTTTTAGATTTTAAAATGATGTGTGCAGGAGCTCTGTGGTAGTCACTGAATGCAATGCCTAAGACTTCACAGTGGATTTGCTCCTTTATTGATACTTCAATCCTTCTTAGCATTTTGAGACCTACTTAACAAAAAGCAGGAGCAATCCATATCTTTAGTGTGTGGTAGATGTAGCCTGAGACAGGCCAGTAGAATCTGCAAATCACATGAGTATTATATAATATGATAAAAGCTAATTTGTCCATAAAGTGAAGAGACATTATCTTTGGCTAGTCCCTTTCCAGCTTCCTTTCCCCATTCTCCACTTTTTTTCTAGCAGTAGGTCTGTACTGCTGTTCTAGTTTAGACCTTTCCAGAGACCCAAAGGCTGCAGAACAGATTTAAATACAGGATACCTTCCCCCTCCTTCTTTTTTTTTTTTTTTAAAAAAAAAGAAGAATTAGGTAGAAAGAGTCAGAAGAGGTAAAAAAAAACAAAGAAAGAAACAGCCTAGCACTTATTTTGGAAGTTAAAAAAAAAGAAGAAACAAAACAAACTTTAACAATAAATGAAGGGTATTTAAAGTAAGGGAGTTTACAGAGGTGTAAGGGAAGGAGCACAAATACAAAAATATATACAAAACCACATGGATAACAATGAGTTGTCCTGGATGGAGGTGGACTGCTGGAGGCAGCTGGTCAGCCACGTGGCTCGTTGGCCACATGGCTAAGCTAGAGCAGCTGTAGCAGCAAGGGTACTACTCCTTAGACAAGACAGAAAAACCAGGCAGTTCACCTGCTTTTATAGTGTTGCACACAGGCAGTGGGGGTGGGCTAATCTTTGCACCTGAAGGGACCTCCTACCAGGAGTCACCAGGAGCACCTGGGGTTGGGTTCCAGACCACACCTACAGGGAGGGGCCAGGGGGACATGGGGTCGGGATTCCAGACCACTACCCCCAGGAAGGGTTAACCCTTAACAGTTGCTTTTGTTATGTTTTTCACAAAATTATGGAGTATGACACAAATGCTTCAGCCTTGCTAGATATGTTTGGCACAGTTGTCCAATCATGCACTTGCTTAGTGAGTACAAAATCTCCTAGAATGACTGTATCTTCCTTTCCTGTCTTATTTCCATCTCCCTGCAGAGGTGAAATTATTTTTTAAATGGCATCTTTGTGCTGCAATTGCATTATAGTTGTTTTTCATGTGGTTATAAACTGTAACCACTATGAAAATTGGTTGGTTAAGAAATAGAGCTTTGGTGCTGTGATGGGTTAACCCTGGCATCCAGGTGCCCACCAAAGCCACTCCATCCTCAGCTGGATGGGGGAGATAATATATAATGTGGATCGAGATAAGGACAGGGAGACATCACTCATCAGTTACTGCTGAAGGCAAAACAGCCTTAATTTGGGGAAATCAAGTCAGAGCAGGACTGTAAAGGATCAAGCCCACCTGGGAACCATCTGACTCCTCCCAAGGGGTAGTCTGACCTTTTCCCAGGTGTCATGGTTAGCCACTCCTACTTCCTGCTAGGACTTTGCTATGAAAAGGGGAAGACGGGTTGTATTCTCTCTCTCTTGTTCTCATCCTGACTGCCAGAGCAACTCTTTGCTGCTCTCTGCTGCCAGACCACCATGTGCTCTCACCCAGCATGTGGAGAGCACCACCATTTTTATTTGTAACTTGGACTAACTGCTTTTCACCATCAAATTCCTACATCCTGCCTTCATCCAACATCAAAACCACCCATCTCAGCCTTTGGACTTAACTGCCTTCCATGGGTTGTATTTGTATTTTGTTCCCTCTCTCCCCTTTCTCTCCAGCTTCTGTATTTTTTCCCCTTACTCCCCCTGCCCTGCATTTTGGTTCCTGTTTTCTCCCACCTTCTGTAGAAAACTCCTTTCCCTCCTATTTGTTTTCAAAGTTTTCAACATCTTTACTTCCAAATTGGATTGAGTATTTATTGGGCTTTTGGGCTCCGGGGTAGCTAGCTTAAACCTGATACAAGGACAATGAGGAATAAACAAAAATCTTAAAGACATCTTTCCCCACTCTTCCCTTCTTGCCAGGCTCATGTTTGCTCCCACTTTTTCTACCACCTCCACCAGCAGCAGAGTATGGGGACAAGGACTGGGGGCTGAGATCAGTTCATCACGTTTTCTCTACCAGTCTTCTTTCCTCAGAGAAAAGGACCCCTCACATTCTTCTGCTGTGTCAGCATGGGGTTTCTCCCATGAAACAGTCCACCATGAACTTCTCCAGTGTAAATCTTTGCCATGGACTGCAGTTTTTCATTAACTCTTCCCACGATAGTCCCTTCTATGAGGTGTAGTCCTTCAGGAATAGAGTGCTCCAGTTTAGATCCCCTTGTCTTTAGACCCAGGTCACAAGTCCTGCCAAAAAACCTGCTCCACTGTGGGCTTCTCTCTCCATAGGTCTACAGATCCTGCCAGGATCCTACTCCTGAGCAGGCTTCCCATGAGTTCATGGCTTCCTTTGGACATCCACTGCTTTGGCATGGATTTTTCCATGGGAAGCAGGTAAACAGATGCTCCACATCTGACCTCCATGGGTTGCAGGGACACAGTCTGCCTCACAACAGTCTTCACTACAGCCTGCACCAGAGGCTCTGCTCCAGCAGCTGGAGCACCTTCTACCTCTTCCTCTTCACTGACTTTGGTGTCTGCAGAGCTATTTCTCTCATATATTCTTAATCCTCAACCTGGCTGCAGGTGTGTCTTTTCTTTCCCATCATTTTTAAGGCGTTATCACAGAGATGCTTAGACTGTTGCTGATGAGCTCAGCCTTGCCCAGTGCCACGTGTATCTTGGAGCCAGCTGGCATTGGTTCAGGTAGACATATGGGAAGCTACTAGCAGCTTCTTTCAGGAAACACTACAGCTCCTGCCTTGCCATGCAAACAAAATGCAGGTGCTTAGCATATCTTTGAAGGATTTTTTGTAAAAGATTTTTTCCAGATTCAGTTTTTTTGCAAGGTAGGTTTGTCTTTGGAAGATACCACTTTTGATATGCTTTTTTCTTTCTTAAAACAGGTGAGGATCTTGAGTCACAGATGGTCAATGAGATGTTTCTGGATTAAAAGGTGAAAATTAGTTATTTGAATAGAACAGAAATATAGATTTTCTGACAGTTTGTCCAAGGAAAATATGTTAGTGTTGTTATCCTCAGAATATTATATGATTTCTTCTGAAGTATACTGGGCCCCTGAATTTCAACATTTTTACAGAATCACGGAACATTATGGGTTGGAGCAGATATTGAAAGATCATCTGGTCCAACCCCCCTGCCAGAGCAGGGTCACCTGTACCAAATCACACAGGAATGCATCCAGACAGGTTTTTTATATCTCCAGAGGTGAAGACTCCACAAACCCCCTGTGCAGCCTGTCCCATCTAGCTATTAAGAAAAATATGCTTTTAATACCCCTCAATCTGCTCACAAGTTCTAAATTAGGAACCTACAAGTGAAACCTGACGTATAATAAAAAGAATATTGCAATGATATCTTCATATCTAGATGTTATGGATGATAATGAACTTTCTGCCCTCCTTTGTCATGCATTCAACTGTCCAGGTGCTTTTAAACTAGCACCTTTTGTTTCTTTGTTTGTTTTGGGTTTTTTTGTGGTTTTTTTTGTAGATGTTTATATCAAATTAACTTTTCCTAATGTCAGATTCTATTAGCTTTTAACAGCATTTAACAGAATTTGATGGAGGAATTATTGCAACATGAGCATCAAATAATTTGAATAAAGATGTTTTGGAGGAATGGCTTTCTTTAAGTACAAATCATAACTTGTCTAAGTAATTTCTGCAATCTGATTTTCTAATCTCTCTCTTAATTTCTCCACTTTTGCATTCCATAGGACTTTCACAGGGTGCTTGCTATTATTCTAAGCAATTTTTGGCATTTTAAGTTGTAACAGATGTCTGAATATTGAAAAGCTCTTTCTATTAAAAGAGAGAAGAATTTTTTGGATCTAGAAGGCTATGCAACTTTAGCCAGGCATAATGCTAAGGTCAGGAATTTTTCCTCTTTTCCTTAATCCAACCCAGGAAAATTAATAATAATAAAAAAAGACATTGTGGATTCTGTAATTGCTAACTGTCTAGACAGTCACATTATAGCTACACAGAAAATTCTCTTCATACAGAACTGTCCTACAGTACATTTGTTATGGGGTTTTATGAGCAAGAAAATTGACCTGTACCTTTAGGAGAATAAGTTGACTTAGATTTGCCAAATTGTAGTTGTCTAAAGGTGACTGTATTTTGAAGGTAACAGAATTGTGTTAAGCGTTTAAAACAGAAACACTGGGGGGAAATTTCCACGGTCTGAGTAACAAAACAGAGGAAAATTAAAAGATCTGTTTTCAGAGGACAATTCGATCTTGCTCTGTAATTTGCCAGTGAACAGCATAGAAAAGACTGCATAAAACAAAAGTGAAGAAGTAAAGAAAATATCAGCCATGAATTTCAAATAAAGGAAAAATATGCAGAATCACATTTCTCTTAGTGCATATGAGAATTCTGTGATGTTGGAAGGGTTTACTCAGTTATGATCTAAAGAGAATAAAATTTGGTACTATGGATATAGTCCAGGAGGACCTGGACAGGCTGGAGAGGTGGGTCCAGGCCATCCTCATGAACTTCAGCAAGGCCAAGTGTAAGGTCCTGCACCTGGGTTGGTGCAATCCCAAGCACAGATATAGCTGAGTGGCAAGTGGCTGGAGAGCAGCCCTGAGGAAAAGGACCTGGGGATCTGTGTTGATGAAGAGCTCAACCTGAGCCGGCAATGTGTGCACATGCAGCCCAGACAGCAACTGTGTCCTGGGCTGCATTATGAGCAGCATTACCAGCAGGGCAAGGGAGTGGATTCTCTCCCTTTGCTCTTGTCAGACCCCACCTGGAGTACTGTGTGCAGTTCTGGAGGTCCCAGCACAAGAAGGACATGGAACTGTTGGAGAGAGTCCAGAGGAGGGCCATGAAGGTGATCAGAGGGGTGGAACACCTCTCCTGTGAGGACAGGCTACAAGAATTGGGGCTCTGCAGCCTGGAGAAGAAAAGGCTTTGAAGGAGACCTTATAGTAACCTTTCAGTATCTGAAGGGGGCCTACAGGAAGGCTGGGAAGGGACTATTCACAAGGTCTTGTAATGACAGGATGAGGGATAATGGGTTTAAACTGGCACGGGAGACATTTAACTAGATGTTAGGAGGAAGTTCTTTCGAGTAAGGGTGGTGAAACACTGGAACAAGTTGCCCAGGGAGGTTGTGGCTGCTCCCTCCCTGGAGGTGTTCAACACCAGGCTGGATGAGGCCTTGAGCAACCTGTTCTCGTAGGAGGTGTCCCTGCTTATGGTAGGGGGTTGTAACTAGATGATCTTTGAGGTCTCTTCCAATCTGAACCATTCTATGATTAATTCTGATTCTAAACGAATGAAAACACACAATACTATTCATTGCCAGGACTACAAGCAAGTCTTGTTTGAGCAGAAAGTAATTATTTTCCCTGCTGAGAACAGTGTATAACCAGCTTTATAAAAATGTACTTTTAACATTTTATAACTCTTTTTGTCTATGCTTAACTGTCTAAGTTTCAGTGAAGTTTACTATGCTTTCCATCTGCTCTGTAGGGGTTTGGAAAATTGTTTCCTGTGTGTTATTTCACTGACATCTCAGTCCCTCTTCATGTCAGACCCTTGCCCTCTGTGTACTAGTGCTGTGAAAATTTACTTATTAGCATTTGCTGATGTTAGAGAATCTACCTAATTCAGTGGAAAACATTGAGAGAGAGGTCTCCTGACTGAAGGAAAAACAGACCCTGAAGTTCCCATAGGAAGAGTGGATGAAAGACATTAGTATGCACACATTAACTTGCTTTTTGTATCACAGATAATACTAAGTTTTGTTCCTAGAAAGTTATGCCACAAATGTACTTGTGAATGAGAAAATTAAGAAGCAGACTTGGGCTTTCAAAATCAGTTAAATTTCTTGAGTTACAAAACTGAAAATTGACTATATGACTGTGATAAATGTCAAAATCAAGGCCGCATAGCAGAGACTGAAAAAGCTTCACAATTTGGGGGTGGAAAGGGGAGAGAGGACAAGAATATTCCCATAGATTAAATAATTTAGTTTGCGCTGGTTTGATTAAAAAGTAGATTGGCACCTGTGATAACATGAGTTTTTTTTTCTGAAAGGGCCATGTCACACAGGTCTACTCATCAGAACCAATGCCAAGGAGAAGGCATACAAGATTGCATCTCTGGGGATTACTTTCATACATCTAAAACCCTCATACAGACTGTTTGGCAATGGTAGAAAAATTATCTTTTCAACAGAAGTGAGTATGACCTGTGAGATTCATAATGAGACTACCTCATAAAATTACGCTGATCTATATCTTTCCCTCTCAATTTACTTGTCAGATGTTAATGGTCAGGGTGAGGATTCCAATTACAGACCAATGCTATTGCCAGCTCACTGTACTGTCATTTGGATTATCTAGGACCCATAAGAACAGGCCTTGGGAAAATGCTAATAACATGAATCGAGTCATGTAAGTGAATGAGTCCTGCCAAACATTTGGGTTCAATGCTTCTGAAAAAACTATAGTCTGCCTGTGGCATCAGCATGATTTTTGGGTTCCTCCCTACAGAAACAGAGTGGCTGCCCAGTTTAGAAAGACAATAAACTTATGCAGCACAGATCTGCAGACGAGGAAGGAGAAGCAGTGTAAGGGTTTTTACCTCCATTATTAATGGGATTGACTTATAGCAAGGATGAGAAAAGACAGATAATTTTATTTTTGTGCTGTGTGTCTGGCTGTGTGTTTACTGTGTCTCTCTCCTTATAAAGCCTATGACAGTTCTGAGGAGCTGTACCTGCCTTATTCTCTCTCATATTCTGTTGAATCAGAGAACTATAGAAAAACAGTTACAGAATCACAGAACCTTAGAGGCTGGAAGGGACCTCCAGCGTTCATCAAGTCCAACCCCATGCTAGGCAAAATCACCTAGGGCAGTTCATACAGGAATGCATCCAGGCAGGTTTTGAAACTCTCTAGAGAAGGAGACTCCACAACCTCTCTGGACAGCCTGTTGCAGAGCTTTGTCACCCTCATTGTAAAGAAGTTTCTCCTCATGTTGAGGTGAAACATTCTAGGTTCCAGTCTGTAGTCATTGCTCCTTGTCTTATTGCCACGGATCACCAAAAAGAGATTGGCTCCATCCACTTGACACCCACCCCTCTGATATTTATAGAAATTGATGAGGTCTCTCACTCTTCTCCAGACTAAACAGCTCAGGTTTCTCTGTCTCTCTTTTCATATGGGAGGTGATCAAGTGCCTCAGTCATCCTCCTGGCTCTCCACTGGACTCTTCCCAGCAAGTCCCAAAACTGGACACAGTATTTCAGATTGTGGTCTCACTAGAACAGAGGGGAAAAGAAATTCCCTAGACCTGCTGGACACAGTTCTCCTGATGTACCCCAGGAAGCCATTGGCTCTCTTGGCCACAAGGGCACATTGCTGGCCCATGCAGAACTTGCTGTCCACCAGCGCTCCAAGGTCTTTCTCCGCAGAGCTGCTTTCTAGCAGGGCAGCCCCCAAACTGTACTGAGGCCTGCTGTTATTCCTTCCCCGATGCAGGATCCTGCACTTGGCTTTATTGAACTTCATGTAGTTTGCCTTCATCCAGCACTCTGGCCTGTCCAGATCTTGTTGGATGGCAGCACAGTCTGATGGGTGTGTGAAGGTTTAAGCCCACCTGGGACCCCCTGTCTTTCCCAAGGAATGGTTTCACCCTTTTCCCAGGTTGCATGGTTAGACACTCCCACTTCCTGCTCGGATTTTGGGACTATAAGAGGGGGAACCCAGTCCCCCCCCCGGCTCTTTTTCTCTCTTCTGCTTCTTCTCCTCTTCCCCTCGTGCCGGCAGGTCGAGCACTTGCTCGCGCTCTGTGCTGCTGCAGCACGTGTCTCCCTGCCGCCCTGTGTTCCAGCACCGTTACTGTCCGCTGAAGACTGGGACTGAGACTTTTCGCTATAGGATTCCTGCATCCTGCTTTCCAAAGCCAATCGAACTTTAGCTGCCTGCCGCGGTTGTATTTTCTTCCCTTTTCCCCCTCCTCCCTGGTCTCTGTACCCTTTTCCCTTATTCCCCATATCCCAAAGCTTGTTTCCCTTTCTCCCACCTGCTGTAAAAAATCCCTTTCCCTCTTGCTTGTTGTTAAAGTTTACCCTTTTTACTTCCAAATCGTTTCTTTGAGTTTTTATTGGGCTTTTGGGCTCAGGGTGGGGGCAGCTAGCCTCAACCCAATACATGGGTGTCAGTCACCCTCCTCCCCAGTTTGGTATCATCAGTGAACTTGCTGAGGGTACACTCAAGGCTCTCATCCAGGTTGTTGATAAAGATATTGAAAAAAAATTGACCCAGTACTCATCCCTGGGGAACACCACTGGCTACAGGCCACAAACTTGATTCACTGTCACTGATGACAACCCTCTGAACTCTGTTGTTGAGCCAGTTTTTGATCCACCTCAAGGACCAACCATCAGCGATCTTTTGGTTTTGTATTAAATAGATTGATTACCTTAAGCTTCAATCTTGACTAATTGCTGTATTATTTTAGTGATTTCAGGCCAAACCAGGTGATCCCTGTAAAAAATTATTTGTTGCTGAACATAGTTTCCATTGCAGAGACTATTGCACAATGGCTGAATAGATGTGTTTTAAAGATACACATTTCCTCCCATGTGTTGCTTGGCATGCAGCTGTATATTATTTTTATAAACAGTAAATACTGCAGGGAGATTTCTAAAAGATTAGATGCCTCTGAAAGCTGTTCCTGACAGCCTGTAAGTGTTGCATAGCAGCAGTGATTCACAGCCACTAGGCAGACAGAAATGACAAACTCTGGGTGTCATTTTTCTTCCTATTCATATTTGAGAAACGGCAAAGTAGAATCTTCTTCATTGTTGCTACATTTTATATGATTATTAGATCCTTAAAAGAGTAATCCTCTGTAACCCTGCATGATGTACTATGTATCAAAGCAAAAGGAACATAAAATACTGTCATTTGATCTTGGCAGCATTGTGGCATTTGCTTTGCATTATTGTAAAGTGCAGTACTTTATAGGTAGTAAAGGAGGGAATCACCCACAGAAACAGAAACGGGCTCTGTATAGTAGAGAGTTATGTGCTTCAGATGGTTGAGATTATATATTTCCCTTTGTAATATTTGAGAACGAATCTTCATCATTACACTGGGCATGTATGATATATGTAGCATAAAGACAAAAGGTAAAAGCATAAAAATTGCTTTCATCCTTTCAATTAATGTTAGCAGAACCCAGAAGTCCTTAGATAGAGATAAGTAGTGCTTTAAGCTTTCATCAATCAGCCTGTCTTGGAGGTGAGGTAAAACTTGGATGCTGATGATGTTTAAACTAGTCTTTCAGAAGAGGTACAAATATAAACAAACATACAAATTAAGAAATAAACAAGGTGGAGTTTGTTGTTGTTTTTTTGTTTTGTTTTTTTTTTTTTTTCCTAGCAAATCCAGTACTAACCAAAATCCCAATTTGATGGTTCCATATAACTGAAATGTGCAGTAGTCCTGAGAAGTTGCCACAGTGGAATTCCTTTGGGTATTATGAGAGGTGTGCTGTCAGAGTGAAACCAGAAGGCTTCCTGCCCTGGCAGTGCTGTGTAGCTCCTTCATAGCATTTCTGGCTTGAAGCAAACTCACTTGATCAGTCACAAACCTGCTCAGTTTTTACTCAGTTTACCAAACTAAGCCTTATTTCACACCAATGTAAACAGAGACACATAAGTACTGTTTGTGGTAGACATCACATTGGAGAATTTTACTTGTCAATTATGTGATTACACACCTAGTTATAGCATTATGTAATAAGTAATTTCTAGTAGCAGACTACAGGTCTGTCACCTTTTGGCTGAAATCACTTGTGAGTGCTTTAGATAGAGGATAATAAAATTTTCTTTTAACTTATTTCCATCTAAAATATATAGAATCATAGAATGAAGTAGAGGATAATATAATGTTTTGAGTCAGAAGGGGTTATTGAAGGTCATCTAGTCCAACCCTTCTGCAACAAACTGGGACATTGATAACTAAATCAGATTGCTCAAAGACTCATCCAAGAAGGACCCCTCATGACTAGAAGGACATTGACTTGCTAGAGTGAGTCAAGAGAAGAGCAACAAAGGTCTAGAGAACATGTCTTATGAGAAGCAGCTGAGGGTTGTTTAATCTGAAGAAGAGGAGGCTGGGGAGAGACCTCATTGATCTCTGTAACTACCTGAAAGGAAGTTAAATCGAGGTGGATGTCAGTCTCTTCTGCTTAGTATCAGGTGATATAATTACCAAAAATTGCTTGAAATGGTGTCAGGGGAGGTTTAGGCTGGAAAACTTTCTTTACTGGAAGAGTGGTGAAGCATTGAAATAGGTTGCCCAAGAAGGTAGTGGAGTCACCATTGCTGGAGGTGTTCAAGAAGTGTTTAGATATGGTACTTTGGGACATCCTTTAATGGCTATGGTGATGTTAGGTTGACAGTTGGAGCTGATAATCTTAGAGGTCTTTTCCAACTGGAACAATTCTACAATGCTGTAATTTAGTACCTCTTGAATAATGAATTTTTATTTACAAGATTAATACAAAGGAAAACAAAGGATGTTTATACACTGTTACCACAAACGACAAAAGCCAGTGAAACTCAGTTTGTTTTGTTGAAGAAATCCTGTGCACACCTTGAATTACTAGAGATGATCACACTGAGTCTGGAAAGGATAAGGTAAATATGGCACATACCTTGAAAACGAGCAGGGAAATACTTAGGCTACTATAGATGTGTCAACTTGCAGGTTATTGTTTGGGTTGGACATAGTGATCTCTGGAGGTCCCTTCCTGCCCTAGCATTCTGTGATTCTGTGATTTAATGTCAGTATTGGTTAAACTCATATAAAATTGGGATATCAGTGCTGATTAAAGTATCCAATGGAGATTTGTGCCCTTCTTGTAGAAGAACTAGTCTTGTAAATGATGGAGAAACAGGTTACGTTACAGTGGCTTCAGTAAAACTTTAATCTCTATCCTGCCTGACACTCTCATTTGCAAACTAAGAAAATATGTTCTAGGAGAGATAAAGTAGTCATCCAGTGAAGAAACATAATTCTTAATCTGGGAGGTCATTTCTGTACTACTGTGTAAATCCATCTAGGAGATGCTTCTGTTAAAAAAAATTCATTAATGGTCTTAACAATTAAATAAAGAACATAATGAGAAAGTCTGCAGATTTCACAGTAATACACAGTGGATTTTAAATATTTAAAACTCATACTTAAGAAGGCATATTGCTAATGCTAGCAAGAAGACACATACACACACCGTTAGGCTATCTACATTGGCACCACTAGTTTGTACACATGGAAAATAATGTAATCAGAGCAAAACATGATATTCCTGGTACCTTTTTTTTTTT
>VWZI01003260.1:0-29056 GCA_013396835.1 Psilopogon haemacephalus | reverse complement strand
TGTGAGGACAGGTAACTGCTGAACCATCTCATTATTTTTAGTTGGCTTACCCAACATGGTCAGTTGGTGATCACCTCTACCAGATCAGCTCAATCAGGATTACCTATGTATGCTCATTGGGTTATCAAAGCCATCTATTTAGACCAAGTTGCATCTGTGGCATGATGCAGTGATGAACCTTCACCTTTGAACATTCAGCTTATAACTGGCAATCTAGGAGCTAAAAGCAATTGTGACTCAGTTCCAAACACTTCAGGAGCTGCTTTCTCTCATTCATAGGCTGCTAGTGTTTCTTTCTCTGTTGGTGTGTAATTTCCCTCTGAACGTCTGTAGCCATGACACCAGAAACCAACTGGATGACCACGTGTTTCATTTGGACCTTTCTGCCAGAGACTCCAAGTTGGACCAGTGTCACTCGCAGCCATGTACAGAATGTTTTTAATGTCTGGATCAGATCAAACAGGTTCCAAGCCCACTGCATGGACTGCTTCTTGCTTTATCTAATCAAAGGCTGCATGTTGTTCAGGTCCCCACCCAAAAAGGCTTCTCCAAAATCCCACTGCACCCAAGAAAGATAGAGTGTCCTTCTTATTTGAGGGAACAGCCATGGTGGAAACTTTGTTTATGACATCCTGTGGAATGTGACATCAACCATCCTGCCACCACAATCCCAAAAATTGGATTTCTCTGGAAGGTCCTTTGACCTTGTCTCTCTCGATGGCAAAACTTGCTTGCAACAGAATGTCAATTATTTTGTTAACTTTCTTGAAGATTTCCTCAGCAGTTTGGCCCCACACAATGATGTAATTGATGAATTGTATGTGTTCTGGAGCTTTACCTTTCTCCAAGGCATCATGCATCACTGAGTGACAGATCATTGACCTGTGTTTCCACCCTTGAGGCAAGTGGTTGAACTTATAGTGCATTCCTCTCCAGGTGAATGCAAATTGAGGCCGGCATTCCTTTGCTATGGGAATAGAGAAGGAAGAATTAGCAGTATCTATGGTTGCATACCATTTGTCTTTCTTCGATTCTAGCTCATATTGGACTTCCAACATATCTGGTACAGCTGCGCTGATAGGTGGAGTCACCTTTTTGAGGGCATGGAATCCACTGTGAGGTGCCAGTCACCATTAGAATTGCACACAGACCAAATTGGACTGTTGTAAGGTGAATGAGCTTTCTTGATGACCATCTGACTTTCCACTTAACGAAATAGCTGATGAATGGGCAACAAAGAGGCATGGTTAGTTCTGTACTACCTGCGATGGACAGTTTTGGTAACAATTGGCACTTTCACAAGAGTATACTTCTTCCACTCTTTACCATTTGAACATATCTCAGCCTTCAACTTAGTTAACTCTTGAGATCCACCAGTGATTCTAGAAATAGTTATAACCTCTGTCCCCTTAAAATTTGATGGCAATAAAGTACACTGAGCACCTGTATCAACTAAAGCCCTGTATTTCCAAACTTTTGAACTGCCAGGCCACCTAATGAATACATTCCAATAGATTCGGTTTTCTCCACTGTCCCTTTCCTCCTCTTGAGCATGACATGTGAGGTGTACACAATGTTTATTGTTGTTGTGAGAGGAATTACAATTATTACTATAATTGCAATTGCTCTGAGGAGCTGAAGAAGTGACAGATATTTTCCCGGCATTGTTGCCTCTATTTTTGCCTCCCTGCAGTTCCCTGACTCTCTTTGAATAAACTGAAGTAGGCTGACCATTGGACTTGTTCATATTCTCACCAAATTTGTCATGCAGGATTATCCAGAGTGAGGCACATGATTGCTGATGTCTGGGTGGAATTTGTCTCCTGGGTCAGAATTGCCTTGCAAATAGGGGCATCTGTTCCTAATAGCAGAAACATGCACCCATTCAGCTGATGAAGGAATGGTATCCTTTGTCAGACTGGATACGGAGGTTTTGAATTCCTCCTTCAGTTCTCTCATGCTATCTTTAATGCCATCCTTAATCTCTGTGGTAATATCCTTTAGCCCTGTAGTCATAGTTTGTATGGCAGACACTAGGGTAGAATGTGACAAGCTGTCCTCTATCTGCCTGAGTTGGTCAGTGAACTCACCAACAGTGATGACCTTCCATTATCACCCTTCGATAGAAATTTGCTAGCCAAGATGTTAGCATAGGATGAAGGAGCAAGGTTAATAAGTTTCTTTATGAGACCTGTTCCAAGAAGAATGTTATCAGGCTCATGTATGGCATGATATCCATAACGTACTTCCTTCACAGCAAACTCCTTCAGAAGCTTATTTCCCTGCTCAACTGTGTTCCACTTCCTAGCTACCCATGGCAAGTCATCTCGGGAGTTGTATCTCCAACCCACAGCCAATAGAAGACGTGTCCACAAGCTAACCACACTAAGACTGCATGCCAGGTGTTTGTCCACTCCACTCTCCTTTCCAAGTGGGCCTAGCTGCTTTGCAGACTTGTTTCCTACTTGTAGGGCATTTGCACCAATAGTACGGCATCTCACCGGCCAGTTTAGGATTGGCTCTTCTGATTCCCTTGAACATTCCTTTCTAACTTCCCGGACTTCTCTGAAGGGTTCATTAGAGCCCCAGATGTCATTCTTCTCCTCTTCGTCTGTTTGTTGGTCTGTTGATGTCTGGCCAAACAAAACTCTTCTAACAGCATTCCTAATCTCCTGAGAACCATCCTCCATCCTGGTAGCTAATCTTGCATTGTCCTCATATTTAGCTTTCAGTAAACCGGTCAAATCTTTAAGGCTAAGTTTCTCCTCTTCTTCCTCCTCCAGATCACCAGGTAGCTGTTCCTAAGTCTTTGTTTGTAGCAGAATTTTAGCTTTCATCTTGACAGTGGCCAGTTTAATGGAAGATGGAGCTGGTAACTGATCTGAATTTTGGAGAGTTTGAGCTGCTGTACCTTAAAATCAGAATTGTCTTTTGGGTTGGAATTAGAAATTGCTGTCTGAGAAATTGAACTATTAGCAGAAACAAGTCTTTCTGTCTTACCAGTTTTGTTTTCAGTACATTATCTGCGTGTACAGCTAGAATTGATATCTCTTTGGATATACATGTTTTTGTTTTTCCTTTTCCTTTTCCTGGCACGATCTATCAGTTTTTTCAAAGTGGTAGCAGACACTTTCAGACTCAGAGCAGAAATAAAGAATAAAATTATAGAAAAACAATGACGCACATTAAATATATCACTGTGGTCTTTGAATAGAAGTTTTGGCAAGGGTTAGGTGTAATTTTGGGAGAATGATGCCTGCCAATGCAGTAGCCTAGCTCACTTGATTACTGATTTTTTCTGACTTTTTAAAATCATGAAAAACATAATTTTTCACTCTCTCAGTAATATTAAGGCTAAAACAGTCACCATAATCCCAAAACATCTTTTAAAATCTTTTACATGCCAAGTTCCATTAAAAAGTATCAATTTTATCAAAAAGGAAGCAATGCAAAATCCACATCATTACAGAAGAAATGATTAAGTATAACAGCCAGGTCAGCTTAATTTTTAACTTCCAGGATTAATTAGCAATCAAACAAATGTAATTTTTAACTTCCATACCATGTTGGGTAAGCCAATTAAAAATAATGTGGTTGTTCAGCAGTTATTCGCCACCCACACACTTTTAGATAATTCATGCTAGATTCAGTCATCTATTTACACATATTTACAGATATATACAGTGAAAAAAGTAATACAGAAGCACCACAACCCTCCCAGAGATCAAAATCCCTAAGAAGGGTTTTTAACCACCCCTACCACCTCCCCCCTTCCCCAATCTTATATCACCATCTGTTTCATGCAGCAGATAGGCGAAGGTAGATCGGCCCAGGGGGATTAGCAACAGGAAAGAAGTTAATGAAATTATTCAGATTTATCTAAGAAAGGAAGGGAGAAAGAACCATGCAAAAGTGGTCAGCCCAAAGTGGTCTGATTTATCTCTAATTGGGTTGCAACTCTTAAACATTTTTTTTTTCTTCAGTAAAGCTATGAGTGAAGTAGTATCATTGGTGTTTTCCTTTCTTATCCTATAGTCTAATTTCTCATTCAAATCCTCCAATCAGTTCAAATGAGCACAGAGATGCAAAGCACTTTGGAAACAGGACTGGAGACCTCATCTATGAAAAAGGACTACCAACATTCACCTAAAATGTAATTTCCCCTTATGTGAAACTTACTATATTTTTTTCCCCACTTACATGAAGGTCACCATGAATCACAGAATCAGAAAAATGTTCAGGCTGGAAAGGCCTGAACCCGGAACCCTACCCTACAAAGTTCACCCTAAACCATAGCCCCAAGCACTACATCCAAACAACTTTTAAACACTTCCAGAGTTGGTGAATCCACCGCCTCCCTGGGAAGTACATTCCAATCCCTGACCACTCTTGACGGGAAAAAATTCTTCCTAATTTCCAGTCTAAATCTGCCCTGTTGCAATTTAAGGCTGTTCCCTCTTGTTTTGTCATTAATGTCCTGTGAGAAAAGACCAGCACTAACCTCTCCACAAGGTCCTTTCAGGTAGCTGTAGAGAGCCATTAAGTCTGCCCTCAGCCTCCTATGTTTCACACTAAGCAGCCCCAGCTCCCTCAGTCACTCCTCATCAGATTTATTTTCCAGCCTCTTCCCCAGCTTCATTGCCCTCCTTTGCACTCTCTCCAGCATGTAGATGGTGTGAGGTGCAAAGCGCTTTAGAAACAGGACTGGAGACCGCATTCATAAACAAGGAGTTCCAGGATTCCTCTGATATATTCCAATAAAGTGATTAATGCTTGTGCATATGATAGCATCAGTGCATGAGCTCTAGCCCGTAGCCTTGCACTTGGTAATCAGGTAGAAGTAACTTTGATTGCTCCAGTCACTGAAGTCAGTTTCTATATTCACAGAATCACAGAATGGCCTGGGTTGGAAGAGACCTTCAGAGCTCACCCTGCCCAGCCTCCTTTTTGTGCAGTCAGCAGGGACATCCTCAGCTAGATCAGGTTGCCCAGAGCCTCACCTTCAATATCTCCAGGGATTGGGACACAACCACCTACCTGGGCAACCTGTTACAGTGTTCCAGAAATTTCATACTACAGAACTTGTCCCTAACATCCAATCTAAATCTACTCTGCTCTAGTTTGAAGCCAAAATCTTTTTCAGTAAGTCATAAAACTCTGAAGGAATTCAGGCCACAGCTGGTAGAAATTAAGCTCCTCTCATCAGTCACTGAAAGACTTTTTTTTGAGGTGCTGCAGATGAATTAGTGTAATCCTTATCACTTAATGGAGCCTGGCTTGGTACCTTTACTGGAATTAGTTCTCAGTATTAATCAGCTTAAGAAATGTTAGGGAAAATAAATGTCAGCTATTAATTTGTAGTTAAAAAAAAAAAAGAAGAAAGAAAATGAAAAGGAAAATAAAGTACTCAAAATGCCAATCTAATAAAAGAAGAAGGAAAAGAGTTGCTCTCCACGGGTACAACGCAGACTTCTGTCTGTGCTGCATGTGTCAGATGTCACTGTCATAGTGGTTCAAAAAGGGGCAAAATAGTCCTGAACACATCTTGGATTGCCCAGACATGTTTTTCTGCTCTCACTCCTGTTGTTGGGAGAAACTACAGTGAGAAAGGAAGTCAAAGGGGCCTGGTGCTTCCATGTCTGTCCAAACTTGTTTACAGGATGTCCAAACTTGTTTACAGGGTACCCACACATGTTTATACACTCATTTGTGTTCTGCCCTAAAAGGTAAAAGCAAGCCCTGACTTTATTTAATATAGTTAAGCTTGGCTAACTGCCATTCTGATTGGCTAATCTGCGTCCAAAGGCCCATTAGACTCAGGCTATATTGATAAAAGAGATGAGCAGGTAGACACAAGGTGCTTGCTGCTGCCACCATTGTTCCTTGCCTTATGTCTCTCTGTCAGTGCTACTGCTTCATTGCATCCTGCCATTACATCTGCTAAGCTATAAGCTAGTTCTGCTACATAGTAACAAACCCTGATGCTTTGGGTTTGTCTGCCTCGAAATTGCTTTGAGTTTACCAGGAATAGGCAACAAATGTCTCCATGTGATTGACTTGTTTAGCCAGTGTGACACCTGCAAGTCTCCTGACAAGGCTGCACATCTGCAAGACATCCTGCCTGCCACTCTGCAAGCCTCTCTGCTGAGTCTGGAGACAAGAGGAACCAGGACCAGGACAGAGATTGTCTGCTTCTCTCCCAGCATCCCTCCTAAGTGCCTGGGGAGATCACAAGCCCCTCAACAGCTGACAAGACATCAACAGATTTCCCTGCAAGCGTTTGGATACTGTCTAGTGAACTGTAGTTATCCTCATGAGTTGGAAAATAATATTTTCTAAGTAAATATTCAAAGTCTCTTTAGTAAATCTTTAGCAAACCTCTGTAATTGAATCTGACTGAATCCTAGTCTTCTGTCTTAAACAGAAAGGATCCTCTTGAGTCAGTCTAGTGGGCAAAAGCAGTATACTGACTGCAACAACTTCTCTTCCAGTTCAATTTAGTTTAATGTATTATTTCTAGTTACTTATCCTAGATCCAGCCCTAGCCTTTGTAAAGTTAAAGAATAATTGGATTTGATGATCTTAAAGGTTTTTTCCAACTGAAATGACCCTTTTATACTGTGATTCCGTATGCACGGCGACTGTTTATTAGTCTGCTTTTATTCTGCTGAAAGCAGTGTGCTACATCAACATTTTTCTTACACATGTACAGGGTCTGGACTACCACATATAGCATTTTCATCTGTGGAAGAATAACCTACCCAGAACAGCATTAACTTCAAGCTCTTCAATTTTGCTTCAGCTTTAAGCAAACTACAAAGTAGAAGCATCTGGTTTGCAATCAGGTTTTAGACAATCTGAATATCACCTGCAGGAGATCCAGGGTGGGGTGCTGCACCTTCAAAAATATTTTACAACTGTGCTCTGGAAAAGAGCACTTCCCCATTCAGCTTCTGTTGCTAGAATCTCAGAAACCACCCCAACAAGATCTCATAGGGGTAAGGAAAACTCCTGTCAAAGGGTATATACAAAACTACCTCTTTTTTCAGCTCAGATTGGGCAGCCAGTTTACATCCTTGCTTCTTCAATTAAATAAGAGAAAATGTGATATCATTAGTTTTAGTTTGCTCCTTATACTTTACAGACTCACAGAATACATGGAGTTGGAAGAGACCTCCAAGCTCATCCAGTACAGCCTTCCACACAGCACTCAAGGGCCGACACTAAACCGCATCCCTAACCATCCCTAGCCACCATCTTCACAGGCTGCTTGAACACCTCCAGGGGTGAGGACTCCAGCACTGCCCTGGGCAGACCATTCCAGCCTCTGAGAACCCTCTCTGGGAAGAAAGATTTCCTAGCATCTAGCCTGAAAATCTGGAGCAGCTTGGAACCATTTCCTCTGCTCCTGTCCCCTGCCACCAAGGAGCAGAGACTGCCTTCTCCTTGCTCCAACCTCCCTACAGCGAGCTGTAGAGAGCAAGGAGGTCTCCCTCAGCCTCCTCTTCTCCAGCCTGAACACTGCCAGCTCCCTCAGCCTCTCCTCACAGCCCAGCTGCTCCAGGCCATTCTCCAGCCTCGCTGCCCTCCTCTGGACAGGCTCCAGCCCCTCAGTGTACTTCCTGCAGTGAGGAGCCCAGAGATGGACATGACAGTGGCAATGTGGTGTCACTGGTGCTGAGTACAACAGTACTACTGAAGCTGTCCTCATGCACACACCTCTATCATGGTAGACTTAAAGATTTTACAGATTCACAGCTTTCACTGGGTTGGAAGGGGCCCTCAATGGTCATGGTTTCCACCTCTCTGTACAGTGAGCAGGGACACCTGCAAATTGACCATTTTGAAGCTGCACCTCACCAGTCCTGTTCCTCAGACCTCTCACCAGCTTCATTACCCTTCTCTGGACACACTTTAGCACCTCAATTGCCCTTTTTGTATTGAGGGAGCCTAAACTAGAGTTGAATCTAGCTAGGAACATTAAATGGAACACGAAGAATTTCTTCAGGCATATTAGTGAGAAAAGGAGGACTATAGAGAATATGGGACCCTTTCAGAAGGGAAATAGAGAGCTGGTGACAAGCGATATGGATAAGGCTGAGGTGCTCAATACTTCATTGCCTCAGTCTTTAGCAGCAAGTGCTCCAACCACAATATCCAAATTTCAGAGGGCAAAAGTAAGGACTGGGGGAGGGAAGATCTGCCCACTGTAATTGAACATCACTTTTGAGAGCACCTAAGGAACCTGAACGTGTACAAGTCCATGGGGCCTGATGAGATCCACCCACGGGTCCTGAGGGAACTGGCAGATGAAGTTGCTAAACCACTGTCCATCGTATTTGAAAGGTCATGGCAGACTGGTGAAGTTCCTGCTGACTGGAAAAGGGCAAACATAACACTCATCTTCAAGAAGGGAAAAAAGGATGAACCCAGGAACTACAGTCAGTGTCACCTCTGTGCCTGGCAAGATCACGGAGCAGGTCCTCCTGAAGGCTCTGCTGCAGCAGATGGAAAACAAAGCAGAGGTGTCTGATGGTAACCAGCATGGCTTTGCCAAGGGCAAATCATGCCTAACAAATTTGGTGGCTTTCTGTGATGAAGTCACAGCAACGGTGGACAAGGGAAGGGCAACTGATGACACCTACCTGGACCTGAGTAAGGCCTTTGACTCTGTCCTATATGACATCCTGGTCACCACACTGGAAAAAAACACGGATTTAATGGGTGGACAAGTCGTTGGATAAGGAATTGGCTGGATGGCCTCACACAGTGGTGAGTGGTGATCAATGGCACAATGTCCACCTGAAGACCAGTGACAAGTGGTATCCCTCAGGGGTCAGTGCTGAGACCAGTGCTGTTTAACATCTTTATCAGTGACATGGACAGAGCAATCGAGTGTACCCTCAGCAAGCTTGCCGGTGACACCAAGCTGTGTGGCACAGTCGACTTGCTAGAGGACAGGGATGGCATCCAGAGTAGATGAAAAACTCAACATGAGCTGACAGTGGGCGTGAGTGGGCTGCATTAAGAGAAGTGTGGCCAGCATAGCAAGGAAGGTAATTCTCCCCCTTTACTCTGCTCTTGTCAGAACCCACCTGGAGCACTGTGTGCAGTTCTAGAGCCCTCAGCACAAGAAGGACATGGAACTGTTGGAGGTATTCCAGAGGAGGGCCACGAAGATGATCAGAAGGATGGAGCACCTCTGCTATGAGGACAGGCTGAGGGAGTTGGGGCTTTTCAGCCTGGAGAAGAGAAGGTTTCCAGGAGACCTTATAGTAGCCTTCCAATATCTGAAAGGGGCCTACAGGAGGGCTGGTGAGGGACTGTTCACAAGGTCTTATAATGACAGGATGAGGGGTAATGGCTTTAAACTGGCAGAAGGGAGATTTAAACACGATGTTAGGAGGAAGTTCTTTACAGTGAGCATGGTGAGACAGTGGCACAGGTTGCCCAGGGAGGTTGTGTCTGCTCCCTCCATGGAGGTGTTCAAGGCCAGGTTGGATGAGGCCTTGAGTGACCTTTTGTAGTGGGAAGTGTCCCTGGATATTGTGGGGTTTTGGAACTGGATGATCTTTGAGGTCTCTTCCAACATAAAACCATTATATGATTCTATGATTCTATGAGGTGGTGGAGTTACCAACCCTGGATGTGTTTAAAAGTTGTTTGGATGTGGTGCTTGGGGCTATGGTTTAGGCTGAATCTTGTAGGGTAGGGTTCTGGGTTGGACTTGGTGATCCTGAGTGGCTTTTCCTACCTGAACGTTTCTGTGATTCTGTGGATGTTTCTATCAGTAATGTGACCTCAGCCCTATGATTATATGGGGCAATTATGTCAGAATGGTCTATTTTTTTACCATAGTTGTGTTCTGTCATAGTGGACTACAAACACAACATGCCTAAATAGAGGAAAAGAAGGAAGCAAGTTGATGTAGTAGCAAACTCTGACAGTGTTTCTGTGATTCTATTAGAAGCTGTTCTCTTGTCCACAGTAAAACCTATTTACTGCAGCTCCAACTCTGTGTCCAATTTCTGTGCTTCTTATGCCATAGAGGCAGGCAGGTTAAGGGAGTTAAGAGAGAGGTCAAACAGCCAACATGATGAAGACAACAATGGTTTGAAACCATACACAAAGAAAACATTGTGGGTAACGTTAAAAGCTGAACTATAAAGCCTTTAGCATAAGTATAATTAGCATAGTAAAAAATAGAAATTATATAATGAATTTAAGATAAGGAAAATGTAGTTTTTGCTGAGTCTTCTGATAACAGCCATAGCCAGGAAAAGAACAGACTGAGAGGGGTTCATTAATGCTCATCTATATGGGACTATATGGTGGGGGGCAAGAGGACGAGGCTGGGATATTTTCAGAGGCTGATCCCTCCTCCCTCCAGCTTCCCGTCAGGGAGCTGTAGAAAGCAATGATGTCTCCCTCAGCCTCATCTTCTCTAGACTGAACAGCCCCAACTCTTGCCCCAACTCTTGCCTCAGCCCCATAGTTCTTGTACTTTGGCTCACTACCAACAGCAATGGAGAAACGGAGCTCTACTTGATAGAAGTAAGGTATTCGTTTATTGAGCGCATAGCATCAACTTATATACTCTAAAATCCAAAGCTTTTATATTGTGTCAAATATTAATTGGTTAGCACAGTTGTGTATATCAAGCTATTGGCTAGTAACACCTTCTCAAGATGCAAATGCATATTTGAGCAAAACTTACATTCTTTTTACTTGGTTCACAGACAGTAGCTATCTCTAAAACAAAAAACATCTCCCGAGGTTCTGCTCTTATGTATTTTCAGTCCTTCACACTTATCTTTCCCTGTTATACCAGTACTTTTCCACCAACTGAGTGGCACCCTGTACCCATGGTTTTCATTCCACTAAACTCAAAACATCCTTGCACCAGTCCCTCAGTATTCTGAGCAAAGGCTAACAAAGGAATTCCTACATTTTCCCCTTTTCTGTTGTATAAACAAATTTCTTTATCAAGTTTTCCATCAACCTCTGCAGACATTGTAATATACAAGGCAAAACCACTCTCATTATAATAAGAGTAGAAAGCACATACACAACAGTCTTTAACAAAGTTCTAAGACATCCTGCCAATTCCCACCCTCCAAAAATCTTATCCATCAAATCCCATTTGTCTTCTTCTCAGAGCTTTGATACACCATTCTTCAGCTGTTGGATACTAGCATGTATAGATTCCAAGTGATCGCACAGATTCATACAACACATACCTTCAAAATCCTTGCATCCATTCCCTTGTGCTAAAAGCAAAGAATCTATAGCTGCCCTATTTTGCAAAGTAGCATATCTAACACTATTAATATCTAATAATAATCTAAAGACAAGTTAAAACATTACTTGTAGCTTTACTAAGTGAACAGCCAAGCTTATCTAAAAGAACTAATGCTCATCCAGCTGTTTCCCCTGGTACAAAAAGAGCAACAGGAAATCTTTGGCTAAAAGATCAAAACTCTAAGTTATCATCACAATTAGGAGTGTATGTTTGCATGCTGTGTTCACCTCTATGTGAAAAGTGATGCTGTAAAATTATAGATGTGTTTGGTGTTAGCAAAGAGAGGTACCCTAGATCGCATGGACTTCCTTTTTTATGCAAGGGGATAGCAGTCAAAGCCTTGTTCCCACTAAAATATCCAATTATCAGAGGATTTTCATATAGTAATGAGCAATTAAAAATTTTAAAACATATAAAGCTTTCTGTAACTACTCCTCCTGTCCTAGCCCTTCCATGCTAGCAACCTGTTTCCCCTTTTTTCTTTATTTTTGAGAATCAAAGGTGTCATATTAGCATAAGCAGGTGTTTTACATATGCTGCAAGTGAAATCTCAGTGTGAGTGTGAAAACTCAATCCCATAATCTTTGCCATTTAACTTTGCCTATATGTTGTACCAAAACGTTTTTTGTTTGTGTTTTCTTTCTTTTTTCTTAGCTTAACATAATCACTTATTCTAATATACTACTATCGATATGAAGGAAAAAATCCAAAACTATGCTATAATATGTCTGTTCTAAACTCATAACCTTAGCTATACCAATACTAAAAATATATAAACTGAAAAATTGTTTAAGTTAAACCACTGAGTCGACTCTGAATAAAGAAAATCAAAACTGAAAAAAGCAAAAAGAAAATATGTTACATTCCATAGAGCTCGCTGGTATTGTTTTCTTCTTCTTCTTCTTCTTGTTATTATTATTATTATTATGCCATGGCATATGAAAAAGAAAAGATAAAGAAACCTTAGATCTGTCACTTTAAAAAGAAAATCATTGACCTTACAGACTTGCAAACAACTTATTCTACCAAAATTTCTGTAAAGTTAACCACTTAGCATATTCTATTACAATAATTAACCACTTATACAATATTCTATTACAATAATCACAACAGTCTTATCCATTACCTTTTCAAGTCTAAGGTCTATTACAATTGAAACTTACTCTAAAAACATTATCAGGAATTGCATTTGCAAAGAAAGTAAAACATTCAACAGTAAAATAAAAATTCAACACTACCACCTTAAAAAAAATGACACAACTCTTGCAAGAAAAGGGAGATATGGAAGTGGGGAAAACAAAGCTATGCCTCTCTATGAAGGAGAAAGAGCAGCTGTGTGGGGGTGGGGAAAGAGGGAGGGAGAAGTGGCTGCTCGGCAGAGCAGGGAGAAAGAAAAAACTTACAAAGAAATTAAACCAAAACTTTTAACAGACTGAACAGGGAGGGAAACCCTCCAACAGTTTTCTGCAGTGCAGTCCGAGGCAGGGGATGCAGACTTGCTGCAGCACTTCACCACAGAATGGCTTCCTCAATATGGGATTTGGAACCGTTCCCTGGGATCTTCTGTTCCACAGACCTGTGTATACCCCTCTCAGCTGTTGCAGTTGGTCCGTAGACAGTACAGCTTTCTTTCGCTGCAGACTCTCAGTAGCGTTCGCTGTGAGACCATCATCAGTTGGGTCCTGGACCAGCCAGAACCTGTCCAGACTCATGTCCATGATGGCAACTTCAGCTTTAGGTACCACAGGGCATGGTATATGTAGCACCCCATTAATAGCTCTTTCTCTCCTTGATGAATTTAGGAATAAAAGTCTTGAATCAGTCTTCTTAAAGGCAACCCAAGCTTTATATTCAAAACTAATTAGCAAAGTTCCCACAGTTCTTTTTCTTCATTTTTCACTGCTTTCTTGTAGTGTCTCCATAGAAAAGTTTGAGATAAAGAGTCCAGTCTGTATCAGTCTTAGAGAGATGATATAAAACTCATACTTAATCTCTTTCCTGGAAAGCATATGTGAGAGAAGTTCACAATGCAATTTTCTTCCGTAGTCATTGAATTCTTAGCCTCTCACCCCCTTGCTGAGCCTTTAAAGCCTCAGTAGATGCAGCAATGGAGAGAATCTTCAGCTTCACCCATTTAAGGATGATATTAAGATCTTGCTCAGGAATTTTCTTCCTTTGTTTATTAAGACTCTCCATTATTGCATACGCCTCTCATGGGAATCCACTTGGTTTCCCATTTAAGTTCCCGATAGCTTTACCTCTATTTCCAGAGGGACCGGCTGGTCTTCCTGCTTCTTCCAGCAGTTTATCCAATGCTGTGGGGCGCGCTGCCTGCTGCCTTCCACCAGCAGTTTAGCTTCCTTACAACAGAGCACCAATTAACAACAATGGAGAGATGGGGCTCTACTTGATACAAGTAAGGTGTCTGTTTATTGAGTGCAAAGCATCAACTTATATACTCTAAAATCCAAAGCTTTTACATTGTGTCAAATATTAATTGGTTAGGGCAGTTGTGTATATCAAGCTATTGGCTAGTAACAGCTTACTGAAATGCAAACGCATATTCAAGCAAAGCTTACATTCTTTTTACTTAGTTCATAGAGAGTAGCTGGGAGGAGTGCTGCAGATAGCTGTTAAAGTTCGATTGCAAATAGCTGACGGTGAGTGCACCCGAAGCAACGAGGCTGTTTACCAATGTGGTTATACTGTTGTTCTCCTTTATTACAACTGCTACTACTACATACAACAGCAGCTACCACTACTTAATACAAGTTCATTAAGCTTATATTCCCAAGATGGGGTAGTTACAGAGCAAGCAAGGTAATTGGCACAGAGGATCATATGTGGAGACAATAATTGGTTATTGTACAAAAACAAATGACTTCACAGTTATTGAGAAACTTCTGGGTAACTTTTTTAGAAGCAGGAACTGTCCCACTCTGCATCTCTGTTTCTCTTCCGTTCCAGTTCTGGCTGCACTTACACTTCACAGGTGTTCCACTGCTCTTTTCTTTCACACATCTTCCTGGCAGTGGGTTGTTCACCATTACCAGACTATTTCTTCTCAGAAATCTCTCCACAGAGTGCCATGGGAGCAATGAATATCAATGTGATTAAGTCATAACTCCATTTATTAGCAATTCTACAGCTCTTTCTATAGCCAGCAAGCAGGGGGCGTTTGTGAATGCTATAAGGTAATTGACACAGGGGATCATATATGAGTTTGTTACTGTATCATAGCAATGACCACACAGTTATCGAGAAGCTTCTAAGTAACTTTTCCAGAAGCAGGAACTTTCCCAGTCTGTATCTCTGTTTTCCTTCTGTCCATTCCAGCTGCACTTTGTCCTCACAGGCATTCCGCTGTGCTTCTCTTCCAAATGCATTCCTGACAGTGGGGTTTGTTCACCACTATCGCACTGCTTCTTCTCAGAAATCTCTCCACAATTCCTCCTTTATCTTTTGAACAACCCACGCTTGATCCACAATTATATGCACACCCCTTTTAAGACAGCTACAAGCAATACATCAAACAAAATGCTCACAACCATTTCCCTGGGCAAGAAGCAAAAAGTCAATTGCTGCATGATTCTGCAAAAAAACATATCTGAGGGTTTTCTGATTCATTAACTTTTCTCACAACAATTTGGTATTAATATTCATGATAACCTGTTACTCCTAACCAGATGTCTTGCTATCTCTTTACTCTCTTGTGGGATGCGGCTGTCCTGCCATGGGAACCAGAGGTCTGTGTTAGGTTGCCTTCTTGGACTGTGAACCGAGGTCAAATTTAACTCATGATCCCACAATTCCTCCTTTTTATTTTAAAGAAAAATAAAAGAGTGTTTATTACCAGTTGCAGGTGCCCCTCTGCAAAGATAATAGACATAGAACTTTAGACATTACTACACAGGTGAACAACAAGGCAGTTGTTCCAACTTAACCTTGAACCAGTATCCTACTTGTAGCATTGCCAATTTCTCCTAAAATAATTGCTGAAAGTTTGTGCATTAAACCAGTTAGCAAAGCATGCAAAAATAACTCCTAGAATAACATTTGCAATGCATGTGCATGTGATCCGTTGTACCAGAGGTTCCGTCGCCCTGCTTTAGCGACTGCTGTCCACTCTGAGGACTGCTAATACAAGTTGACAAATGTGAACAGGGCTGTGGATCGGTGGGACCCTCTGTTGGTGGTAGAAGATATTGTACCTTTGGGTGGCATGCCGGATCCCTGTGATCGCTTGTAAAAGTTACTTTTGCTGAGGCAGAGGCTGCCTTTGCATTTTTATCACTATCAGCCAATGTTACATCAATATTTGTGGCAAAAGTGTCTTTAAACAGTTCTGCTGCGCTCTGGGCAGTAGACACCACTATCCCTATTACAGGAGGCTCTTTGCTCTCTGTGTTTACTGGCTGTCTCTGCAGGTGAGGCGAGGGTAATGATCAGCGCTTACATGGTGGCCACCGCTACTCTCTGCTCCTCCTGCACAGTTTGTAATGTACTAAGGACGTCTGCTTTAATTCCTCCACTTATAGTCATGTCTCACATACCGTTAGAGCTTCTTTAAATTAGCAGCAAAACGTTTGCTTACCTCAGTGAAAGTCCTGAGGCATGGTCCCAGGATCCAGCTATTGCATGGACCTTTGCTGTACAACGCCACTTTCACCTTGCGTCCGCTGCCTCTGTCCTTGTCCCATGTGGATTTGAGGTGTCTCTGACACAATCCTATGAGGGGTGGGTCATGACCCCACTTCCAGCTCCCGTTGTGTTTGCCAGATGGTGCCAACCCTCGCCCAGTGTCTCCTGACCTGCCAGCTCTCGTTACTGTTGCAATCTCACCAAAGTAATCCGTAGTCCCTAACATTCTGTGATTCAGATCTATAAGAAACTGGTTAAAATAACCCAACATCCTTTCAAACACTCAGAGGCAGCTCTGGAAGTAAGATTTTAGCAGAGGATCCAGGAAAGGTGACATTTTTTATGCCAGGTAAGAATATGAGAGCTTACATTATATAGGAAGGCTGTGCAAATAGAACAAAAACTAATGGCTTGACTGATGTTATGGATTAATCTCCATCTCCAAGCAGTTAAAACCTCCTCTGCAGGCAGTTCGTTCCATAATTGTTTCAAAGTAGTTTTCTGTCATCTTTCTGTGAAGCACCTGATCCCAGGCACTGCCAGAGAAGGGATACTGGGCTTGGCAGCCTGTTAGTTTGATTCTGTAAGGGAATTGTTATGATGTGGATGCTTTGTTCCATCATCTAGATAATAGATGGCATAACCATGACATGGCCTTCTGTGGAAGATGGGCATTGTTGTGGCAGCAGGAGGAGAAGTAGGACCTTTTCCTCTTTGATTTTAGACCAGCCATGTGACAATCTATCCTTTCACCCTTCCTTCTTTCCTGTGTTCCCTCTTTGTCTCTCTGTCTTTTATCTAATTCAGAGTAAAATCACTAAAATTACTAAATCCTTCTTGCCACTAATCTCTCTGACTGATCTTCAGCTTATCTGCAGCATCAACAGGTGGTGAGATAAGGCTGGGGAAGGGGGGAAAGGTGGTAGAGGGGTTTGGTTACCCTCTCTTGGGGATTTTGGTCTCCAGGAGGTGTGTGGTGTGTGTATTACATTTTTACTGTATATATTTTGTAAATATCTGCTTGTATATTGTGCACTGCTGTAAATATAAAGCTTCATTTATTAACTTCCAGTGTCCTGAGTATTAGCCGGGTTTTATAAAAGGGGGGGGGAGGGGGGGGGCAGGTAACTGCTTAACCCACTACACTTCCTTCCTTCCTTCCTTCTGAGTTCCTTCCTTCCTTCTGAGTTCTTTCCGAGTTCCTTCCAAGCTCCTTCTGAGTTTCTTCTGAGTTCTGAGTTTCTTCTGAGTTCCAAGATCCTTCCGAGTTCCAAGTTCCTTCCCAGTTCCTTCCTTCCCAGTTCCTTCTCTCCTTCTGAGTTCCTTCCCTCCTTCCTTCCCTCCCTTCTTCTCTCCCTCCTTCCCTCCTTCCTTCCTTTCTCCCAAGTTCTGAATTCCGAGTTCTGAGTTCCAAGTTCCTTCTGAGTTCCTTCCGAGTTCCTTCCTTCCAAGTTCCTTCCTTCCTAGTTCCTTCCTTCCTCCCAAGTTCCTTCATAGCAGACACTGCGTTCCTCACAGAAGGACATGTAACCCTCTGGAGCATGAGGGAATATGTTCTGGATTCAAAATCAGGGACAACATGTTTAGATTGGATCTTAGGAAGAAATTCCTCACTAGGAATGTGTCGAGAGTCTGGAATGGATTGTCCAGAGAGGTCGTGAATGTCCTCTCCTTGGAGCTGCTCAAGGTTGGGCTGGATGGGGCCTTGAGTAACCTGGGCTGGTTGGATTGAGAGATGTCCCTGGCCATGGCAGGAAGGTTCGATTAGATGATCTCTAAGGTTGCTTCCAGCCTGAGCTCTTCTGTGATCCTTTGGTAGGAATTACACAGACACAGAGAAGATATTTTTAGGTAGGAAAGTTATGGGGAAGGAGAACAAGAAGCTTCTCAAGGAGTACCATAGAATCACTTAAGTTGGAAAAGACCTCTTAGAACATCGACCAGAGGAGGGCCACAAAGACAATCAGAGGGTTGGAACACCTCTCCTATGAAGACAGGCTGAAGGAATTTGGGCTGTTCAGCCTGGAGAAGAGAAGGCTCCAGGAAGACCTCAGAGTTGCATTCCAATATCTGAAGAGGACCTACAGGAAGGGTGGAGAGGACTGTTTAAAAGGGCCTGTCCTGACCAGACAAGGGTCAAAGGTTCAAAACTGGAGCAGGAGAGATTTAGGTTGGACATCAGGAGGAAGCTCTACACAATGAGAGTGGTGAAACACTGGAACAGGTTGCCTAGGGATGTGGTTGAGGCCCTATCCCTGGAGACATTCAAGATCAGACTAGATTGGGCAGCCTACTCTAGCTGGAGGTGTCTCTGTTCACTGCAGGGATTTTGGACAAAACGACCTTTCAGGGTTCCTTTCAACCCAATTCAATCTGTGAATCAAGTCCAGCCATCAATCCAACACCACCATGCCTGCTAAAGCACATCCTGAAGTGTTACCTCTACAGATTTTTTTTTCATACCTTCAGGGATGGTGACTCCATCACTTCCCTGGGCAGCCTGATTCAGTGTTTGACCAAGCAAAGCAGAAAGCCTGCAGCTGCAAAGCATTGTTCAGAGGAACAGGAACTGGTGGTGCTGCTGGATCCAAGACATTGCAAAATGGTGTCCACAGAGGGGTCATGAAGAGTTTACTCCACTTAGCTGGCTGCAAGGACAGGGTGGACAAGATAAAAAAAGGTTGCCAATCTACTTCTATTACTGTTCTGTTTTTCTTCTCTGCATTTAAAGAGTTAATTAAGTGATGTTATAGTCCACAGCAAGTGGGATTAGGCATTTGTTTGATTAAAAGCTTTTGGGTGTTGTTTAAGGGACTCCCTACAAGGCTCTAAATTCCCTGCACAGTGTGTGTGACCTGAGGTCATGGCCAACTCCTTTTCCCTTCTTTCCTGTCAGAGCTCAAACCTATAACCCAAAGAGAAAACTGTTATCAATCTTCCCCTAAACCACAGTTGGTCTTGCAGTCATGTGGGTACCATCTACTACAATTTCATCAGCCCCAGTCAGCTTGAATCCTGCAAATATCTTTATACAAGGGAATGTGATGGAAGTTGACTAATGTGATGCGTAAGCATCTTCACCAGAACTTAATATGATAAAGTCAGAACTGTTTCTGTTGGAAGAGACCTCTAATATCAAGCCCAAGCATCAACCCAAAACACCACTATGGCATGAAGTGCTATGTCCACACATTTCTTGAACAATTCCAGCAGTGGCAATTCCCTGGAGGGCCTGTTCTGATGTCTGGCTGCTGTTTCAGTGAAGAAATTTTTCCTACTATCCAATCTAAACCTCTCCTGGTCAAAGTGAGGACATTTCCTCTCATCCTAGAGTTAGTTACCTAGAAGAACTGATTGACCCTCAACCTCACTACAGCCTCCTTCCAGGTAGTTGTAGACAGCAACGAGGTCTCCCCTCAGTCCCCTTTTCCCCAGACTAAACACTCCCTGTTCTCTCAGCTGTTCCTTATGAGCCCTGTTCCCCAGACCCTTCACCAGCTTTGTTGCCCTTCTCTGTAACCATTCCAGCACCTTAATGTCCTTCTTGTTGTGAGTGGCCTAAAACTGAACCCAGTATGGATACCATGCTGTATCCATACCTCCAAGGCGAAAGACATCCAGATTCCTGGATAAACACAGGACACATGTTATGAAGGGGCTTGGAATCAATATGACTGACCAATATGATCAAAGTATTGTTCAACTTTATTGTAAAATCAGCACAGTTTATAGAGCCTAAGCTTCTCCTACTTCACACTATGCTATTTTTCATTGGTAATTCTTATCTGTCCATGCACCTTATTTCTTACTACTATTGGATATGTCTAGCTGTCCATGCACTTTCTGATGTATGTCTCCTATTTTGCCCAAGATGTTTCAGTTCTTCTTCAGCCAGCTTCCCTCTTATCAGTTGGTGCTGCTGATGCAGCACTCCCAAGTGACCATAGATTGACCTGCTTTTCTCATGCTAAGAGAACCCTACCAAAGGCCATCTTTAAGGAGTGTCAGAGTTTAGTTTGTGGATCATTCGTTAAATGTCCATGGTCCTCTAACCATCCCACAAATCCCCCTATTTTTTTTGAACAATCCATGTTTGATTAGTTATCTTTTGAACAGCTCTCATCATACATTGCCATGCACAGGTTAATAATAAGCATCCTACTAGTAATACTGCTATTATCTGTAGTCCTTGCATAACTAAACTTTTAGCCATCCTGTGATGCCTAAGCTCTGAAGCCAATCTGAAAAAGGATCTGTGTTAACTTCTATATGATTCATGTCGTCTTTAGTCTGCTGCAACTGTTTTAGAATACTTTGAGAATGATCAGACAGATTAAAACAAAATATACCCTCAAACTTCTGTCATCCATGACCTTGTACCAGTAATAAAAAATCAATACTGGCTCTATTTTGCAGTATAGCATGTCTAACACTATCAACATCTAACAATAATCTTGTTAAAAGCCTTACTTGTAGCATTAGTTTGTTTAGTAAGCCAACAGTCAAGTTTATCTAAGAGCGCTCATGCTTTTCCAGCCACTGCCTCTGGTAGAAAAAAGGCAGCAGGGAATCTTTGGCTAAAAGACCAAAATTCTAGTCTATCATCACAATTAGGTTTATATGCATGTATGCTGTGTCTACCTCTGACTTAAGTGGAAAGAAATGCTGTAAAATTTTAGATGTGTTAGCAAAGAGAGAGGAACCCTAGACTACAAGGTCCTCCTTTTGTATGTGAGGGGATAGCAGCCCAAGCTCTGTCCCCACTAAAGTGTTAAATTATCAGAGGATTTTCATCTAATATGAGCAATTAAAAAAATTTAAAACGTATAAATCTTTCTGTAATCACTCCTCTGGGCTAGCCCTTCTGACTAGCCACCCCTATTCCCCTTTTTTTTCCTTTATTTTTAAAAGTCAAAGGTGTCAAGTTAGCATAAGCAGGTGTATGGCACTGGAACAGGTTGCCCAGGGAGGTTATGGCTGCTCCCTCCCTGGAGGTCTGGAGTGACCTTATCTAGTGGGAGGTGTCCCTGCCTATGGCGGGGGGTTGGAACTGGATAATCTTTAAGGTCTCTTCCAACCTAAACCATTCTATGATTCTATGATTCTATTACTTATGCTGCAATATTACAGGAAATACTTCTCTTGTAAAGTGATTATATGCTGTGTAGGTAAGTTTGCTGTCTGTTTTAATTTCTTCCTGTACTTTCATGATTACAATGTAACTCAAATGCATAGGTGTGATGATACCTTTTAATAATTGCAATGGTCTGTAGTAAGGCATCTTCTAGCTATGGATCTGCCATAGCAAGCTGGTAGCTAATCCAGCATGCTGCAGCCAAAATCTCAGTGTGAGTGTGAAAACTGAATCTGATAATCCTTGAATCTTTGCATGTTTTACCAAAAAAATGTTGTGGGGTTTGTTTTTTTTCTCTCTTAACATAATCCCTTATTCTAATATACTACTATTGACATGAACGAAAGAAATCCAAAACTATAGTATAATATCTCTGCTCTAAACTCATAACCTTAGCTATACCAATGCTAAAAATCTATAAACCAAAAAACTGTGTTAAAGTTAAACCACTGGGTTGACTTTGAAAAAAGAAAACTAAAACTGAAACAAAGCATAGAGCTCTCTGGAATTTTTGCCATGACATACAAAAAAAAGAAAAGGCAAAAAAAAACCCTTTAGATCTGTTAATCTAAAAAGAAAGTTATAAACCTATAGACTTACAAACAACTTATTCTACCAAAATTCCTGCAAACTTGTTACCATTATGACGTGCGGCAAAACTCCACAACTAATGGAAGTTGATTCCCTGATGTCAGTCCCCTCTTTTCTATAAAATGAGTAAATTCCTTTACTGACATATTGGCCTTTTCTTCTTATAAACCTTTTTGAAAGTTTGCTCTTATCACCTTACCATATGCATTTGATAAAGAGGTCAAAATTGCCATCCACTGCAGCATTCTCCAATTCCAAATAAACAGCACAATAGTTAAGATAAAGCTAACACCTATTAAAATTAAGAGGACAATGATGGGGTGAAACAGCATATTTAAAATGCCAGTTGCAGTAGGTGACCATCCAAAAAATACATCCAACCAATGGTCACTTGCATCTTACTTAACGCTTTGCAATACTCTACTTATCTCTTCTATGTCATGGTGGACAGTAATCAGAGTTTTCTTTCCGTCTTCCTGGACTTCTCTCAGAATTTGAATCAGGTCTTGATGCTCCATTAATTGCTTTACCAAAATAAGTTCCGTCCCAACAGATATAGGTAATAGCTTATGATACATTTCGTAATTAGACTTTATCAATTGGTGAGATACAACTGGTGCTGAATATGAAAAGTCACATCCAGTGATCTTAATAAAATTACAAATACAAAGATTGGAATGATTCTTTGTGACTGTGGCTACATTATCTATTTCTACAAAAGCGCAAGCGGTTCTTAAACATACACAACCTTGACCAATATTTATAAGTACAGTCCTTTGGCTGGTATCTGGATGAGCTTCAAAGTGGCAGGTGCCCTGTTCAGCATCCAGGCATACGTCTTTGGCATTGATCATATTACTTTCACAAATGAATCCCTGTGGTTCTCGCGTGATACAGGATTCCAAGCTTACAGTCTGCCACTTCTTGTCTACCATCTGGGTCCATACTCTTTGTTCAGAGGGGTAGAGCACTACTCCCTCGTGATTCAAGCCTAGTGCAATAATGGGGTTGATAATGTAAATTGTGGCATTGCGTATTGTAAGCACAAAAGCTGTGGCTATGTTAGTAATAGGGTCATGGGTAAAATTTACTAGGGTCCACCATGATTGGAGCTTCTTTTCCAGGTCATTGGCATTGTCCCATACAGCCTTCTGAATTTCAATAAGGAAGGCACCTTCACTCCCTTCCCTTATGATTAAAGCAACTACCGGCTGCATCTGTAGCTGTGCCTGTATACAATTAAGAGCTAGGGATACATTGTCTTGGACCATGCTAAGTGCATCTATCAATTACTTATGGTCCTGTTCCTCAGCTTTTTCCCATTTCGGTAATATGTTTGACACTTGCCATTGGCTAGTTCCTAGTGCCAATAAGGAAGACTGAAGGGGCTGTCTTAGCTTTGTTGGCAGGATTAGTTGAAACAGTAATTAGAGTTGCTTCTTTATGGGTAGTCCCATCAGTCATTTGGCATCCTATTTTGATTGCCTCTCCTACAGTCCCCTGAAGCTGCCAAATTCCTTGTTTCTCCCATTCCTGTCTTGTATATAACTTGATTCCCATGTATAATTAGGGTTAATAGATTTAAATCTTTTGTACTAGAAGATTGCCCCATGGACCTGGGAAAAAGTTTGAGACCAGATTTCTTATTGCTCTTATGCAAACACCCATCCCCAAGTCACAATAACTTTGAGCAAGACAATTTTCTTGACTAAATTTCTGCAAACCAGTTTACCAATTACTCCCAACCCCCACAATACATTCATTTTATTTGGCTAAGCTTTAATTTCAGTTCACTATCACCAGGGGTTGCTTTCCAAGGAGCTTCTGGAGCCTTCTTTATCCTGCTGTGATGAATCCAAGCATTCTGTTTCTTGCTTTTGATTGCAGTGTAGGTGGTGAAGAGTACCTGAAATGGTCCTTCCCGCTGTGGCTCCAGAATTCTTCCTGTAAAACACTTAACATATACATAATCCCCAGGCTGAATGTTGTGTACAGGGCCGTCCAAACCCTGACTCCAGGATCCAGCCACATGTTTTCCAATTTTCCTGAGTTGCTTACTCAGGGACACCATATAGGTAGTCAATGTTTCTTCTCCATGTTGGGTGGATATCCCTTCCTGCACTTCATATGGTCTCCCATACACCATTTCAAAGTGACTCAACTCTTCCTTAGCTCTGGGTTTAGTCCTGATCCGCAGTAGTGCAAGTGGAAGAGACTGGGGCTAAAGTAAATTTGCTTCCTATCCCAATTTCACAATCTGTTGTTTAATCAGGTGGTTCATTCTTTCTACTTGGCCACTTGATTGAGGTTGATATGGGGTATAAAGCTCCCAATCTATACCCAAATTACTGCTGATTTCCTGTATCACCTTTGCAGTAAAATGTGGTCCACTATCTGAGGATATGGTGGCTGGAATCCCAAAGCGTGGTATTATTACCTGCAATAATACCTTAGTCACCTCTTGAGCCTTATTGGTCCTGGCAGGGAAGGCTTCTGGCCACCCTGAAAAGGTATCTGTCAATACCAATAGATATCGATATCCCCCTTTTCTTAGGAGTTCCGAAAAATCAATTTGCCACTGTTGTCCAGGCCCATGGCCCTTTCCAATCTGACCTAATTTAGGTTTAGAGGTGTTTTTGGGATTAGTCTGGAGGCAAAGATCGCACTGCCTGGTTACCTGTGTGATTGTGGCCTGTAGATTCCTAGCAATAATCTTTTCAGCTAAATAGCTATATAAGACATCTATTCCCAAGTGTGTTTTCTGGTGTTCTTTTACTAGTGACCACAATAAGCCTGAGGGAACAACTAGCTTTCCCTCTTCAGTAGCCCATCCCTCTTGGTTATATGTTCCTTTCATATCCCAAATTAATTTCCTGTCCTTTTTATTATACATTGGCTTAACTTCCAGGGAAGTTATCTGTCCATCTGGAATCAAAGCTCCCTCAATTATTACTTCACCTTTTGCTGCTTCTTTTGCCTCACTCCCTGCCAGCTCATTTCCTTCCTCCAATTCTGAGCTCTTCTTCCAGTGTGCCTTAATGTGCATTATTGACACTTCTTCAGGTAGTTGAACAGCCTCTAGGAGACGAAGTATCTCCTGTGCATGTTTGATGTTTTTCCCTTGAGAGTTTAACAGTTCTCTTTCCTTCCAGATGGCTCCATATGCATGTACAACCCCGAATACATATTTCGAGTCTGGCAGTCCCAAAGCTGGACCTGAAATGAGAGCATTCTTTAGCTGTCTGAAGGCTCGTACAGCCTCCTTTGTCCACTGCAGGTCCCCGGTTCCCTTTGTGATGAGATCGTATAAGAGTCTCACAAGCAGTCCATAATTGTAGATCCATAGTCTACACCATCCCATCATTCCCATAAAGGTCCGCAAATCTTTCACAGTCTGGGGCCTTGGGGTTTGGCATATTGCCTCTTTATGATCATGCCCCAAAGTCCGTTGTCCTGCACTAACTTCATAGCCCAGGTAAACCACTCTCTGTTTTACTACCTGGGCCTTTTTACCCTGTACCCTTGGAGTCCTAGAAAGTTTAAGAGGCTTACTGTCCAAACTACACAATCCTCTTTTGTCCAGGTAGCAATTAGGAGGTCATTTACATATTGCAACAACTTTCATTTTCCCTATGGGGCTTCCCAGGACTCTAAGTCTTTTGCAAGTTGCTCTCTGAACAGAGTAGGGCTGTTCTTAAATCCCTGAGGCAACACCATCCAAAAAGCGAATGAGTTTTTCATTCGCTTTTAGGGTTTTCCCACTCAAATGGCTTCATGGATAGGGAGGCAAAAGATGGCCTCAAATCTAAAACGGTAAACCACATTAGTTACGGTGTTAAGTGTGTTAGCAAAGTGTAGGGGTTTGCTACCACAGGATAAAGATCTTCAGTTATTTTGTTAACTGCCCATAAATCTTGTACAACCCAGTATGACCCATCAGGTTTACGGACAGGTAAGATGGGAGTGTTAAAATCAAACTGGCACTCTTAATAATCCTAGCTATAAAAAATTTTCGATCACCAGGGCAATTCCCTCTCTGTCCTCCTTAAGGGGATATTGCTTAATCCTAACCAGTTGTTTTCCTTCCTTAAGCCTGATCTGTATTGGAGGTGAATTCTTGGCTCTCCCAGGTATATTAGTAGCCCATAGCCCAGGGAACACTCGATTTGTAATTTCCTCACTAATTCCTTCTTCAGTCTCTGTGGTTGTTAGTGTCAGGCTTAATATCTCTACGTACTGTTGCTTATTTACCTCCAGAGTAATTTCCCCATTTTTAAACATGATGGTTGCATGTAATTGTTCCAATAAATCTCTCCCTAGGAGTGGTTTAGGAGAGTTAGGCATGTATAGAACCTTGTGAATACCCCATTGTTTCCCCAGTTTATATTTCAAAGGTTTGCAAAAATATGCTTTTTCAGACTAGCTAGTTGCCCCCTTCATGACAATGTAATCCTCTCCTGCTGGCATCAAAGCTCTGTTCAAAACTGAATATGTTGCCCCTGTATCTACCAAAAATTCCACTTCTCTTCCCTTTTACCCTAGCTTCATTGTAACCAGTGGATCTGCTAGGGTAGAATCCCCCTGTCCCCTTCAATCTTCTTCCAAATGTGCAACCACCCCTTTCCAGCCTCCTTTTTGATGACCCTCCTGTCTTCTTTCTAGGCATTCATTTTTCCAGTGACCAATTTTTCTGCAAATTGCACACTGATCTTTTCCCAACCGAGGTGAGTCTTGCTTGGGTGGTCCCTGCCTAGATGGTGGTCCTTGCTCTTGTCTTTCTCTTCCTTCTTCCCTCACAACAGCTGCTATTTTCTTTATCCCTTGTCTATAACTTTCTTCCCTGTTACTGAACACCCTCCATGCCTCTTCCAACAAGACTTCTAGGTTTCTCACATCCACCCCTCGTAGCTTCTGAAGCTTCCTCCAATGTCCCCTGTAGATTGCCCTAAAAATAGAGATACCAGTTGTTGTCCTCCTATTTCAGTCTCAGAATCCAGCAGTATATATCAACACATTGTGTCCCTCAGATGATCCAGGAATTCAGATGGTGACTCAGAAGGACCCTGTTGGATTGCATACAAAGCTGACCAATATATGGTCCTGGGGATGGCCCTTTCTACCCCTTTTAAAACCCACCCCTGATAAGCTTTTAATCTCTCCATCTCTGCAGAACTATTTGGGTCCCAGTTTGGATCCTGGAGTGGAAAATATTCTTTTACATCTTCTTGTCGTGTTTCTTCTGCCGAAGTCACTGCTGTTCTTATAACCATCTGTTTTTCTGACTCTGTTAATGAGTCTAATAATAATTGAATATCATTCCAATCTGGGTTATGTTGTTTTATTATTAATTATAAGCACTTAGCTGTGGCTCCTGGGTCGCTTTAATAACTTTTAGCATCCTTTTCCCAGGCATCTAGGTCAAGTACCGAAAAGGGTACTCTTACCAGCATTGTGTCACCCTCTGGTCTCACCACCTCCTGTAAGGGTGCCTGCAGTATCTGTTGTCTCGTTTGGGATGCAACAGGACTGCTTGGATGAGAGGGAGTTGAGACTGATGTTCCATCTGAGTCCACATCCTACTCCTGTTTCTTAGGAGGAGACTTAAGCATTTCATCAGTTAGGTCTTGTTCCTCTTTAGCAGCCTTATATACTTTGTCGAGTTTTGTACACTTTTGTCCTATGCTACATGTGGAGCAACATCTCTTCAGCTTCCCTTTATTACTATTCCTATTCTCCTTTTCAAGGGATAGTACCAGGGGATCCCTATGGGGTTTAGTCCCACAGTCTCTCTGCCACTCTGGGTGGTCTCAGAGGGAGAAAAACATATCAGCATAGGCTATTTCACCCCACTTTTCTTCCCTCCTTAGAAAACAACATCAACTGTATCAAAGTATTATAATCCAAAGTTCCGCTAAGTGGCTGCCTTGTTCCATCTCCCAAATTATATAATGGCTACCATCTATTGCAGTACTTCACCAGATCTTTTTTGTTTTCTGTATTTCTATTTCCTGCTGTTCCTTCCAATGTGCCAGGACACAACCCAATGGACTGGCCTTAGGCATCTCTCTACTTTGTCCAGTTCACATATCTTTCTTCTTAATTTTTCCGCAATATCCTCTTTCCACACTCCAAGGTGACAACAACAATTACTAAGCCACTCCTTGTCACAATTTTAGCTCATTCACACACATACAAGCCTTAAAAAACTCTTTTTATATTCCAAACAATTCAATGTTCTAGGCACAAAACATAAACTGCAACTCAAACCACACACAGCACACACAGGGTGTTTTTACACCAACAAAATAAGCAACACGAACAAGACAAAACTAATCACACTTAACCACAACCAAGTATTCATTTAATCAATTTCATTCAGAATTCATTTTACTCAAAATACAGCAGGCCCTGTATTCACTCACTCTGCCGGCTATTATGACACAAACACAGCACACCCTAGAATCACCCGATCCACCCCCAGGATCGCTAGTGGCTGCTCTATCAGTCGGCAAATCCTCCCACAGCTGTTTCTACAACCAGTTGCTTGCAAGCCCCTTTTCCTACGTACAGGGGTTACGCTGAGCGCCAGACATCTCTGCGTGATTTATCGGCACCCCAGCCAAGCATACAACTTATAGGCTCCCAAGGCCAGATTTCCCAATTCTTGACAAACTGTTTATCTGCAGCTCCAGTAGGCTGTTGTTTGCCCCCGCAATGAGCGAGCCGAGAAGTGGAGTTCTGCCAGAAAAGCCCCGAGCCATGGCTCAGATGTCCCCCTCTCAGCTGGTCCTGCGAGTGGCAGAGATCCTCCTGCCTGGCTTGCCAAAAGACGTGCGGCAAAACTCCACAACTAATGGAAGTTGTAAACTAGGTATATTTATTCATGGCATTGGGCGCGTGTGATATCCAGCTCAGCATATATAGAGTTACAGATTACATATGCATTAGTCTATACAATGCACCTATACATATTCATTACCTATCCCTGCTTCACATTAAAATTAGCTCTAAAGTCATTTTCATATGATTGCGCCTGCGTGGTGTCTCTTGATAATTATGGGCAGGGGTCGGGGCTGGGGTCTTGGGATGAAGTATCAGACTCTTCCTCAGACTGAACTTTTCACCCTTCATCTTCACACAAGCCCCCAGAGTTTCTGGCAACGATCTAAAACTTCAGAGCTGATTTATGTTGGTTTCAGAGTTGAAAACAGGATCCCTGATCAAGCTGTTTTCTCCTTTATCAATAGCTCAGCATCCTCCCTTCCTTAAGCACAGTGTATGTTAATGTAGTGGGTTCGCAGTGACCTGCCCCCCCACCTTTTAAAAACCCCGGCTGAAACTCCGGAAAACACACTGGAAGTTAATAAATGAAGCTTATATTTACAGCA
>VWZI01003259.1:0-196365 GCA_013396835.1 Psilopogon haemacephalus | reverse complement strand
TGATTTTTGGGTGGTTGTTTGGGTTTGGTTTTTGTTTGTTTTTTTTTTTCCTCAGCAGGCACTGCTGGCGGGGCTCAAGCAGGAAGCCTGCTCAGGCTACTGGACCTATTGCAGGTGCTGAAAGTGCTCAGGCTGCCGTTGCCGCTTCAAAATGGCTGCTCTGCTGCCTGCCGCGAGCTTAAATTCCGCGCGGCAGCACGGGAACGCCCCCAGCTACGTCACTGCCCCCTGCGCAGGCGCGTTCAGGAGCCGACCCCACTGCTATTTCCCTCGTGTTACCTGTTAGCTGGCCGCAGCTGCTCAGGCTACTGGACCTAGTGCAGGTGCTGAAAGTGCTCAGGCTGCCGTTGCCGCTTCAAAATGTTTTGAATATTTTGAAAATAATTGCTTTATGATGCCTTTGTTTTAAAACCTGTAGCTTTCTCTTGTGGACAATTCTATCTTTCCTCTCTACACTCTTTCTGATAATATGTGCTGCATAATCACTCTAGGATCCAAAACTGGCAGCCTGGGCTTTTTTTTCCTAATTCATACATCATCAGGTGTTCTGAAAATGTGACTTCTAAACCAAATATAGGTTGCAGCACTAACCCTGAAAGTCTATCAAAGGTTGCTGGTAACAAGTTATAGTCTATGTCTTAAAGCTGGCTCTTCACAGGCTTCTGTAGAGGTACAGCTCTGAAAAGTGGAATTCTGTCTGCTTAATATATAAGGCTGAATTGGGTGTTACGATACATAGTTTGAAAGGGCAACAAGTTATTTAGTCTGTTAGCTTTCCTCAGCTGTCAGAGTCAAACTTCCTATACAATCTGTGGTGAGAAGTAGTCCTGACACCAAAACTAAGCCAGCCAACGTGCTTAAATTAGTAGGCACTCTAGCAATCTTTTAGCTGAGCTCCCTAGTTATGAAGTGGAGACAAATATGCTTTCTGTAAATTGAGTTTTGGAGACTGTACCACTCAATGCATATGAATTGTAAAGTACAGCCTGTTGAACTCAGTAGAAAGGTCTGCATTTCAGAGTATTTGTGAAGTCTCATAAAATCTAGTTTTAAAACATTGGTTGCATGTCTAAGAGAGAGACAAGAACAAAGAAATACCACATGAGCTGCCATTTATTTTTTCAAGTTCTGGGATCAGACCTGAAGCCCTTCTGCAGGCAGACTTCTAGTGTTTTTTTGTTCTTTACTGGGAATTTAAGTTAATCAAAGTTAAAATGATCCTACAATATAAATCCAATTTTTGGTATTGGGTTTTTTGTTGTTGTTTTTTTTTTGAGTGGGATAATGCCACCTTTCCCACTGTTCTGCTTGTTATAGCTGCTGCAAGCTCAAGTGTCTTTCAGTGGTATTTTGAAGTGACTTATGAAAGAGCAGGGAAAATGTGCATTTAAAATTTAAAATTACAGAATACATGAATGTATCATGGAAAGATACATTCAAATTTATATAGATGGTGATCTTTGATGATGATCTTTAATAATGGAAATAAATAAAGAGTGTGGGTGTTGTAACATAATAAGACCTGTCAAATACAGCTACAGAGCAGGAATCACACAATCATTCATTCAGCAAATCCACTATTGATGAACTGCTAAGTCACAACTAACCCAAAATTGTTCCAGATTATTTTATTCAGTAATTTAGACAGACACATACGGAAAGGGAAGCCCTATTTTCTTACTTCTCTACTGCTTTAAGTGTAAAAAATCCTAATCATCTTGAGACCAGTAAGGGGTTTTACCGCAGCAGGGTCATGGGTTTACTCCCAATTCTTGCTGCTGTGAAAGGAGTACCAGTACTAGCAAGTCCAGATGCTGGAACTGCCCAGACATTATTGGCTCTGGAAACTGGCAGCTGGATAAGCACTCCACAAGGAAGTAAAACAGGCACAGAAACTAGCAATTGTTATGATGAGTAGATGACACACCTGAGACGGGATGGGAAAACAAAGGCGTTTTCAGAAGAACTGAGCCTCTTCAACTCTTCTTGGGAAAATAGGAAGAACAGGTTTGGGAAAAAGAAGAACAAGCAGCTGCCATGGAAAGAGAAGAAGTCAAAATGGGGAGAGTGAAGTAGAGTAAGGCATAGTATATTATAAATATCAGAAGCAAAAGAAATAAAAGGAGCTACGGTGTGACTTAGTGGTTAAATGTTCTGTGAGGAACAAAGCAACAGAAGTCTGAATTTTCATCTGTTATACATTTCTATCAGCAAGCCATCAAAAAATGTTTCATATAACATGAACACAGATTGTATTTTTATTAGGAAAAAAAACCCCAAACCAACAAAACCACAAGAAGCTTCCTGTTTGACTTATTAAACTGAAAAGAACCAAATTCATGTTTTTTCCTGTTGGATCAGGCTCACAAGAAACTTATTACTGGGAAGGAAGTACCGTGGGAATCACATTCATAAGCAAGAAACTGAAATTTCCAGTAAGTCATGCAAAGTAAAAAGCAGTTACTAGAACCATAGGCATGGTGGCATGAAAAATTTGCTTATGCATGAGGTTTATCCAGAATGCTTTCTCAGAGAGGAAAGAAGATTAATTGCCATAACTTCCCATGAAGTGCACATGACCCAGATGATTATGTTATAGGTGCTACTCAGCATTCCTGTTAGGAGACACAGTTTAATCATTTAAGAAGATCAGGTTTTGACAGTGGCTTTTGTGGTGCTTAGAATGAGATGACCTTGGCAAAAGGTCCGAGGTAGACATTTTATAGCTGCAGGGAGAAACTCAAACATGTTAGTATGACACATCTAAGCCACCTTTGCCTTTGTTTCCCATTAACGCACAGCATCGAGAATGCTGGAAGTCCATTAAGTCTGAGAACTGCATTCAGTGCCCGGGACATTCAGTACCAAAACCTTCTAATCGATATCTGACTCTACTTTTTTTTTTTTTTTTTTTTTTTTTTAACCGTTTCAGCTAAAGTTTGAGATTTCGTGTTTCTTTACTGTCGTAGCTGGGAGGTTCTGGGCAGTGGTGACCATGTTTACAGACTGGTGTGGTTTTTGCTCTGCTGTGTTCAACGCATTTGACAGTGACATCTAGTGACTACTTTAGGTAAATGCAGGTATGTTCTTCAACTCTTCTTCCGTCGTTGTTAGCTCTATCTGGACTGTAGTAAAAAGTCTGAAGCCAAAGACTTGGCACTGTAGTTTCTCCATTTCTGGATTCTCAGTGTGTCTTCCTCCTCTCACTTTCCTCAGTGGTTTGCTTTGCAGAATGGATGTAACAAATTTGGCTACAGCTTTGTCAGATATTACAGTCTCCATGTTCGACATTTGTCACTGTTCCTGTTAAATGTAAATACATTTAAGGAGCAGAGGAAAATCCCTGAGCATTTGCAATAATCCTCCTACTTACATTTTATTTGTACTGGGATGCTTGGACCCTGCTCCTCTCTTCTTCTGGTACGCATGACAGAGATGACATGAACAAATTAAACATAAATTCATAAACATTAAAAAGATGAAGAAAATTAGAGTAAGTAAATGGGGAGAACAGTGTCCCAACATTACTATCTGATATATAGATGCTTCTCCAAAAAGGCTTTTCACACAACAGGGAGAAAGTGGATCAAGACACGTGTAAGTTATAAGTAACCTTCCTATTCAATGAAGAGTGGGTATCTCTTCCCAGGCTGTTCAGAGCCTGCATGTAGCAGCTGCCAAGACCCCTTGTCTGCACATTGATTCATCTTGCCTGTTCCTCAGGTAAGGGTGGGAGAGGAATCTTGCAGTTTCAAAAAGTATAATCAATAATCTGTTGTCGTAGTTCGGGAGTTATCCTCCCCCTCCCCGCCCCCGGCCCCACCTTTGAAATCACCTAGACTAGACTCAGCTGGCTGGAATTTAATGAATGAAGCTTTATATTTACAGCTTTGTACAATATACAAATGGATACTTACAATATATTGCGAATATTTACAGATATATAAAGTAAAAAGGTAATACAGAAACACAGTGCCCCTCCCAGAGATCAGGAGGGGTTCCCAATCATCCTTCCACCTTCCCCTCTCCTCCTGCCCAGTCTTATCCCAGTATCTGTCTTACTTACCAGGTAAGCAGGGAAGATCAGCCAGGGGGGTTAGAAGCAGGAATTTGATTAGTCGGGTTACACAGATCCAGATGGAAGGCAGGGAGAGGTAGAGACCAACAGCCCAGATCTCTGACCTGAGCAGCTCTGTCTTATCTATGTTTGGGTTCTTACTTTTGTCAGCAAATGTATGAGTGAAGGAGACATCACCAATGTTTTCCTTTCTCAGCCTATAACCTGATTTCTCTTATTAAAATATTCCGATTAACCTCAAACCAGCACAACTGGCACACACTGCAGCAGTTGAGCAGCTTGTCCTTTATGGCCCACTTTATGTTGCTTCTCAGTTCATAAGGTTAAACAACGTCAGAGATACAACACTTGACTCCAGCATCATATCTCAGTGTTCCTGAGTTTAAGATCTGGGCTCAAACTGAGACATTCCTAAAGTTTTAATTCATCCCAATATGAAGATAAGTTTATTCTTCACATTAAGACTTTAGTTCGTGCCTGTGCTTGCCAACAGGTACACTAATCTGCAACTTTGATACTGTTTATGCCTTTTGCACTTAAACAGGTTTAGAGCTGAGGGCTTAAAACCAGGAATTTTGTGTATATTTGGACTCTTTTCTAGAAGTAAATAAACAGGGTATTGTTATGGATGAGCAGCTCTGGTGATCCCTGGAGGTAACTGGTTTGGCACCATATTGTTATGTTTCTGTAATAAGGCCTAGACTCCAGCAGCAAAATGCTTATTTATAAATGCAGGCCTTTGCAATGCCAAACTCATTTCTGTTGCTGCAACTCTACACCCTAGAGCTGTACAGTTCTCTTTTGCATGAATACTTGATCTCAGTAATTGTCTGAGATCAGACCTTTCTACTCTGTATTACCTGAGGCTTCAATACTATGCACTCACTTGGACCAACTTCTCCTTGGGTCAATATTCTTACTAAAATACTAAGGAAAACTAGGACTGACACTGATTCCAAAAAGAAATTCCTTTTCTACCCAGTAGTATAAAAGTTGTCATATCTTATTTTTTTACCTACTTAAGAGTTATTCTTTTAATCTATTTTCCCTCCGCTTTAATAATTAATGTCCCTTGAGGCAGTGAAAGCAATTTTTGGGTTTAGTCTTTAGGGAACAGTTCCAAAACACTGAGCTTGTTTGAAATAAAAAACAACAGTTATCTCATTGCAGAGAGATGCTATAGACTGCCATGATCCACCTTGATAAAACCATGTGCACTTCATTACAGTTTTCATCTACCTATCTGTCTGAAATGTACTCATTCTACAGTAATGGTAGTAAAGTCTTGCAAAATGTCAGTTCTGTCTCCTCATTTGTGCCTTTTAAAAATACACATAGCACATTTTTTTTTTGCTCTGGGTCACGGGATGTTGCTGTCAAATTATAGGAGTGAATATCCTATCTGCTGAACTGATGATTTTCTTATACTTTTTGATGGAGAATATTTTCAGTTGTGTTGTAATTGTCCAAATGTTGGCAATCCCTAGGATGCAGTGTTTCACTCCCATGAGATGCCTTGTTCTCAGGAGTGTAATAATCCTTGCTGAAAACAGAAAAAAAAGCTTTTTAATTTCTAGACCAAACCTAAACTATCCTTTGATTCCACCACATTGTGACTGGCTGAAGGCCTTACTTCTTTGCCTTTCTCTGCTTATGAGTTACAGAGCCAGGATTCTAAATCCATCTAAACCATTTTGGGTGCATTTTTGTACCTTTCACATCTGCAGAATGCTTTTTCCCAATAAATGTCCTTTCTATACCTGTACAAACTCTCTACTTAGTCATATTTTACATTGAGATGTCTATTCTGAAAGGTTTTTCTTTAATTTGAGATTTTTTTTTCTTTCTTTTTTTTCCCATTATTTACACAGTTGCATTAGTCTGGACAATCTTGCTAAGTAGTTCCTTCAGTTTCTCTAAGTCTGTATTTCAGAGGCAAGAAAATGTAGTAATAGATCTGGTTGTGCCTATATTGAACTTTTGAGATGAACTGCAGTAGCTCATGATTGCTTCATTTTAAAGGAATGTGGATGCACCTGAAAAGAGAATCTTTGTTCTAGCAGTGCTTTTCAATTGTGCACTGGCAAATAACTCCTTCTTAGAACTAGATTCTACTGTTTGGATTTTCAGGTCAGGGGCAACATACAGATCTGCTCTGGCATCTTCCCCTTGGATATCATGCATTGTGGCTGTCATAGCTCACAAGGACTGGCTTACTAACTTTCACAGCTCACAAGAACTGGCTTACTAACTTTCACAAAGCATTATGTCTGTTTAGGAGTGAAGCATTATGAAAGAAAAAGGGAAGAAATTCTTCACAGTGAGGTTGGCGAGGCACTGGAACAGGTTGCCCAGGGAGGTTGTGGCTGCTCCCTCCCTGGATGTGTTCAAGGCCGGGCTGGATGAGGTCTTGAGCCACCTGATCTAGCGGGAGGTGTCCCTGCCTATGGCGCGGGGTTGGAACTGGATGATCTTTAAGGTCTCTTCCAACCTAAACCATTCTATGATTCTATGATTTAAAGGTAGTGTCCAAAAAAAGATAGAGATACAATTCAGGATGATGTCTCAGATGTGTGCTGAATGCAGAGAGACTTAAAATAGCCCATAGAAAGTGTTAAGTAGTACCCAGATATGAGATTGTTCCCTTTCTTTAGGAATATTACGGGCATCTAAAGAGAGCTGATGCTCTAAAGTTCACAACCTGCTGCCAAATATATCTGCCAGTGACTTAAGTACTGTAATTTCCCATTTATTTTTCAGCAGAGTTTCAGCATTAGGCTATAAATGGAGAGAGAAATCTTATGCCCAGTCTAATTTTGCATGTTTGAAAAGTGGGTCACTATGCAGTGTTCCTGGGGCCAAGAGGAGATCAAACAGAGATGATAATCATTGTGGTGTCTGGTGTTCTCAAGGTGCTTGACTGCAATAGGAAGCTGCTGTGTCTAGATCTGCTCTGAGGCTTATTTGTTTTTATCTAATGATTGTTTAATGTAAGTTGTGTGGGCAGTATTGAGAACAGAGACCAGAATCAAATGGAAGTTGTTTCCTTCTGTCTTACTCTTTACTCAGTCTTGCAAGCTCAACGCTGAGATGCACAGGACAGATCAGTCCTGAGCATCTGCTTTGTACAGAATCCCAGAGAGTCAACAAATTATATCTTGAAAAAAGGTGGTTTGTGTTTCTGATTGTTGTGTATGGTGTTCTGCTTATACATTTTTCCTTTGAGCAGGTAAAATTCCTCTTTTACAGATGAAAATCTCTCTACTTGCTTTATTTATAGTATATATAGATTCTATTCAATCTGTTCAGTTACATTTTTAAGCACCTAGGGTTTTCCACAGTAGTTCAATCCATAGGCATCTTGCCAAATCCATGTTTCGTTAGACAGCTATATTTTGAAAAATGAAAGTACAAAGCAGCAGAGGACAAGGACATACTTCACAACTTCTCAGGCTCCAACAAAACTTCATTTACTTACTATGGACTCTTCGCTCAAACCTTCAGGCATAGTACAAATGAAGATAATGCACTGTGGGTTTTGACAAATGCAGAAGTTTCAAAATAATTAAGAATGCAAGCTACTGATTAAAGAGTTTTGGAAATGCTGTATCAGTTTATGATTAATCTGCCCATTGGTCATAATATACAGGCAAATGAAAAATTAGCAGAAGGATGTTAATTAGAGAAGATTAAAGGGAAAATGCTACTTATCATGCAAGAGAATGGAATGTGCTTGTTGTTGAAATGAACCTCTAACACTTTAATATGAATAAATGCTTATGATGTGTTTCACTTAAAATTGCAATGTGGCATTTGAAACAAGCAGAATGTGCTCCAGAATTGGCAAGTTCTTATAGGACTCAAGTTTTTCTGTCAGCCACTGCTTTTTGAAGTGGCCAGTAGAATCCAAAGCTAAAGACAAGCTCGGTTTTCCAGATGGATTCTTTAGCTCAAGACTCTAAAACCCAGAAGTTCTGTCTTTATTTGTCGTCCTTTAGAGAGATCCTAACAGTGGGAATATTTTGTTTCTATGTGAGTTACTAAATTACTGTGTTTGGCAACTTTTTGCTTTACAATAGCAGGACTTAACTCCTGTTTAGTGTTCAGGAGGAGAAAATTCTAGACACCGTAAGTACCCGTTTGATTTGGGGTAGTCAAACAGGCAAGCATTTGATCTCTCTTTTTCTGTTTTATTCCTTTTCTAAAGTGGGATGGTAGTATTTGGAGCATGTAGCAAAGTTGTCTTGGATTTACAATATCCCTGTATTGCATGAATGAAAGTGCTACCTTCTGTTAAAGCAACTTCCATTGGAACTCCAGATAGGCTATGGGAAGGAAAAATCTATTTTAGGAACCATTTGTGAGTGGGAGAGAGGAGGAAATGATCTCTCTTTGGCACTCCTCCTAACAGTGCTGCTGTAAACTTTTCTTTCTGAATAGAGAAAGACTCCCATTTGCTTTCCATTCACAAGATTTCCAATTATTGGAAAAGTAAATTACCACTACTAACAAAATCTAGCACATAATATACTCCTATTTTAGTGCACCAGAACCAAACTCAAATCTTGGATTTGTTAGATAACAAGACTAGAAACTGTAAAATATCTCCAAACCTAATTTCTGCACACTGCTTGGCACTTTTGGACATCCTTTTCATTTAACATGTTGAAATGAGTATACAAAGAAAGGTGGTGGCCAAGTCAAAAGCTTTGCTACTGTTGTGTCCATGACATTAGACCTATGGGAAAAGCAATCAATAAGACTGCTCTGGCTTTGTCTTTCTGGTCTGTGCTAGAGTGTGTGCAGAGCTGGAGTGTTTGGAGTGTATGGAGAGCTGGATAGCAAACATGACTCAGAAACCGAAGCTAGTTTGGCTGGGGCTGTTGGTAACACATTACAGCAGACATGGCTAGCTCTAAAAAGGCCTGTTTATTTCCTACCTACAATGGTATCAGAACACAAGAGTGAATGGGTGTCAAACTTAATGGGGGAGAACAATTTCTTTGCTAAGCCCTGTCATCCTGCAGCTGTTCACTAGTGAAAACATGTTTGGAGACAGGGCTGGATGCCACTGCAGTATGGATGAAGGATGGTTTGCCAGGCAAGGGGTGCTCATTTTACTGCCATGTGACCTACTTTACATGCAATAATGGGAAATGCTGGATGTGGCAGAAGGTTTTATTGCTGGTGAAATCTGAGAGGAAAAGAAACAACAGATTTTATTATGCAGAAATGGATGTCAGAGGGTTATCACACTGCATGTTTCTCTCATCCATTCCTATTTCAACATAAGTTCTGCATACTTAAACACAGGTCACTCATCACAAGAGTCATGTTTTCCAGTGAAGGAACCAAAGTGCCGAGAAACTGAAGGAATTATACAAGGGCATACAAGAAGTTGTGATTAAAAAGGTGGACAAGCTGAAATGTCTTCTGTTAGGCTAGTGGTCCAGCTGCTGCCCCGTGCTACCTTGATGGAAGGAAAACAGTCATCTCCCTCAATAGCTTCTGCAAAAAGTGCACCTGGAAGATTAGCACCTTTGTAACTAGTGCTGATTCAAATCAAAGAACTAATGTCCTCAAATCAAGCATCCTTTGCAAAGTGAGTTGTCAGTACAGGACTGATTTGGACTGAAGGAGTACTGTTTTCTGGACTCCTGCAGCTCTCATTGCAACATTCTGTAGAGACAACAAAATACCTGCAGGCTTTGCCATTTATCTTTTTCTCTGGTGTAAAGAGTTAAATTGTTCCAAAAAATGATGTTGTGTCTCAGCCTTGTTCCTAGAAATAGTCAAACAGTATGTCTTGTCCTAAACTTTGCTCTCAACTTAACTCTGTGACTATTAGGGCTGTGTACCTGACAAAAGTGCAGGCTGTTGCTACATGACATTTGGAGTTTCCTCACCTTGTGAAGCCTTCAGGATTAGTGAGATGACCCTGGATTCATAATGGTGACTATCCCTTGCTTTAGTAATTCCTTCCTTCTCCTCTCTTCCTATTCTTGTAACTTTTCCCTTTGCATATAGAAGCAAAAATAAGATGAAAGTGCCTTTCTCAACCAACTACTTGGTTCTGTCCCGGTTTCATTTGGGGGATCCTTAAAAGTAGTTTCTCTTCCATGACAGCAGGCTGAGACTGTGATGGAATTAATATGGTTTATTAATTTTTATATAAAAACTTTTCCACCCCCAACCACTAAATTTTAATAATAAACAGGTTTGATCATAACTGTCATGGAATGCATTACATAAATGACATCTAGATCTAAAATTAATTATCAATGTGCATAACCAATTAATCCAATTTAATTAATTAACTAAATTAACACTGGAAGAGGTTTCTTGTGGTCAGTAGTGCTGCTTGGCCACAAGATGGACTCAGGGTCCCTCTGCTTAAGGCAGAAGCTAGGTAATAAAGAAACTTTAGGTTATTTACTCACAAATATTGTTTCTCCTGTCATGTGGGGCTAGTAATGAGTTGGGAGTACGTAGAACACTTGCAGGGAGTTCTGTCTGTTGCCTTTCTGCCTGGTCTGGCCACTGGCTGGATGCTACTGGCTGCTGCTGTAGCTGTTGCTGTGGCTGCTGAGACTTCTGATTCACCCCAGGCTCCACAGGCTGCTGGGTGAAGGAGATGGGGGCGGATGGCTTCTGACCTGGTCCCGGCTTTTGACAATCTGCATGCCTCAGGGCTTGCTTATGTTTGGAGATACAGGGCTGCTCCAGCAGGTGCAGGCAGGTGTCTTGAGATATGTCTCAGCAGGTGTGTGCATCACACTGGCTGTTGCATACAGCTAATTGTGTGAAGGCTATTCAAGTTGCTTCTGATAAACTTGAAGCTGGAATAGAGCTTATGTTGCTGTATATAATAATAAGGCATTACAGGCACAGATACAGGAGAACACAGAATATTGGCAAAACCATGGCAGAAGCACATTGTGTTACCTGCTTATCTGTTTTTATATCCATGTCTGAGATCGATTAGACCTTTGGACAAAATTAGCTTATCCAATCAGAGTGGCAGTAAGCCAAGCTATGACCATATTTGGGTGATGCCACAGATTTGCTGTTCCCATTTAGGGAGGGACCATAGGCCTAGCACAGGCTTAGCATAAGGCATGTGCTTGCACCTTGCTTCCCATGGATACAAGCAGCAGAAAAACAAGTTGTATAAGACAGAGTGCTCAGACTCCATGGCTCCAGGTCTTTTGTCCTTTTTCCTGTTGTTGCCTGTTCCCCAAAACAGTGGGAGGAGAGCAGAAAAACATGCCTGTACAAGCCAGCACATACAGGCCTATTTTGACCCTTCAAGTCTACCATGACAGAGATAAGGGTTATGGTTAGGTTTAGGGTTAAGGTTAGGGTTAAGGTTAAAGTTAGGTTTAGTGTTAGACCATTAGTGTTAGAGTTGAGGAGTTAGGGTTAGAGGTTATGGTTATGGTTTTGTTTAGTCCATTAGGGTTAGGGTTACAGTTAGGATTAGGCCATTATGATTAGAGTTAGGGTTAGGTCCATCCTTGTCCAAGCTTAGCTGTGCCCTCTGTGGGTCTTGGCTGACTGTAGTGCTGCTGTGTTGATGGGCTTCTCAGAACTTTGGAGACACTAATTTGCAAGTTTTTGGATGTCAGTGTTGTTTTGTCACAAAAAAATACATTTTACCTCGTCACTAGGAGGACTTTATGCCTGTCTGGTTTCACAGTTGGAGGATGCGTATGACTCAAAATTCTGCTCTATTCAGGCTCTCCTGACATTTCTTCCCTCCAATCATGAAAACCCTTCAGCTTTGATACCCAGCTTTGATCTAACTTCTCTTTGTGCCAAACATATATCATTAGTCTCTTTGCTACATTTTAAATCTATCTCTAGAATAGCACCAGGATATGCTGGCTTGATTACACAAAAGGATGTAGTGAGTGGAGGCTCTGTGACACGTACATGTCAGCATACCTATATGTTTGATGATAATATGTGTTCCTCTGTCTGCAGCATTAGTCAGGAAGCGGTCTCAGATCAAAGTCTGTCATTTCTTTAAATACCTTTCAGTTGCTTCTGGATCTATAAGCCAGTCTATTCTCTTCCAGTTCAAAGAAAATCTGGTTGATTTTAACCATTTGTAGTTTGCACTAAAACAGAAGAGGAGAACACAACTCATACAAGGTGACTATTGCTTGTGCTGATTAGAAATGGACTGTTTTTGAATGGAGGCAGGTGTTGTAGAGGCACCTCCTCAGTACAAACATACTCATCCCAGTGCTTGGCGCCTCTGTGCTTTCTGAAGAGCTTTTCACTCTGTTTTTTGGAAAGCTGGAGCCCTTCTGAATGCTAGAGCTGCTGTACATGCTGCCTGTTGCATTAGTCATGATCTCCTTGCTGTCACTTTGTTCCTCTCCCTGAGTGATTGTCTTTCTCTGTATAGCTCAGCTGTGAGAGCAATCATCAGGCAGTTTGTGGGTGTCTTTTCCAACAAGGTGTCAATCTAACTCCCCATTGTCTCTCTCACTATAGGGCTTCACTATAAATGTTATGAAGCCACATCGATGCCTAAAGAGCTTTCTCTCTCAAAAATGCTTTGCTGCTTTTGAAATGTGCTTCCTTACTCTCAGGAGCGTCCATCCAAGGTTAAAGAGACTTAGGAAAAGCTTGAAGCCATTTGCTGCCTAGCTTGAAAGATGCATGTATAAGAGCAGTGGCTCCTGTTCACTTGTGGACTGGGTGAGGCTTAACCATACATCTCGGATTTGAATGTTTAATTCTTAGCAGAATGAACCCCAGTCACTCATTTAAAATGATGTGAGACACCATTTAGCCTCTGAACAATGGTTTTAGGGTTTCTTCAGTTATTCTCAAACCTTATCTCATTGATCTTGCTTGCTTCTAGCTAAGTGAAGTGTAAGGAACACCAGTATTTTGGAAGGAAGTTAGCTGGCCTAATGTGGTGGGTTTTGCATAAAAAAAAAAAAAAGAAGAAAGCTTTAGTGGACTGCAGCTTTCATGTAAAATCTTTTCTGCAAAGAAGCCATAAAGCAAAAGTAAACCATTGTCAGTCCACAGGGACAGGTCATAGAACCAAGTGCCTCTTTCTGCAGGTCTTATCAAAGAACTGGGAAGCTGTTTAAGGCCTGTGACAAATATGGTTTCTCTGTGTTCTAGCAAGGGTGCTTGCAGGTCTTAAATGCTGTGAGGTGCTGCATTATAATGGGTTGTCCAGTTTTAGAATTCCCTTGTTCCTTCACGTGCTGAGTTCTAGAGAAGGTTTTCTGCTCTGTGCTTTGTCACTTGGACACATTGTACTGTTCAAGTACGGAGATGCAGCAAAGGGCACTATGGGCAAAACAAGTAAAAAAGATCTGTAAAATACAGAGGTCTTTTTACTTGTCTGCTAACTCATGGTACTGCACAAACTAAAATGATTGGGATGCATGCTGTTTCTCATGGTGAACTACTGTGATCCTCTGAGCACTGTCTGCTCAGCTCTAGCTATTTCTTTCAGATACAGTTTCAGAAATTGCCTATTATTTGAAAAATCTGGCACTGGTAACTTCAGTCCTAAAATGAGCAATACATTTCATAGTGAAACATGACCAGCTGGCCCAGCCATATGAGTCTGGTGATTCTTTATAAGTTTGTTCTGATTAATTTTGAAGGCGTCTCTGATGAGGAGCCAAAAATGAACATAGACTTTGATACAAGGGAGCTTTCACTACCTTTTTGTTTTCCTGGTTACAAAGCCACCTGAGCTCAAACCATGGCGGTGGTTTTCACCTCTAAATGGAAACCCCAGCTGAGTCAGTTGATTGAGGTCAATCTGGGGTAATCTGGGGTAATCAATCTGGGGTACCTCTCTGGGGTAATGATATGATGCCACCTTCCAGGCTGATTTTCCAGTTACTCCACAGTAGAAGCATCAGTAGGTAATAAGTCAGGCTGATCTGAAACAATATAGTTAGGGATAACCTGAAAAAACAACAAAGTGGTTTGGCGCAGTTTTATTTTAATAAAATATATTTTTTCCATTAGAAACAAGAAAATGATTCCAGTAGAAATTTCTCTATTTTTTTTTTTTTAAATGCTTTCAAACCCAAACTCACAGTAGTAGATTATTGCATCCCTTTTTTATTATTTTAGTGATAAGCCTTTAGTTCCTTGGTTTAGTTTATGGACCTAAATATAATAGAATAGGAAATCAAAGTTCCTTTCCTTTGCCCTGATACTGTTGGCACTGTTTTCTTATGTGGGGGTCACAAGGAGGTGCAGCTCAGTGCAGGATTCCTCTGACTCTTCCTGAACCACTTAATGAAAAAGTGTTTCTATTTCTCATGCAGTAACAGAAGACAATGGGATGGAGAGGTAGCAAAGCAAAGTGTGCTTAGTTTTAAAGGATTGCACAAACAATAAATGAAAATTATGACCAGTTGTGAACGTGAGAAGCGTGAAGGACTAAGATGAATTTATGTTCTTCTAGCTCCCTTCTATATGAAAAATGGGCATAAAATCCCCTGTGTGCTGATTTGCATGCATGAGAATAGGGGGCTGGCTGAGTGAAAAATAGCCTGTAGTGTGCATCCTTCACTTGTTAAATAATCTGGACAAAGAACAGGAGAGAGATTCATCATCACCGTTGTTTGTACCTGAGTGATTTCAGAGCCATTCTCTCAGCTGGATTAGGCGCCGTGGCATCCCTTCTGTAAACTGTTCCGGCTTTGTGCACCCTGCTCGCAGGCAGTCTGGAGGCAGTCTGGAAAGACAAGATAGGCCCGGCTGGAGCCCGTTGTTTCTCAGCTACAGAAAGACACCCGCTCTGCCAAAGGAGCCAGCAGAAGCCGGGTCGGGCGTGGCGTGGCGGCCACTGCCCGCCAGGGGGCAGCAAAAGGCCGGGAACGCAGCCTGCCCCACGCCGTGTCCAGCCGCGGGCTCTGGGGCCGCCTCTGGGTGCTGTGGGGGCAGTGGGTGCTGGTGGGAGGCCATGGGAACTGGGGTTGGGCTGGGGAGGGGCCCGTGGGATCTGGGGGCAGCCGCTGTGTGCTGAGGGTGTCCGCGGGTACTGGGGTTGAGCGCTTTGTGGATGCTGTTGGGGGCTAATGGGCGCTGTGGGGATGCCATCAATGCTGTGGATGCTGGGGCAGGGGGTTCTGGGAGCCGTGGGGAGCTGGTGGGCGCTGTGGGGATGCCATCAATGCTGTGGATGCTGGGGCAGGGGGTTCTGGGAGCCGTGGGGAGCTGGTGGGCGCTGTGGGGATGCCATCAATGCTGTGGATGCTGGGGCAGGGGGTTCTGGGAGCCGTGGGGAGCTGGTGGGCGCTGTGGGGATGCCATCAATGCTGTGGGTGCTGGGGCAGTGGATACTGGGAGCCGTGGGGAGCTGATGAGCGCTGTGGGGATGCCATCAATGCTGTGGATGCTGGGGCAGTGGATACTGGGAGCCGTGGGGAGCTGGTGGGCGCTGTGGGGATGCCATCAATGCTGTGGATGCTGGGGCAGTGGATACTGGGAGCCGTGGGGAGCTGATGAGCGCTGTGGGGATGCCATCAATGCTGTGGATGCTGGGGCAGTGGATACTGGGAGCCGTGGGGAGCTGGTGGGCGCTGTGGGGATGCCATCAATGCTGTGGATGCTGGGGCAGTGGATACTGGGAGCCGTGGGGAGCTGATGAGCGCTGTGGGGATGCCATCAATGCTGTGGATGCTGGGGCAGTGGATACTGGGAGCCGTGGGGAGCTGGTGGGCGCTGTGGGGATGCCATCAATGCTGTGGATGCTGGGGCAGTGGATACTGGGAGCCGTGGGGAGCTGATGAGCGCTGTGGGGATGCCATCAATGCTGTGGATGCTGGGGCAGTGGATACTGGGAGCCGTGGGGAGCTGATGAGCGCTGTGGGGATGCCATCAATGCTGTGGATGCTGGGGCAGTGGATACTGGGAGCCGTGGGGAGCTGATGAGCGCTGTGGGGATGCCNTGGGTGGGACTGTGGGTGCTGGGGTGAAGCCATAGGTGGGGGGAAGGGGACGGGGGGTGTATGGGAGCTGGGGAGGGATAAGTGAGTGGTGGGAGGGGGACGAGGCCTGTGAGCACAACGAGCCAGCGTTGGTGGGGACAGGCACACCCTGTGGGTGGCTTGCATGGGCATGCAGGCAGCTGAAGTTTCGCAGGTGAGCTATGGCTGGTTCCAGAGAGGTTAGAAAGGAACAGGAATCAGTGCAACACGGAATACTTGCAGTGGCATAAATAATTGTAATTTTTAATTTTTCTTTTTTTTTAAATAAAGAGAAGAAAAAGCCAAAACACATCTTCAAATACGTTTTAATATTCTACAGATCAATTGTGTTTCTGGGGTGACCCTTACTTCAGAGCTCATGTAATATGTATATGTATTTATGGAAAACTTTGGGAATTGAAGAGACATGTATAGCAGTTAAGATAAAGTGGAGTGTCTGAGGTGCAGAAAGTTGACAAAGACAGGCAGAGGCATTAAAGAAAGATGTAACAATTAAAAACTTTAAAGAAAAATTCTATGTGGTAGAAGTGGGAAAAAAAAATCTGGCAACAGTAGAGACTCATTAGTAGCAAGATACAGTAAACCTTCTGATGCAGCAAAGGCAGCAGCGCTTGATACAGTATTTTTAAGTGCTTGCCTGTGTGGAATCCATTCTACAGGTCATTAAAGTTGAGGTTACTGTTAATGGTAGTGTTGTGGGATCATAGTCATGATCCTTTAGGTTCCTTCCAACCCTGACAATTCCGTGGTACTGCAATACAAAAACTTGAGGAGGAGAATTGTGTTGTCAAGTTCATAGTTTGAGGTGCTTGGCAGTGTTAGGTTCAGGTTCACAGTTGGACTTGATCTTAAAGCTCTTTTCCACCTAAATGATTGTATTCCCAGTGTAAATGAGGTCTCTGAAATTCCCTTGCATTCTTCCTCAGCATGAGAAATTCTTTAATGTCTTTAAAGTGATTATTTCATGTTTCCCTGCCTAGTTGTTCCTAATGAAGTGCATGAATTCATAATGCATATTGAGATAACATTAAGTTTGTAGCCTAAAGCAGGAAAAAGTTAAATGGTGAATTCTTGGCCTTTGTTGATAACTTGGTTGGTTGTAAATGGAAGGTCAAAATTCATATGCTTTACAATGAATTTCTAGCAACCATCAGCTGCTTCCCAAGACCTCATGGCACTCACACATGATTTTTATGCTTAATGTCTACTCTGAAGTATTTATGAGAGTTCTAAAGCTCTCTACATTAACAACAGGTGAAGATGTGCTGTCTCAAAACACTTTAGTCCATTTTTTAAAAAAAATTTTTAGGTATGTAGTTATTGGCCTAAACCTGCATATTCACCTTGTCCAGTCTGATGAGAGCATTTTTGGAGGCTGGACTGAAACTTCTTTATTATAAAGGGTGCTGTAACATACACCTCAGTCACAAATTCATAGATAGCTTTAAAAAAACAACTATATATTTTTTTTTAAAAGAAGGAATACAATAATGCTAGCCTGTAGATAGTAATAAAAACTTTTGAAACTATTTTAACAAATGGCTTGTGTGGCTGGAAAGCTGTCTCATTAGAAGGCAAGGATAATAAATAACCGCTGCCCTGCGTATCTACTTATGTGTCATAGCACTTTTCATTCACAGATCTCAAAATGCTTTCTTTTCAGCACCTTGGGTACTTTCATGATCTGTCTCTTTCATAGACAGTTGTGTCAGATGAATGGCATCTTAATGACTGGAAGAACTAGTAGGAAGTACCCCTCCTAATACTCAAGGAAGACAAATTTATCTGTCACCTCTGAAATGAAGATGCATCTTACCATTCTCCTTAATGGGGCCTTTCTTCTCCGAGTGTGTTCACATTTAACGAATCTATCTCCTTTCAAGGAGCAGAGGGAGGAGTTAGTTGCTAGCTCACTGACATAGTTAGAAACCTTTACTGGAGATCATTGCACCATGTTGTTCCTAAGTGCATATATAAGTGCCTGATATATTGTATGACAAACTCTGGGCCAGAAGAATGACTTTGGGATGCAGGTGAACCAAGTCTTCACTGTGGTGTTTGCTTATTTGTTTTGAAGAGAGTGTTTCCCAGCCATCAGTATTCAAACCGATGCTCTTAAGTATTGTGTTCTACTGTAATGTGTTTCTAAATGTTTTGGTGAAGGGCTATATGGCAAGACTATTTCAGATGACTTTCATAGTCATATACATTGGAGTTGGCACATTTGTATATCTTATCTAGTTTCTATAGGAAATTACTAGGCAGGCACATGGAGGCTGTGTGGGGGGATTGGTGCTGATGCTCTCATCTGGTCTCATCAGCCTAAGCACAAACCAGCTGCAGCTGCAGCTCTTCAGGTCCCTGCACCAGCGTGCTTAAGATTATCTCAGAGCTGACTTGTAGATATTTTTCTTACTTAACCAGAGTGATGAGGAAGAATCCAGCACAGTTCTTGGCCCTTATAAGGCATTGCTCTTCTTTTCCTGCTTGCCTAGTTACCATCATATGGGTCAATTCATTCCAGTGTGGTACACTAAAGCTGTGTGTCTCTAAAGGGAGAGTTCTTTAGAGACCTGCTCTGCAGTTACCACAGCTAAAGCAGGCACCTGGGATATATACCTAGAGCAACTGATGTGCTGCCCTTGTCCAGGTGCTCCTTCCCTCCCCGTGGAACTTTATTTCTGTGGGAAAGATATCAGAAGTTGCTTTGATATTGAGATTTTGCCTTAAATTGAGGCAGAAAAAATAAGTGTAGTTACTGTCTTCCCTTGTCTAACTTCATGTGTCTTCCACTTCAGTAGCACTGCTCAAGTACAATCTTATTTGCCTTTTGTACATGTTTTTCAGTATTTTTTGCTTAGAGCTTTGCTCACCAGTATTTGCATTCAAACAGAGAACTTCAGCTGATCATTCTGTTGATCCGCTCAGAAAGATATTTTACCAGTGAAAATAGATTCAATTTAACTGAAGAGGCAGAAGATTTGGAAACAAGATGTAATGAGGTCTCAGCCTCTCCCTCTTAGGTTTTATTTGCTAAAATCCTAACATCTTGAGCATAATAGAAAGAAAGCAGGATGGATAGGAGAAGGCAATATATCATTGTAGAATTAGTTTGAATTTCCTTTGTATAGCGTATGAGGATCATCTTGTCATCTTGCTGTGTACATATAGAGGATTAAGTACCAAAATAAGCTGAGCTTTCTCCCCTTCACATTGATCCAGAAGGGTTCAACATAACCTATCACCTGGCCAAAAGCTCATTACTGTGTTGAGTCAGCTGATATAAGCAGTTCTCTCACTGAACATTCTGATCCTGATTTTAAATGTTGTTGTTTGCTTTAGCCAATGAAATGAAGAAGTATACATCACTTCTGTGTTTCTTGGGGTTCACAAAAACCAGTTTAGAAATGAAAGAGTGAGGTTAAGTATGGCCTTAAGTTCCATGCTGAATCAGAAGCAGTGCCTGTTTGTGTCAAGAGAGGATGAAAGAAACAATAAATGCTGTTCTTAGAACACAGAAAAAAAGGGACAATCTTAGTAAGGGTACGGTCAGATGTGAGCACACAGTTAAGTGGGAGCAACAAGGAGACAGGTAAACTGCCTCCAAAACATAATGTGGCCCAGCTTGTGCCTGACTCTGGCTATATCTGTAATTTGTTGAGTCTGGCCTCAGGTCAAGCCCTCAGGAGGAGAGTGGTCAGAACATGTAGGGACCTGTATGCCTGGGCACGTCTGGCACTGTAGTAAGCATCTGGCATGTGTAGTTATACTGCAGCACAGTTAGGCTGTTTATGCAGGAGGTTGGCTCTGAGGGCAGGCATGCCTACAGCTGTTCTGCAGTCTGCCTTGTGCAGGCAGTCTTAGATGTGTTCCTGTTGTGCTTCCAGAACTACCTGCATTCCATCTTTGGGACTGCCTGTAAGCTGAGTAACTTGAAAGCAATGGGGAGTCAGCGCTTTGTCTATGCATAAAAGCTCATGTAACTGGCTTTTAAAGGGCTTCCCAGTGCGCCTCTCATAAGAATCCAATAATGCCTGATGATACGTCAGTTTCCACAGGGGTTTGAGGCAGATATCATACTGCTCTGAGACAGACTGTTCTGATTACTTCTGTAGAGAATAACCCTTCTGCCAAGAAGTTTCAGCGGAAAACTGCATAGCTGATTGACAAACTTGTGCTACTGGAAATCAGTGAGACCTTGCCAGGTGTTCTCTACAGGACAATGGCATTATACAGTCTTGCAGCTTCATGCAGTGGTGGCTAAAAATGAAACCTGACTATTTAATTCAAGCTGTATTTAGTGATATTCTCAGGCAAATGCTTGTCTTAAGCAAAACTGCAGCTAGGGGTCTCTGTGTACATGTTTATAGGCAGCAAAATGTCAGGCTAAAAATATGTCTCAGAACTCGTTTGTCACTCTCAGAAGTTTGTCTTATAGTATATTGGAAGGATTTTCTGATTCCAGATAGGTAGAATATAGGCATAGTCTTTATGTTTCTATGGCATGTGCTCTTAGGCTTACTTCTGCTAACATCTTTCCTTTGTGTGATTCTGCGTTATGCATCTACCAGTACAGAATTTATTGTGGCAGGCATGGCATTCATTGGCTTCTTTGGGATTTAAGGTGTTCCTTCATAGGATGCCTGCAAGGAGGAACTGTATGACTGTATAACTGAGTTTGCTGTGTGGCTGCTGAAGCAGCTAGTACCCTTGGTTGCTACTTTGCCCAGGAGTGTTTTACCATAAAGTGTTGTTTAACATGAGGCAAAGAGCTCAGATTTTAGAGTGAAGTGAGCTCTTCTTTCTGCAGGTCTCCATATGCTGCCTGCTACAGAGGGCTTGAAATGTATCCATCTTTGGCTAGAGGTAGTGACATGTCCTCTCAGAAAAGGGGTTGTCTTCAGAAGAAAAGTTTACCTAATCAAAGTGCAGTATTACTAACTAGGACCCATTCAGCAGTGAAACATGATGTGAAAAACAGTATGCACTCATACAAATGTGAGGAACCCAGCACCGAAGTTGTTTTCAAGGATCTGTGGAACATCCAGGAACAGAAATCTCACTTTCTTAACCTAGAGGTCAATGTAGGTTTAAGAGAGGCAGTCTCTCCTGCTAATGTCAGTTCTGTAACAGCATCTGTGTTTTCCAGATTGACATTAAAATGAATTGTTAAAAAGTGCCTGCAGTAGAGAATGTGATAAGTACCCAAGAGTGAACAGAGAAGCCATGTAAATCTCCTGGATTGGTTTAGCCCCCAGTGGCAGAGATTTTTTAGATCAAAGAAATGGAAAAGAATATAGAAGTAGGAACATGACAGCTCCCCAACTGTAACTGCTCCAGGTTTCTTTTTTTGCAGAGGAGCTGACTCACAATGGAGGGAATGTGTTTTTTCCTTTCATTTTTTCAGTATTTTTGGATCTGAAGATTGTTAGTTTCTCTTTGATGAGTTTACTTTATAGCTTCATGATGAGCTGCAGGTGGCTTGTGGAATCAGTGTGACAATATATCACTCATTATGACACCTTTTGCTGACTTTTTAAAATGAGTGTCTTTTTAAAATGAATTGGTTGATTAATGCACATTTTTCATTAACATTATTAATTCTCAGCCTTCTTTGTTCATGGAGCTGACCTGGAAGCAACTTGCTCAAAAAAGCATCAAAGATTTCCTAGCAGAATAAAGTGGAGTAGCAGCCGTCTCTATCCTGCATGCAGACAGCACAAAGGAGCTGTTAAACTTAGCAGAACTGAGTGTTCCTAATTCTAAAATGAACAGTGTAGTTTTTACTGAAAAGGTATGAGGAATAAATGTTTTATGTGTTACATATGATCCAGCTCATAATAACTACAAACATGGGTTTGATGGGTGGACCACCAGATGGATAAAAAACTGGCTTGATGGCCACACCCAAAGAGTGGCTGTCATGGTTCCATGTCCAAGTGGAGGCCAGAGACAAGTGGAGTCCCTTAGGGATCAGTCCTGGGACCAGTCTTGTTCAGCGTCATTGTGGGCAACATGGACAAAGGCACTGAGTGCACTCTCAGCAAGTTCGCTGATGACACCAAGCTATGTGGTGCAGCAGACACACTGGAGGGCAGGGATGGCAGCCAAAGGGACGTAGACAGGCTGCCGAGGTGGGCACAAGCCAACCTCATGAGGTTCAACAAGACCAAGTGCAAGGTCCTGCAGCTGGGTCGAGGCAATCCCAAGCACAAATACAGGCTGGGCAGTGACTGTCTGGAGAGAAGCTCTGAGGAGAGAGACCTGGGGGTGCTGGTGGACAAGAAGCTCAACATGAGCCAGCAGTATGCACTTGCAGCCCAGAAAGCCAACCAGATCCTGGGGTGCATCAGGGGAAATGGGGCAANATCAGGAGAAATGTGGCCAGCAAGTCAAGGGAGATGATTCTCCCCCTCTACTCTGCCCTGGTGAGACCTCACCTGGAGTACTGTGTCCAGATTTGAGCCCCTATTACAAGAGGGATGTGGACAGGCTGGAGCATGTCCAGAGAAGGGCCACAGGGATGCTCAGAGGGCTCTCCTATGAGGACAAACTGAAAGAGTTGAGGCCACAGGGATGCTCAGAGGGCTCTCCTATGAGAACAAACTGAAAGAGTTGGGGCTCTTAAGTTTGGAGAAGAAGAGGCTCCGAGGTGACCTTATTGTAGCCTTCTAGTATCTGAAGGGGGCCTGCAAAAAAGCTGGGGAGGGAATTTTTAGCCTATCAGGGTGTGACAGGACTAGGGGGAATGGAGCAAAGCTGGAGGTGGGGAGATTCAGATTGGGTGTGAGGAGGAAATTCTTCAGGAGGAGAGTGGTGAGGCCCTGGAATGGGTTGCCCAGGGAGGTGGTTGGGGCCACATCCCTGGAGGTGTTTAAAGCCAGGCTGGATGAGGCTCTGTCCAGCCTGATCTAGGGTAGGGGCATGGCTGGAGGGTTGAAACTAGATGATCTTTGTGGTCCCTTCCAACCCTGACTGATTCTATGATGTTATCCTTTTTAATGATACAGAATGCATATGGAAAATTGCTAAAACTGTGAGAGGAGACTTGCCTATCATAACTGACCATCTCTTGCTCTTACAATTACTCTTACTCTTTCTCACAGGAGTGCAGGAAACTTGAAGGTATGCTGCACTTTGCAGCTGGCACTTAGTACATCTCATCTAATCCATTTTTAATGTGACTTTCACTTTGAAGCATCATGCTAGATATGAAAACTAGATAAAGCAATATGATGTTACTGCTAATGTTTCTAGATGCAGTGAGGTCAAAAACTACAAAGTCATAGCAGCTACCTCCTTGGCAGCTATAGAAATTAGTAAGTTAGACAAAGTTATTTCCCAATTTTTAGTTTATTAATGTTGTTTGAGATATTACCTTTCCAGTTTGCAACAGCAGAATGTCTTCCCCATCAGCAAAATAAACTCAACCCTTCTCACACTGATGGACAATATATATTTTCTTTGACTGTGTGAATTAGTTGGGGCAATTAATGAGGCATTTTATTTCTGAAAAGCCCTGCCCACAAACTATATACAAACTAGCTAAATTTGGGTACTAATTTGGTTGGGAAAAATCTTCACAAGGATGCTTATGGGCAATTCATTAATTTAGGAGAATCAGAAAATCGGAAAGTTTTAGCCACAAAATGGCTTTGCACCATTTATAAATAGGCAGCCTGGAGCCCTGGGGAAAGTCTGTTCTATTCATGGCAGTGAGGTAGAAATTTTGAGGTTGTCCCTGGCTCCTTTGCAACAGTATTGGAACTGCTTAGCATCTTGATAGCTGTTGAGAGGCTTCTAGATCTTGCCAGGCTCTAGCAGGGTGCTGGGAAAGAGGCAGATGATCTCTGACCAGATCGTGGTTCCTCTTGGCATGGCGGTTGAAGAGGTGCAGGCAGGATCTCTTGCAGATGTGCAGAGAGCATGGTGTCAGTGGCACCTCTCACCATGTCATGAGGCACTTAATACCTTCTCCTGGTAAACTTGAGGCACTTAAGCTTCCTGGTAGCTCAAGCCCAAACCTTCAGGGCTAAGCTGGTCTGAGGCATGAGGCAGAGGAGAGCACACTCAGGCAGAGCAGAGCAGCAACACACTGAGACAGAGGCAGCACTACTGCTTGAAACTTAGCTCAATTTATACTATTTGCCTGAGTGTAATGGCTTCTTTGATCACAGAGATTCACCAATCAGAATGGCATTTGCAAAACTGACCATATTAAGTGAACCCAGGGCTTGCTTACCTTTATTTGGGCAAGACACTCACAAGTGCATAAACACCTGTGGGTACCTGTTTATCACTTTGGGATGGGACATAATGGTCCAAGCCTTTGTTTTTCTTCAGCCCTTGCATTCTCTATCAGAACAACGGTGTGGCAAATTAGGACACGTTTTAGGCCTATCAGCCTTCCAGGTCACTGTGCTGGAGCAATTTTGAATCTTGCTTCTGATTTTTGTTAAAGATTAAACCAAGGGTATTTATATGTTGTACAGTTGCACCTCTTCTGTTCATACACTAAAGCACATTTACAGCCTTGTGTAACTATTTTGTCTGTAGTCAAAGTCTGCTCCATTTGTCTGTGTAGTTGGGGGTATATCAAGTACATGTGCTCTAGATGTCCTCAGTCATTTCCTCCTGTCTTTGAGTGGTACAGGGAAGTAAGAATAATAAGTACAGCCAAAAATGGACTGCCAAGTGTGATTCAGTCCTGCTACTGGTTAAGAGATGGAAAGGGTGCACATATATGGGTTGATATGACAGAGGTTTGTAGCTCTTTGATGTCTGGCTGGCATGGCTTTGTGCTGTGGAGTTCCCCATCCAAGCATAGTTTGGTTTACCAGTCCACTGCTTTGTGATGCTTTGAAGTAAAAGGAGAATGGAATCTTGGGTAATTATGGTGGGTCTTGCCCTTACTTGGTTTCTCATAACTCTTTGTATAAGCTGCTTCTTCCAGCCTCATTTATTGGTTGGAAAAAAAATAAATTAGGCTTACCCTGATTGACTACAGCAATCGTGATCATTTCTTGATTTGCAAACTGGTTCCATAGAAACAAGAAGGGCCCATTTTCCTTTTCCACATCAAAGCACACTAAGCTTCTTGTCTATGCCTCATCAAAGGAATGATTTCAGCACATGTATTCCTCAGAAAATGACAGGAGGAACTAGAAAACTAAATTGAAATGAAACATTAATTTAAAAGAACACAAGCATCCTAATTGGAGATTTACTTTAACAGACTTCCCCACGTCTGAAAAATGATGGCTGGGAGCATAATCAGGCTTTCGTCAGGCACCACCTCTGAAATGTTCATAATAACCCTTAAATCTGTTTGCTGTGATTTTTAAATGAATTGAGAAGTCATCATCCATGTGGGTAATCTGAGAGTCCACATCTTGAGCCTTTGCTCAAGAAAGATGTATTCATTTAAAACTGCTAAAAACAACAGAGAACATAAGGCATGTGAAGGTCACTGTGATGTTCTTGTTCTGAAATTACTGCAGTAGTCTCTACAGCATATATATAAATCATATCTGGGCCAGCTAAGTTCCACTGACTCAGCTAACGTTACACCAGGGATGAAGTGGCATAAGGTATCCGTGATTTCTGTGAGAAACCAAAGACAATGTATCCAAACAATGTTCATCTCTCGTACAGTTAAAATATAATTGCAAGAGTGAATATCCCAAATTGTCATCATTCAGGGTTGATGGTGAGTATAAAGACTGTTCTTAGCAGCTCAGACCTATGGGCAGCAAAGGAAGCTGCCTCTATGCCCTTAATAAAGAAAATAGTTGTCTCATTAATATGAGCAAAACATACCCTGCCTCATTTTCTGGATTAAACTCAGGAACATTTTGCAAATGTTTAAATATATTGCAGCTTACATGTGCAAGGATATCCCGTACTAATTCTTTCAGGTTATCCTGATGATGGAGTTTTGAGAGTTTATAGGCAAGAGATTATAAAAGCTGCATGTTGAGAGTGACAAGGAGATAGATATACTAACACAGTGTATGGGCTGGAAAAGCATTTATTAATAAAACGAGCCGTCCATACAGTGCTGACTCCTAGCAAGTGGTGCACTCCCATGGAGTGGATGTGAGTTTCCCATGGTATTAAATTAAGTTCCATTTAATCCTGTTTATTATTTAATTAAAAGGCAGGATAGCAGGAGACCTGCAACTCCTCTGTTGGATCCCTTCATTTTTTTGGTGCTTAGCTTTGTGTCATGCAGTGTGAAGTGGGAAACAGCTGCCCGAGCAGTGTTCTGGATTTCAGGGCACAGTGACATTTCTGTGTTTGTGGAAAGGATGTATGTTATTGCCTCTTGTTGCTTCATAACTCACAATAAGAAGACAATAAGGCAGGCAAACAATGCATTTTAAATAAGCTGAGTAAGCAGGATGGTGTTTGTACCAGGGGGCTGCTTCCAAATGTCTCTGCTCTCACTTTCCTTTCCTAGACTTAGGCTATGCCTTAATCCAGGTTTACTGCTAGCTCTAGATCTGAAAGGATGGTTGTAGCAAGGCCTAAACTAAGCTCCTAATGACAAAATCATTTAGGAAAAAAGAAAGGAAACTGATTACTTGGAGTCTACAGGACAATTTCACGTAGGCCTCTGAAGATAGGCAATAAGTAAAGTAATGAACAGCATGTGGTATGAAAATAATGTTTTACGTAGTATGAAAAGTCAGGATGCTTATTTTGATGCTCCCATTTGTTTCCTTTTGACTCTCTGTATTTCCTTAAGGAAAATGCTATAGAATATCTGTGTTCTTTGGTCACGTTTCTGATTAAATTCAGGGTCTGCAATTTCATTTGAGGCAGTTACGGAAGCTACTTATGAACTTACCTCTAATGGTACAAGTAATTTAGCAAGGTAATTTTTGCATTAGTTTTTCAGGTGTATGAGCTTATAAAGTTAGCAAAAGGATTATCTTTTCGTCAGTTCTTCAGGACAGCCTGCTGAACTACTTTAGTGTCTGCTATGTGTCCATGAGACAGTTGTAAATGGAAGTGCAATGAGTCTGGCAGTTTGGTGGATTTAGGTACAACAGAATGCAAGTATTGATGACAAGCTGCTACAACAGATGATGAGGTGTGTATCTGGGCAGCTGGGTGCCCTGATCCATTGCATTCACTTCATTCACAGCACAGTGATGCAGCCTTGCTCCTTTCTTAGCACCTGATTTAGGGACCTGCCTCAAAACAAGCTTTTCCAAAGATTAACTGAGGCTAGACTGAGATGATCCAAGACAGTAGGAAAATATGGTGTAAGGGATACCTTTTTAGAGAGGAAATGTCCGCGGTTAGTGAGGTTAGCTGCTTAAGAGGTGTTTTATGTTTGGAAGTGTTAGAAGGGTGCAAACTTTGAAGGCGGAAAAGGAAAGTAGAATAACGGTTTGGATTTTGTTTGTCTTGGAATTTGCTGGTGGGTTTTTGTTTTTTTTATGCAAACCATTTGATAGTTGCCTGTATTTTATTCATTTTTATGCAGACCATTTGATTGTTGCCTGTATTTTATTCAACTCAGAACTGAAGATACTCTGGGCAATTGCTTTCTGTGTGGTGCATCTCTGTTCTTCCTCTACTGGGCTAGCTGTCTGTTTCCAAATACAACAGAAAATGATGACTAATCACTGAGGCTACCTTACAGACTGTCTCTCCCTTTATTTACCCTCTTGAAAAAAACATCTGGGACTCTTCTTCCAACAGAGCTTTGATTTTTAGCACAGGAGGAATGGGAGCAGGATGTCCTCTGTGAATCAGTCCTAACCTGTGTTGGTCTGACAAAGCAAAACTCAAGCTTTTTGACCTTGTTGGCAAGTCTTTTCTGTTTATTCATGAATTTTACCATGGTCAGGACATGGGAAAGATTTTGGCTTTACATGTTTGCACTGGAAAATGCTTCTGCTTTTGTTCATTCAAATGGAGAAAAGGTTTTTGTTCTCCTCCTTGTTCTGTGAGTCTGAGAGGAAACTGCCTGTATTTCCATCGCTGTTTCTACATTGCCATGGGAACAGATTTGAAGTGCTGCATCCATTAAGTCATTTAATTGAAAAATTGCACAGTTTATCCATTCAAACTGCACTTTTTCCACTGCTCTGTGTACATCTACATGTCACAATGTAGTTTTTGAGCTAGCTTGGCACCAGAAGCAATATAGCTGTATTAACTGCAGTTGAGTATGATGGTTTGGGTTGGGATAAATAGCACAGGCAGGACACAGAGCTAACATAGCTGTGCTGCCAACTCAGAGTTGTGTGAGATGATTCAGAGGTATGCAGGTGTATGCACTGCTAGAATGTAATCTGATCTGACCCTGCATTTCACAGGACTTTCTCTCAAGTCTTCCCATAACCCTTTGCATTCAGTTACCGTTTCCTGGTAAAAACATTTAATATTCTATCTACTTTTTCTGTTCATTTTGAGGTTGTTTTCTGGTTATGGAATGCTAAATCAGACTGTGTGTTACTAGAATAAAGCTTTCAAGTGTAATTCTTCTGTAGTGCTGTAATTACTGCTTTTTAAGTATGGCAGAGTCAGGGAAAAGTGAGGCACAAATTGAGGCAAAATTAGGCCTCCTGAAGAAACTTCAGTGCAGTGCACAATACTTAATTGTGAAAGAATTTCTATGTTAGCATGATAAAATTTATCAAAACTGCACCAGTTTAAGTATTCTTACCTAGTAGATTGGGTTTTTTATTTTTCTTTTTCCCTTTTAAGGAATTTTTTAGTACATCCATATTTGAAATGAGACCCAATTCATAGCGTTTAAACCTCCTCTGCAGGGTCTGCTGGTGGGAGCATTTTCTGGGAGGAATGATATTAGTGTTTCTGGTTCTCCATTTAAACAGACACAGAATGCAGAATATTGATTACAGAAGTTTAGAGAGGGACTTATAAGTACTTGATAAATGCTTTTTTGGTGTTCTGCTACTTTGTGTTTGTCACTCTTGGTGCCATTGGTGCTTCCAATAAGATTTTGTCTGGGTTCAAAAGAGCAATGAATCTGCAACTGGTTTAGGCCACTACCAAATCATACTAAAGTCACCAGAGGATTAAGTGAAGAAAGAAGGAAGAAAAGAGCAGAATTATACCTCCTCCCAACCCCTGGCCCTTTTTTCCCTGTGCTGCTATTGACAACTCCCTCTTTAGTACAGCCAGCCTTTCCCTAGCAGTCAGTAAAATGTAATGTCTCTATCTCTTGGACAAACATATGTAGGCTAATTTCCAAATGCCTACCTATGGTAAATAATGTAGAACTTAACAGAGAGTTTATAATTTTAAAAAATTGTTGTTACTTGACAGTTTATGAAGAGATAACTGGGTGAAAGTGAAAAGCCCTATAATATTAGTTGAGTATTGGGAAAAAAAAAAAAGAAGAAAGTTCTCAATGATCCTAGAAGGCAAGAACTTGAAAGCAACTAGGCCTGAAATAGTAATTGAAATACTTTTACATTCCCTGCAGATTTGTGGTAGAAATCACTCATCAGGTTGATTCTAGAGAACATGGTGTGTTTTGATGTGCAAGGAATGAATGGTGAGGTCTGAGCTTCAACTTTTTAACACCAAGGTCCATGTTAGAGTGAAACTTGTTGCACAATCCATGTGTCTCCTTTGAGCTTTCTCCAGTGGGTTGTGTGTGAGAGGAATTATATTTGGTAGCTGATGAACTGCTCTTCCTCTGGAATCTGCTTAAATCAGTATGATCCACAGCTGATACTAGTTAGTAGCATAAGAGTGAGTGAGTGTGTGTTCATCTAGGACATGCCTCAGAAGTTTTGTGGATTGAAATGAGAACTACCCAGTTACCTAAGTCAAGTTAATCTTATTTTGTAAAATGAGTTCTGGATGTTTTGTTTGAAAGGGATGTAAAAGATAAAGACTGGGTTCTATGAATACACTAGGAAAAAGAAAATACAAAAACAAAACCAAAACAAACCAAACAAAAAAAAAAAAACACCAAAAAACAAAGACAGGAAATAAAGAGCGAATTAGAGATCCTGGAGTAGTCAGGGGCTGCTTTGTTTTGATCTTCACCAGTTAACTGTGATCAGATGCTTAGTGAAACTGATTTTTATAAAAGGATAAGTGTGTGGGCCAATGTAAGGAAATAAATTCTGTGGTTTATAGTTGAAGGAGTTACTCAAGGAACTGCAAGTTTGGGTCTGGAGTACGTAAGGAGTTTGCTGGAGTGATTTCTCAACTATTAGTGGGTATCTGTAAGATTTCATTAATTATATCTCAGAGGAGAGGAGGAAACTGAGCATAGCAATTATCTTTACAGTGACAAAATATGGAAGATCTAGTGGATATTAGAGCATTTAGTCAGACTTTGATTCCTTACAGTTTCTGAGCTAAGATAATCAAGACTTTTATCTTGACAAATAATGTAATTGTGGTAGAATAACTCAACTACTGACAGGGTGAAAGCAGTATCTTCGATATATCTGAAAGTTTTAAAGTACTTTCTTGATATATATATATATTTATTTTTTTTTTTTTACATTCCTAAATGCCATTACTCATGAGCCAAATAGGTAGGTGGCTCCAGAGGTTGTTGCCATAACACAATAGCTTTTGAAAAGCATTGTAAAGCCAGTCACTGTCCTGTCTTAGGTGGTGAGCAATGGCTTAGTATAGAATTGAGAGGGCTTCTGGAGTTGGAGTAGACAAGATCTTTCATGTACTCAGTTCTGGTCAGCATTTTACTTTAACAACTTAGATAATGAAGTAGCAGATGCAGTTACAAAAAATTGTTATGACTCAAAATGAAGAAGAGGAGAATAAAACACTGAAGGATGGTGTTGGAACAGAGGCTAAACTGGAAATAAAGTGAAATTTTATTTTTGGAAGCCAGTTACATATGTACCACAAGGCTTTAGCTATTCATCTGTGTGCCAGTTACATGGTGCAGCTGTGAAAAGGCAGATACCATTCCAGAAAGTTGTAGCAGTAGTGTCAGATGTAATTATTCTGCTCACCTTGATGCTGCTGAATGCTCAGCTGAAATCCTGCCTCCAGCCTGGGCACCACACTTCTGGAAGGAGTTGGAGAGAGCTGAGAAGAGAGTGATGAGAACAGCAGGTAGTTTGTAAAGCATGAGATTGGAGATAAGTGATGATTATTTCTTCCCCCTCAAAGGAAAAAAAAAATCACTTAAGTTTCAGTAAAGATTTGTACAGGATTTGAGGTTTCTAACTGTATTTCTAATTCTTGTCTAAGGAGAGAGGTGTTACACAGAGATGAGATGGTGGAGGTGTAGTCACATCCCTCACAGGGCAACTCTCAACACATTTTTGAGAAGATTGTGATTTGCTTTAGCTTGTCTTAACTGGGGTAAAGTTTCTACAGTCTGGATCCTGCTTCCTAAGCAATCCTGCAGTTGGTTGAGGCAATCGTCTTGAGTGTCCTCACCACCATAGTTCCTGCCTCTGAGTGTGAGACATTGGAATGGGACTAGGATTATCTCAGCAATATCCATGATCTATTTTGATCCTTCTCCCCTCAAGTATTCTCTATATTTTTTACACCCTTCTAATGCCATCTCTATCTCTCCACCAATATATTTGTTTCCTCCATATTTTTCAAGCTTTTTCTGCTTGCTCAGGTTTTGCCAGCCATGCCACTGGATTTTCCTTGCTGTTTGAATTCTTGCAACCAGGGCTTCCTCATGGTACTAGTGCAGAGTGTATTGATGTGGGAAGCCAGAAACCATTTTCTCACTAATGATGGCAAAATAATAATTTAGACTTTCTTAATCAATCACTTGCATGCTAAAACAAAAGGCAAAGTAGTGTGGAGGTCCATTTCTTTTCCACTTTGCTGGGATAAATAACACAAAGCCTGTGCAACTTACCTAGGGGAGATACAGTCATGTCTTGGTATTTTTCCATGGAAAGATCCTAGGCTTTTCTCAGAAAATGTTTTCTCACCTAAATTGTTCTGTAACAGTGTAAAACAGATGTTCTTTTACTGTTTATGTGGAACATATAGGATTCTTAATATCTAGGGTGTTCAGGCAGTACCTAAATTCAAATTTATGTATTTAAACTGAATAAGGACCTTGAAAGTATTTCTCTACATACATATTTTAGTCTCACTTACCTATCCCTTTAGGCTAGGTAGGCTGTTACTGTTATCTCAAGAGTTGCCATGGAAACATTTTTACACTCTCCTTCCTTTTCAGTCTTTCTCTCAGACAGTATCTCTTTAAAACTGTGGCCATGCTAAAATGGAAGTAACCCCCTAATAATTAAATATTGAGAGTTACATCACCATCTGACATTGAATTAATAAATTCATTGAAATCAGTGAAGCAGTGTCAGATGACAAGGTGAGAATCAGTCCTTGAATTTTCAACCCTTCCTCTTCTCCTTTTCTCCAGAATTAAATACACAGCTGCTCTGAGGTCAAAGTCACTTATTTCTAAGGTAGATGTTTTTCAAGTGATGAATGGGCTCTTTCCTACCGTAGTAAGTACATCTACTTCATCCTGTTGCTGTTCCTGGGTAACGGCAATGGTTTATGCAAGCACAACTGACAGAAAGTGTAAGTGATTTTAGACTTTTCAGTTTTCAATGAAGTCTTCAAAAAGATGTTCCAGTTGTATAGCATTTAAATACTGACATGCATATATGAACTCCATGTACCAGATACATGGCTTTATATTTTGTAGACATCAAAGCAATCATACAGAGCAAACACATTGAAGGGGATGTGCCTTGTGTCATCCTTAAAGCTCAGGTTTCAATAGGGAAGATTGAGATAAAATTAAGGAATCAAGAAAGCCTGTATTCATATGATCCTTTTTCTTAGAGGAGAACTTTGATCAGTGTCTGATGAAAGAGGCTTAGCCATACCCAGCAAAACCTTAGGATTCTATGTTTGCAAAGTGAAGTCCTAACTTTAAGGACTATTTGACAGAAAGGAACTGTAGTCAAGGTAACCAAACAGAAAATGACAGCCATTAGTTCAGTCTGTACCCAGTCTCAGGAGGACTGATAGCCTTGCCTCATGTTTTATGATCAGGCAGTGGTAGCATGGTAGTTAGTTTTTGGGATATAGTGGTTGCCTTGTTTGTTTCAAATTTATCTAAGAGCTGCCAGGTACTGTATCAGCATGATTCCAAAATAGTTCTCCATGCAGCTACTTGTGGCTTAACAGAAAATGGAGGCACTGCAAACCACCTTGACTGAATGTCCTTTTATTTCAGAAATAATTTTCTAGCAGCTTTAAAGATGAGTGGTTATGCATATGGGCTCAGAGGAGTATAGAACGTGGTTGAGAGCATGTGTAGAACAAGTCTGAATTAAGAGCAGGGGTCATAGTGGAAGGTCAAAAGGGTAGATGAACCAGGGTTTGTTTGGATAGGTATAGGGCAGTTTCCTTCAAGGATTACCAGTTAGCATTGTGATAGCAAGAAGAGCAGAATATGAACTGACAGAGTCTGATGAGAGAAATTTATTGATGGGTCTAAAAGTGACCTGGAACATCTAGGATTCTTGGTTTATAACATATTACTGGAGGTCAGGGAGAGGAACCTGCTCTGATTTAGGGCTGTTACTTATCCATGTAGACTACAGGTTTAGATCTGGGTTAAAAAGAATTACTTGAGTAAACAGAGCAAAGCTTGGGCTGGGTTTGGGATTGGAACTAGGGTTGTTAGTAAGTTTAGAGAGGCTGCTATTGTAGGTTAAATATTTTTAGCTTATAAAACCTTTCATGTGGGCATTATTTCATTAAGACCAAATCATATGGCTCTTTTTGAAAGACTAAAGTTCAACAGATCTTTGATGTCCTCAGAGCTGCCTTGTTGTGGCGTTGCAAAAGGAGATATAAAATAAATAAATCTCTGCCACTGGGTATTTCTTTTTATTTGCTTTATGAATCCTTTAATTGTAGTGTGACCATTTTAGGTGACATGTCTGCATGAACATCTGAGCTGTGCTGAAGTCTATTGATTTCAGCTCACATATCTCCAGCTCTATAGTTACAGCCGACTTAATTTCTATAAAAATCATCCTGCCGTACCAAATCCTGTAGTGAGAGTGCATTGAAATAGAGCTATGGTAAAAGCTATTCCCACACTCCATACGTAGCAATGAACTAAACATCTGTTGGGTTTCAGGAGGTTTAGAATTGCTTTTAGAGCAACACAATTTTTAAAGACAAGATGATACATGTTTTAAGGCCATGCTATGTATTCCTATAAAAAGGGTCATTAAAAATGACTAGTGCAATTACAGCTTGTCAAAATAATTACAATAATGATAGGAAATATGAGAATTTATCTGCTCATATATAATATAAATGACAAGAATAGGTAAGAATACCAGCAAATGCAAGAATTATAAAAATTACTACTCTAAAAAACCAGAAGATCTATCATTAAAGTAATCTTCTTACTACATCTATTCATTTAATCCTGTGTTGTATTATACAAACTTCTTTGTATGGTTCAGTGTATCTCAATTAAGGGTTTACTGCCCTGTCATAAAGCTTATCACAGGCGAAAAGTTTTCTTTTATTTGTCTTTTTCTGAAGCCTGCCAAGTTCTATAACTCATTGTATTACACTCAGTGGATGAATAGAAGTTTGTTGACAATGAAGTTGTCCCAAATTTCTCAGGGCTTTTTAGACAATTTACCATCTATCCTGTCTTCCCAAACCCCCTACACAGAGCTTTTGAGTCAGCAAAAATACTGCCGCAGTGCAACAAAACATCATACACTGGACCTGAAAATCTAGCAGAAACTTCTGTCATTTTATAGGTATTTCTAGCAGTGACTTCATATAATTTACAAGCAGGAATCATTGTGTGTTAATGACTGACCACTAAAAAACTGGTTCACCACTTTAGACTGTAAATATGTAATGTTTGGTTTCTTACTAAGACTGCTGTCTCTTCAGCCCAAGACAAAACCAGGAGTTAAGAAGTCATCAACAGTTTCTTATACTGGTCGTCTTGACATCACTGCAACGGTTACTCTTCTAACAGGCATATGAAACTGGCACAGAGGCATAGTCCTCCATCTGCAAAATCCCAAAAAGGTTATGCAGTGTGAGTGATACAGGTGAGAGACACTGAAAAATGTCTACTTGTCTGCATGCACATAGATAAGTACCTTGCAGGAAAGGTCACACCAGGTCTTTCTAGTGTCTTTATTTCTGAGGTAAATGATGTGCAGTAATGAATGCTGTGCTCTGAATGCATAATGGAGGTATATTTGATGCTGAATTGCATGAAGACATGAAGCATGAGTAACAATTTAGAGTATTCATAAAGAATTTGCAAAGATACAAAAGGCTCACAAAGGGTGCTCACAAAGGATGCTCACATTTTTCTTTGACTACAATGGGGTGAGTGTCCCAGCCCCATAGCCTTCTATGAAGATGCAAAACTAAGTTTAGAACTAAACAGTATCTCAGTAAGGGAGCAATGGACACTTGAAACGGGAGAATTTATGAAAGTGTCATCTGCATCTCCTCTGTGCCCCCTGTTAAGGTGGATGAGAATGTAAAGAAGTAGATATTTGGATGACTGAAAAAAGATGAGCAGTCTTTCTGCTAATGCTGCCTTACTCCCTGTATGCTGAAATAAGTCATGTTGTGCAGAAAAATAATGTCTCTGATGTCTTTAGGTTTTAATTTGAGTTTTATTTCATTTTCCTTTGTTAAGTGCACATATACAATGAGGTGAAATTAATGCTCATATTGTCTGAGTGAACTAAGCCGTTAACAGTATTTCTTTTAATGAGTTTATTTTCCCAGTGTTATGAAGAACTGTGGCAAAGAGCTGTATTAAAATGTGTTTCAAGCTGGTTATGATGAATGAATTGAAGTGTGTTTGACAATTACAAAGTAAGAGAAATGAATAGGAGTGTTGCAAAGATCATTGCCAAACTTTTCTGAAGTTTTCCTGACATCTGTGTCTTTCTGGGTTGGATAATTTGGAATGATTCATTCTGCTTTCATATGAAGGGCATTGATCATATTCATTTTTAATGCTTTAAATCAACTACTTTTAGTTATCTATGATTTTTAAGAGGTTGACCTTGTCTTTGTGTCAGCATCTCAGTGAGATTCAAACTAAAATTCTGGCCTTTCTGAAGTTAAATGGGAGGTTTGGCATTGATGTCAGTACATCCAGGATTTTCGCGTGGTGTTTTATGACTGTCCTTCTCTCATTATACTTAAATGTCATGAGGCATAGCCAGACCTCAGCACACTGAGGTTTAGTAGTAAGATTCTCAAATTGGGAAGGACAATAGCATTTCAGCTTTGAGATTACCTAATTTTTTTTTTCTTTTACAAGGAAAGATATGAGTATTCTCACTATGTGTGCGCTGCTGTATGTGTGCACAGACAGCCTCATCACCTCTGACAATTGTTAGCCAGTTGCCAGAAGCCCAGATAATTCTTGTAACCCGAATGAGGATGTACTTTTTTCCATCTTCTCCCATCACTTGCATGATGAGTTGTCAGATTATGACTTGGCAAGTACTGCAGCAGACTATTGAGATTCAGATGGTGATTGGAGGACATAGAGGACATAAGCAAACATTTATTTCTGCAGTTGCACTGCAGGATTGTAATCCCTCCTTTCAGAGGCATGCCACACTGAGCTACAGAGGACTGCAGCGATGTTCACAGAATGAGCTTCAGTTGTGGCAATCACTTTGAACAAATATTCTCAGATGAAGTAGCCTAGTTAAAAAAAACCACACACCAAAAACCTGGTCATCAGTAACATTTCACATGCACTCTTCCAAAACCAAACCATTTTGCTAGTTATTGCATCTCCTACTTACAGTTTTATATTCCTCAATGTCTTTTCTCTTGGAATTCCTCTCTCAGAGGAATTATTGGACTATTTATCATCATTCCTGTATTATTTCCCTTGTGAAGATCAAGTGCCTGGTCAGGGCCATAAAACACGAGTGTCTTATTTTTAAAACCGGCAGACACTTGCTTAGGACAAGAACTGGAAATCAGCTAGAGAGAGATCCCTATTCAGTCCTCAACCCTGCAGGTTTCCAGTTAGCTGCACAAAGAAATACATGGAGAACCACACACAGACTTGCAAGATGTTTGGGCTGAACTGGGCATCTGGACTTTAAAGGTGTCTGGGTTTAGACTGAAACCCACACCGTCAAACTCCTCCCTTGTGAGGGAGAGGTCAGTTCATGTAGGTGAGGGCATGTTAACTCTCTCAACAAAGGAAATTAGGTTTCCTTGGCTTTTGCAAGTGGGCAATTTGGGCTTAGTGCTGTTAGGGTTATTGCTGTGTTAGAGCTCTGAGGACTTGGCATCATTATCCAGATGGGTTCTCTGGTTCTTTGGTTGCAGCTTTGTTCTAATCTCTGTCAGAAAAAGTGCTGCTCAGTCTCTGGGTTTGGATTCAAGCAGACCATTCAAGACTGATGATAGATCTCTCTGATTACAGAATCACAGAATTAACCAGGTTGGAAGAGACCTCTAGGATCATTGAGTCCAACCTATCACCTAACCCTTCTAATTAACTAAACCATGGCACTAAGTGCCTCATCCAGCCTCCTCTTAAACACCTCCAGGGGTGGTGACTCCACCACCTCCCTAGGCAATTCACTTCAATGCAAATATAAATGATGACAAAACATGCATAAAATAAATTGAGATAGAAATACTCTTATTTTTCCTCATACTATTTGTGTGAGCCAAGACAAAAAAAGATATTAACAAAAAATCATAGAATCAGCCAGGTCAGAAGAGACCTCCAAGATCATCCAGTCCAACCTATCTCCTAGCCCTATCCAATCAACTAGACCATGGCACTAAGTGCCCCTTCGAGTGTTTCCTTGAACACCTCCAGGGACAGTGACTCCACCACCTTCCTGGGCAGCCCATTCCGGTGCCAATCACTCCGTCTGTGAAGAATTTCCTCCTAATATCCAGCCTATACCTCCCCTGGCACAACTTAAGACTGTGTCCCCTCGTTCTGTTGCTTGGGAGAAGAGACCAACACCTACCTGGCTACAACCTCCCTTCAGTTAGTTGTAGACAGCAATGAGGTCACCCTCATTTGATCTAGGATAGGAAAAGGGTTGTGAACTGAAAATGATGCAGATAAAATCCCACAAGAGGTGTCTAATCGTATGTATTATTGTTCTACCAAATTGAGAAAGTGTTATGCAGAGGGCAAGGCTATCATCCATTCTCCTCCCCTGGGTGAAGGCTCTTAATGATTTGGGTGGAAATTGTGTCCAAGAATCTGTGTCTTTCATCAGCTAGAGATCTATATAAATGCAATTATTTTTATTTTAATGAATGATTATGATAAATGGAAGGTCTGTCTTGATTGTTTTCCTTGGGCTTTTATGCTTCTTGAATTACCTTTTTAATAGCACTGAAGTATCTAGAGTAGGGGTGTGGTGAGTTTCTATCCATGAATTAGTTGATGGGACTGACAAAAATATTTGATATCTTTTAACTGGGGCTAATATATTTTTATAAGAAAGATGATTGTGCTGAAAATTGTTGATCTTTTGTATCTGGACTTCATCCTAATCTCTGAGCATTAAAAATATGTTGTTGGGTTTTTTTTAAGATTTCCACAAATATAATAAGATGCCAACTTAAAATGTTGTCATTTTAAAAACAGATTTTACATGGAATTAAATTTGATTTTAGAACACTTTAAAAGAAGCTTTAAAAGAAAAACAATGCACATAAGCTTGTAAAAAATGTCTAATGTATTGACTTGTTTTTGAAATGTAAAAAAAATAATTAGTATTTTCACCCTTCAAAACTCACAGTGAAGGTAAGTTTACCCTCTACTGTAGGCAACTGTGACTCCCAAGTTCAGGAGGGACAGAGATCTACTTGAAAGAGTCTAATGGAGGTCTACAAAGATGATGAAGGGACTGAAGCACTGCCCTATGAGGAGAGGCTGAGGGACCGGAGGCTTTTTGGTCTGTTGGAGAGAAGAGTTAGAGGGGATCTAGTCATTGTTTACAAATATCTGAGGTCTGGGTGTCAAAAGGCAGGGGACAGGTTCTGATCAGTTGTGCTCTGTGATAGGACAAGGGGCAATGGATATAAACTACAGCATAGGAAGTTCCACATCAACTGTAAGAGTCATGGACCACTGGAACAGGCTGCCCAGAAAGATTGTGGGGTCTCCTTCTCTGGAGACCTTTAAGACCTGTCCAGATGTGTTCCTGGGTGACCTGTACTAGATTATGGTCCTGCTTTGGCAGGGTTGTTGCACTTGATGATCTCATAAGGTCCCTTCCAACTCTTAACATCCCCTGATTCTGTGAACTCTGCTGTGAAATATTTTAGGGAGCAGTAGCATTGACTTTTTGGAAATAAACTCTATGTCTCACTTTGTTTTCACAGGCTTCACTAAGAGCTGTAATTCTAAAAGTAATTGCATCCACATAAACAATAGCAACAGAAAAAAACACATTCTGAATAACATAAGAGATGATGGGAATTGTTGTTGTTAGGTGCTACCCTTCATTTGTGCCTCGAGAACACTGAATTTCTTTAGTAATAATTCTGATAAAAATTGGAGCAAAAGTGTTTCTACTCGTAGTATGAAGAGTCTCAACTTTGTATTTCACTGTATTTATATGATGTGATTCTGTGAGATGTATTTCTGCATTGTTTGGCTGAAGAAACTGAGGGGTTAAAGCACAGCCTTTGAGGAGCACTGTGAGTAGGTTTTCAATATAATGTATATTTTTAAAGGTCTGAGATGAGAAAGACAATGTGTCTCAAATTGATTAGAGAATCTCTTTTACAGCTAGGGATGCTGCATGACCGCTGTGAGTTGTTCATAAATCTTATTTCTTTTTGGCAGTGCTTTTTATATGTGGTTTGATTTATATTCTGAGGTGGATGCCAAGAGACTAGCAACATAAATCACGAAAATGAAGCAGCCCGATATGCAATAGCTAGTTACAAAATTCATTCTTGGTATTAGATGAAATAAAGTGTAAATACTCAGAACATGATAGAGGTGCTAATCTGCAGAGTCAATCCAGCTCTGCATGCCAAAACTTGACAAGATGACTGTTCTGGTTCCTTTGGGCACTAGAACCATAGGGCTGAGTCTTTCCTCCTTTGATGCTAATGGCCACTTGTCTTGCCTGATGCCAAGGTTTCACCTTGGACCATGGTCCTTCCCAAGCATGTTTTAACCAGATGAGCAGAATGATGCCTCAGTCCAACTGACCAGTGGAAGATAGGAGGCAGAGCATGAGGAAGGAGGGATTGCACAAAGGCTGACTGTGGAGCAGTGCTTTTACATTGTATGGTGTGATCAACCTGTATCACTCAGTTGTCTGTGGAGTCCTCCTCTGGCTTACATTACAGGAGGTTTTTGTGCGGACAGACTTGGCACCTCATTTCTGCCTGTGGTCAGAGATTATATTTATTTGGGAGCTGTCTGAGGGAGAGGGCTTTGAAAGCACAACAGACTGTGTTCACTGGAAGTCCAGCAAGCAGTACAAGCCAGCACATTTTTGTGAGAGTTTATATGAGCTTTTTGTTGCCTATGTAAGTAAAGAGGGGGTATCACCCCCTTTTTTTCTTCTAAGGATAAGAAAGATTGAAATATCAGCTTAAGGAAATACTGAATATGAAAACATGATGTAGGCAAACAAGCCCATAGGGTACAGGATTTATGGAAATATGCAGCTGGTATGAAAAAGCAGTTAATAAACCTTGTAGACAGAAAAATCTATGCAGTAGAAATGCAATCAAAGGAAGTCCTGGGATCTCCAATTGGATTTGGAGAGACTGTTGAGGGGTATGAGCCTGATCTTAAGCTTGGAAGTTTCAGATAGCTAATGCTCAAGAAGATCTAAATAGCAAACCCTTTTGAGAAGAGCTTGATAAATAGAAAAACGTGAATGTGTGGGTGATGGAGAAATCAGCTAGTGCTGGAAAACACAAATAGGATGCAAGGAGGAAGGCTATCAGTAGTAGGTAATGGAGTATCAACAAGAAACAGTCAGGCTGAGACAAGGAATCACAGAATCCTTAAGGCTGGAAAATACCTCTAAGATTATCAAGTTGAACTGTCAACCCAACACCACCAGGCCCACTAAACTGGTTCCCAAAGTGCCATGCCTGCATGTTCTTTGAACATTTTTGGGGTTGGTGACACTCCCCTGGGCAGCCCATGCTAATGCTTGACCACTCTTTCTGTGTAGAAAGTTTTCCTAATACCCAATCTAAACCTCCTCTGGTGCAACTTGAGGCCATTAGCTCACATTCTGTCACTTGATACTAGTGAGAAGAGACTGACACCTCCCCCCCAACTACAATCTCCCTTCATGTGTTTGTAGAGAGCAATGAGGTCTCCCCTCATCCTCCACCAGGCTAAATCCCAGTTTCCTGAGCTGCTCCTCATAAGATTTCTTATTGAGAGAGAAGAATGAGAGAAATTCTGAAAGAAAGTATCTGTGGAACACACCAGAGATGATAGTGGAGTTGGATGTGGTTTAAGGTAGTGTAGTAATCTATTAGATCACAAGAAAAAATAAGTGAAAGTACTAGTTATGCAGTAATGAAAAAAATTAACTTCCCAGAAATTAATTAGAAAAATAAAAGGCAGGGATGAGATAGGAATTATATCTTAACATTGAGTAGTTATTGAACCAATAAAAAGTACCAATTTTGCCTGGCCATTGACATCAACCTGGATTGAATTGCAAACTAGTTTTGTTCTGTTTTGAGACAGAAAGATGCAGGCATGAGAACTTGAGGTTGAGTGCTGCGATGCTTATGGTGTCGCTGATATTTTCATGGCACACAAGGATATCAGTCTAAAGAAAGCTTGGAATTACTTCCAAATACAAATACAGACATAATCTGAAGCTATAAATCCAGACAGATAAAAAGGAAGAGCTGGGGAATAGGGCAAGCCTCTCTCAGTGAGTAAGAATTCAAAGGTCTGAAATCCTGGTTGAACACAAAGAGTCTCAGTACAGATACACAATCAAAAAGCAAAAAAAAAACTAAGAGGGCCTGTTGTGCACAGAAGCTCAAGGCTAGTCTGTGTAAAGTCCAATTCTGAATGATCATTTGACAGTTTTCAAAAGTCTTGATGACATGCTTTAGGATGATCTAAGTAATCTCCATTGTAGCATACCGAATGAACTAACAGCATGAAGTAAACAGCAGTGGTTTAATCAGTGTGTAAACAGGGAGTTATCTGTGTCTGGTGTTTTCAGATTTTAAGAAAAGGAGAGGAGCAAAGCATCTGCACAGTGGAGACATGCTGTTATGTACTCTAAAACTATACAAAGGCCTAGATTTTGAAAGAGAACTACTGACATGGAAGCAAACTTGAGTTTGGAATAGCAACAGAAGCAATTAGAAGATTTTGTGTAGCTGTCCTAGTGCCAGCAATGTTTTTATAAGATGATCATTCTCACTTAGCTTTCTGCTATATCCATGCTATCTCTAAATGTACTTGAGGCCATTGAGTTCAAGGGACACAAGGGTTAACAAATGGTGTGCCACTAATGTTGTTGTTGTTTAACCAGTGCCTGGTCTAAGCCAATTGTAAAAATGACAGTGACCTCATCCATAGAGAAATACTTGTTAGACCTTAGCATAAATAGAATTGTAATGCCTAAGATTTCAAATGCAAAGCTCCCAGTAGCTTATTGTCAGCTCAAAGCTATAGTGTGCAAATTATGGCTTCTGGATTCCTGCCAGCTGTCTTGTCACATCTTGCTCTTCCTAGTGTTCCATCTCTTTTCAGGGCATAACCTGGAGACTAGTAGCAACTTGAAATACACCACACACAAAAGAGTGTTTGTAAGATACAGAGAGATTTTCTCTCAATGATGAGATTTCAAATGGTAGATGTGGGAAACATCCCCCCTCTTTCTCCCCCCCACCTCCCCCAGTTTATTATTTTTTTAAAAATCTATAACTATTTCATTCTGTTTCATCATTCAATTCATAGGCTTTGTGCCACTATGTATATATTTTAGATATATATCACTGAAAACACCTTGGCTACTGAATGAATGAAAAAATGCTTTGTATATGACTAGTGAGTGGCTATATGCATGCTTTTTCTGGCTGACCTTGCTGATGAGACCTGGTAGTCTGCATGGGCACGAGACAAACAACTACGAGTTTATGTGCCTAACCTTATGGGCAGGCAATATCCTGGGATATTGGTAAGATGTGAGATCACAAAACATCTGGAGAAATATAATGTGAAAAAAGCTATCTATCTATGATTCGTAAAGAATAAATTGTGTCTGACAAATGTGGAAGTGGAGAAGAGCAGTAAAAATAAGACAGTGGACTGGCACTTTGAAAAGCCTTGAAGAGGAATTGTAGCATTTTGTTATGCATAAAGATTTGCAAGTACAGCTATGGAAGTTACTTCCGTAACCATGCTCAGTTAAAGGTGCCAGGCATTTGGTCTGGAGGTTTCTTTATGCATAGTCTTTAATTAACCTTTAATTAGATTAAGACCTTAATTCATTTTTAACCTACAGCTTATCTGTGCTCAGTGGGCTCTAATTACTTCACTTGAACTATAATATTTCCAAAAGAACAGTATAAGAAAATGTAACTAGTTAAGACAAAATGAAGACAGTATGATCTTAATTCTTCAGCTGAATATAGCCCTTCATGAATAGAGGCTTTTTGTAATCACTTAAATCTCATAATAGGTCACTTTCTCACCTTTGTGGGGATCCTAAACATGCTCATTGTTTGTATCCCAAACTATAACACAAAATGTTTCTCTGTGTGGCTGCATCTCAAAGGAAATACAACCTCATATAACACACAAGCTTCCATCCAAAGGGCAACAAGTTATGTAGTTAAGGAAAGGAGATTGATCTGCCTTCCTACACTATCAGATAATTGATTACCATTTTGCAACCTGGAAGCAATTTCATATTGATGAACCACGTATGTATGTTTGCAGCAGGGCCAAAATTAATATTAAATTATTCATTAATTTGGATAAGTAGCTGATAATGTACTACAGGGAATTAACTCTAACCACCTACCTGCTATTTTATTTTCCTGGAAGAGTCTCTAGGAGATTTTCCATGGTGTCCAGGAGTCTGCAGTGCAGATTGCCATCTATTCTATCTGCTTATCACAGGCTGTAATTTATTAAATACTTCTATGTCCACTGAGATTTAAACTGCTGTGCATGTAAATGAGTTAAGTGTGATCTATTTAATCATGTAGCTGTGGGAATTATTGTACTGCATGTAAAGCACTGCACTCTCTGTTTAGAGCTCTTGTGCAGGAGCTGCAGAAGTGATCCTTTGAGTCCTGTAAGAATGCAGTGTCTTCCTGTGGGTTTTCACAGGTATGCTCATGATGTTGATTCCCTGATTTTATACTAGAGGCTTCTTTATTTCTCCAGCTACCACACAATTTTAAGCAAGATTCAATGTAAAACTCAAGTCAATGCAGGCTATTTAACATAAAAAATGAATGAGGGCAAATGGATATCTGCTTTCTAATTTCCCTCTTGACAGACATTTGGGAGCCTAAGCTGACCCTCATGAAAAACTCTTCCCTCCCAAATGTGGTTCTAAATCAATAAAGTATCGAGTACATATTTAGCTTTATGTAGGTGCCTCAGTCTCGGAGATTTTCACAAATTCTAAGATTTGCTTTAAACATATGCCTTCTAACTGCAGTTGCTTTCTGCAAGCAGCTTAGAAATTCTAAAGTCTGAACTCCCATTCCACTTCCTTCTGGAGAAGGCCAGAATTCCAGTCTTATGCCTACCAGTGTTACCGAGTGTTTGAAGGATGCCTCCCAGTGGAGACATCTGAAAATAGAGCATAGTGATTTTTTTTCTAGCTATGAAAGAAAATCTCTTCTATAATGATGAAGTTTCTTCCATAAGTTATAGTTAAACCAGTAAATTATAGTTAAACTAGTAAATCTCTTTTCCCCCCCCCTCATTTTTTCTCCAAGAGAAAATACATCTGCCTATTGCAGATGGCTAACACAGTTTTTGACACAGAAGAAAGATGTGATGCAAAGAAGACTGTGTGGTATAAAACTACTTCTCTCCTTCCCCTTAAGAAAGCCTACACTCACCAATGCTGGAGAAAGCAGTTTCCCCTAGGTACCTATGAAGGGTGGTGTTTGAGGATGAATGTATTTCCCTAAATGATTAAGAGGCAGTGTTCACAAAGCACTTCATTATCTTTGGATGGGCAAGAATGCAAATGTAACTCCTGCCAACGACTGCTTTGAAATGCCTACAGCTATAGTAGGCAAAGAGCATAAACCAGGGAGTTGGGCTATATTCAGGTAAGAGTGTTAGCAGGGAAGATGTTTTTCAGATGATGTCAGCATTTAGTTCTCTCGGTGAAACCACTCATAGAAGACAAAACAGATTTTGCATATTAAAGCTGCTTACTAGGTGCTGGATCTGGCTGTGTGAAGGCCAGTCCCACAAATAGTTACTGCTGAGCACAATGCTCCCAAGGTTCCCTGGCTGGGCAAATGATGCAACAGCACTGTCACGTGTATAGCCAAACACAAGCTTTAACTGTGCTGACTTTGAAATCTAGGGCACAATACATTTCTAAAGCTCACATTCCTCCATTTTTGTTGGATTTATTCCTGGTTAAATTTCTGCTTCTCCTTTTATTCGCTACCTCATTATTTTTTTATGAGGACAATAGATGTCATTTTGTGTCATCATTACACTCCCTCTCAAAAAGGCAGAAATGTCTTCTTTTCTTTATACTGCGGGAAACAAACATAGTTATACAAACATAGAGCCAAAATAATCATATGCTGATAAATAGAGACCTAAACTACCGCATGGACAAATAACTGGAATCTGGAAATCTTCCCCTACATGGGAAATGTTCCAGTAAGTAAGGGTAGGCAAAAATCGTGTCATGAATTATAAATGTGGAATGCTAGCAAACTGTTCTGCAATGTGCTATAATGTTGAATACAGAAGATATTAACATACATTTTCTTTGAAAGTTATATACCAGTGCCATGATGTTAAATACGGGTGCAGTAAGAGAGGAATTGATTAGAAATTTAAAATGTTTTATAGCTTTAAAACAAACAAACAAAACCAGTGACATGCTTTCTCTCTAGTTTTGTGTTTATTTTAAAGTGCTTTTTTGTGAAAATTGAAAACACAGGACTTCTGCATAAGCAGGTAAATTAACTGGCTAGTGTAGAAACCATACCCAGAAGCTCTACCAGGGTCTTTTACTTTACAGTAGTAAGAGTCAATCAAAAATCTGCCTAGATCTGTCTCCAGAGTGACTCTTAGGATCAATACCACTAGAACATATGCTCATCTTGTATATTCAGCATGGTACTGTTACTGAGGAGCATACTGTGAACTTTATAACAAGTTGGTTCCTAAATTACTGATATGTTCAGTAGTGGACAATAACATTCACTTAACATTTAAATACGTCCCAGTGAGGTATAAAAACTGCATTCAGAGAGAAGCATTTGAGAAATACAAAACCAGATCCTAGTACCACAGCAGGGGTAGCTTTTTACAAAGATGTGTTTCTTGAGATGTGTAATGGAGTTTTTCCAAGAGACAAAAATACCAGAACTCTTAATTTCTTGATGATGAAGGGTGGAGGAATGACCTTCTGGAAGATATTTGCTAACTGAATTAATTTTGCTGACTAGAGACAGAAGTGAGTGGGTGAAAATCTGGGAGTTTATTGTTTTGTTTTGTTTGTTGTGTTGGGTTTTGTTTGGTGGGTGTAGCTTTTTAATTTTTTTATAAAATGCAGGTGTTGGATGAGATGATCTAATGGTCCCTTCTGGCCCTAAGGCAAAGCACAGCCTTCATTTGACAATATGCATGGAGCTTTCTCAAACTGTTTTTAGCAGGCCTTTGGGGAAGGAGGTTCCTAATGGGGAAGAGTTTTATAGAGCAGAAAAGTGTTTGCCAGAAGAAATATTTGCTGTTGGCAGTTGATTTTTTGGGGAGGAGGGGAGGACTGGCAAGGTTTTAATTCAAAATGTCTTTTAAATCTTCATTAAAGATGCCTGTGGCAAAATCCAGGCATGTCTTTGTATCTTTCTGTATTTTGCCCTGGAAAAAAATAGTTAGCTTTCTATTTTTTCAAGGCAGAGAAACAAGAGTTTGTGTATTATTTCATGGCAGAGGTAGATTTAGACTCATATTTTTGTGTCTCAGGGAAAAAAAATAAGGGAACGTGGTTAGCGTCTGTCTCCTGTAACCTTTCTTGAGAGCAATGGTTTCCAGGTTTGTTAACTGCATCTAGCTCTTGATCAAGCTGTCAGAGCTTTAGAGAACCAGAGCTGTACTTTTGTTAGCTCTGGTTCACCTAAGAGAACTTTGGACTGCTCACTTTTGGAAATCATACCCATTTTCTAAAAGCAGGCCTAAAAGCATTTATAAAAGTAGCAGAATGAAGTGGTGGGTTTTGTAACCATGGATAAGTCATCAAATATGCAACTTGCCAGGCAGCCAAGGTATAAGATAGTCCATTGTACAGGTTACACTCAGTTGCCAGCTGGCTCTGTATCTGCAAAACATTCTGGAGAATTTAGGATAGCTTATGTGTAGGAACATGGGAAAAAATGTTTGTAAGCCTTTAGCACCATTTATCCATTCATAATTTTGAAATGATAATAGCTTTTCGGAAAATACTTTGCTTGTGACCCACTCCATTCAGTCTGAGCAGAAGACAGCACACGGAGCCATGCTGTGTCGTGCAATCTGTCACTGAGCTGCATGAATAGTGCCTGCGTCAGCCTTTTGTCCACAGTCACAGCAGAAGCAACTGGCTCTGCTACATATAGGTGCTGCTGGGGTGGATTGTCCTCCAAAGAGACAGATGTCATTAACGAATGACACAGAGCAGGCAGTGTGGCTTGTGGGGCTTACAATGGCTGCAACATCCAAAGGCCATATGTAGTGATCTCATTAGTTTCTTGATTGCTTTCTGCACAGGCTGTTGGAAATGTTTGAAAGTGCAAGTTCAAAAGGGAAGTAATGTATCATGTTTGGATTATCTCCTTCAGTCATGCAAAGCAAACAGAGTACCTGCTGAGTTTGGAAGCTAGAAGATTGAGAGACTAGGACATCTCTTAACTGTGGGTCTTTTAAACGGCTTTGCTTCACAGTGTATTTCACCATCCCCTCTCTCACAGTCAGAGTTAAAAAAGATACTGAAGACATGCAAAGTCCTCTGGGCATTTTCAACCTGAGATATTTATCCACTTGGTTCTGTTTCAGCCCCAGCAGATATTTATCTTCTTCTAAGAATGTAAGGGAGATATCTGCAGAATCCCTTGGTTGTTCAGGTTTGGTTATAGCTGTGAAGAAAAACACATGAAATGAGCAATGTTTTATTGTGCTCCTTTAAGTTTCATTTCTCCATTCTTGGTTCCAAACAAGTATTATAAATACAAGCTGGTGAGGTGGTCTACCTATAGTATACTTTGATAACTTTGGGAAAGCTTTTAATCTTAGTGCTCAGCAGCACTTTGCATTGTCTTTATTCCTTGGCTTCATCAATGGGAACTTCTCTTCCAGTCCACTTTTTATGTTGTTTCTAAGCTTCCCAGAACACTTGTTTCTGCCTGAACTTGGCAGCCCTTTTACACCAAACACCAAGTGGAAAAAATTCCTGGACCAGAGTTTTTCAGAGGCAACATCTTTGTTTTCAGGATTTATTTGACTGCAATTGGCAGCTTTAAAACCATGGTAGACTTTTAAACTGTTAAACCTAACAGAATCATTGAATCATAGAATGGTTTAGGTTGGAAGAGACCTCAAAGATCATTCAGTTCCAACCCTGCTGTGCCATAGGCAGGGACACCTCCCACTAGATCAGGTGGGAGCTGATCAGCAGAAGCACAAGCTGTTGTATTTCTTACCTGCAACTTTAAAAAATGATGCAAAAGCATCTTTGACTCTTTGAAAAACAAGCACCAGTAGTCATCTTCATCTTTTTACTCTTATTCCTACTACATAATTTACAAATTCTTCAGTGAAAATGCAAGCTGTAGTTTAAAGAATGTGATTAGGTATTAATTGCTTAGCGGTAAATACAGACAATAATTAGTAGGAATAGAATTCTCTGAAGATCCTTCTGTTTTGCCTCCTCTCTCAGATGGTCTTCCAGCTAGAGTAAAAGTTGGTCTAAAAACTTGATTTTGGATTCCAAATTTACCTCTTCCTGGATGAGGATGATGATTGAATTACTAATGGCTTATGCCCAGTTCAGCTTTTTAATTTTTTTTTTTCCTGAGCTTTGCTGTCTTCATAGTTTTGATTTCAGAGTCACTGTGGTCCTTATTGTCTCACATCTAAAATCTATCAGCATAGCCCAGAGCTTTTTGGTTTTTTGTTTGTTTGTTGTTTTTTTTTCTTTTCTCTTCTCTACAGTCTATTCAAAATGAGAACATTAATTCCTTCCACCCACTTTACAGTACATTGCATTCCCTCTATCTCCAAATTAAAATATCTCTGAAGGGTGAATTTAAGATTAGCACTAGAAAATGGTGTGGCTTTAATGAAATAAAAGAAATAGTTATTTACCTGACTTATTAACCCTGTAAATTTTATATGTGTGTATCTAAATTGTGGTTGCAGGCTATGCTGGAGCATCTTTGAAAAACCATCACAGTAATGGGAACTTGTGAAATTTGTGTCTGACTGGCAGAATGCAGTGCAGACTCCAAAACCTGAGGGCCAGCACAGCCTTACTTCTTCCAAGTGTTGGTAGATGAGGTTGAAATCATAATCTTCCCATGTATGGATTTCTGGAGGGATATCCCAGGGCAGCACATTAAAATTGGATGCAGTATTAGTAATTTCCTGGCTGCTCTTTCTCTTTAAAGAAGACAATATTTATCCCTGTGACATAAGAGTAAATACTTTCATGTAAATATTTTCTAAATGGAATTACTCATTATTAACACAGACAGTTCTGAAGGCAAATACAAACAATGTGTGTCAGCAAAAACATTATTATTAAGGAATTTAGACTTCAAACCACATCATGATTCATAGAGCACCTGACTGCTTTTTTTTTTTTTTTTTCACTTCTCAGTTTCTTTTTTTCTTCTCCACTAAATATGAAAATATCTTATGGGGTAGAGTATATCTAATTATGGATCTGACTGACACTATAGCACACAACTTTATCAAAAGGCTTGTGTTGGTGTCTGTTAAACTAGAAGCATGGGGGAGGATTCCTTGGGTAGCTCAATGTCTGCTCACATGTTGTGTAAGTGGAGGAGAAATGGATCAGGTGACATTATGTTAAGGTAAACTGAAACAGCTACAAAAGGTCTGCCTGAAATGAAGCTGTGTGGTGAGGTGGGAAAGTAAACACTACCTTGTCACTGTATGGGGAAGGCTGCAAGGTTCATCTCAGTGAAATCTGAGTGAGGCCTCTGCACTTGAGTGCTTTCTGGAGCCTAGCCTCAGCTGCTAGTGCCTTGGGTCAATGGCTTTTTGAGTACATATAAGGTACTAGGAAGGTCCTGAACAATATGGTAAACAAAAATTAAAAGTCATTAAATAAATTCGGAATTCTTCTCAAGTTTTCCCTTAGTTTTTCAGTGTGTACAGAGAAACTCTCGTGGGCAAGGTTAGAGTTTTGCTGCTGCCTGGCAGAGGTAGAGAGCAGAACTCCTGTTCTGCTCCTGTTGCTTTAGTCTCACCGTCCTGCAAAGAATACTGCTAATTTTGAATTTTTTTTTCTTCTTTAATAATACTTTCCACGAAATCACATAAATATTGTGGTAGAGTTTTACACTGTTTGGAACTGAAGAAGAAGAGAAAATGGAAGATGTATGATTAATTGCAAATAATCTTGTCTACAACATTTTAAGTACCAATTTTTAAAAATTTATTTATTTCCAAATGAATCTTCTGTGCTCTGTGATGCCTTCCTGCCTCAGGTCTCTTAAATCACAACTGAATCTCTTTTATGAGGCCTAAGGGAAAGTCAAAGGTTATGTTCCTTGCTTTCTTTTGTAAATAAGTTACAGTCCATTTCATCTAGAATCTGTCTCTTTTCACAGCTGGTTGTTGAGTCAGTTTGATACGTTCTACTGTGATTTAAATCTCTTAATATGCTCTTCTAAAAATAGTATTTATTTTTCAAAGATGAAGAAGACTAGTATTCATGTGGATGTAGATTCTAAAATGTAAAAATGTGGAATCACTGGACATCTAAAAGTGTATTACATATTTGCTTTGTAGGTCTGGTATGTGCAAATAAAAAAAAGAAATCTTTATCCTAATCCACATTTTTAAAATGCATACAATCAGGTTTAAGTAATATATCAAATAATTACTTCTTGTTTAGCTTCTATCCCAAGTTTTATCAGGTTCCTTTCTAGCTCAAATGGAGCAAGAGGACGAGAAGGTATATTAAGATGAACAACACTCCAGACAAATCTGTGATTGGTACACTTTTCATTGTCTGAAACTCTTCATGTTCCTATTTCTGTAATTTTCCTTTCTCTGCTCCCTCAGTGCTAACCAGTAAGTCAGATTTCAGACCTCGTGTATAGATCCATAAAATAACCACAGATTAATTTTATCATTTTGATTTTGCTCCAAACGTCATCATTTGAGAAAATCAGATTGGCTTTCTTATGTATCCTTTTTAGTAAAAATCAGTATTTCCACAGATTTGATCGGCTCTGTGAATCTGGATAAAAGCATTTTGCTTACAAAGCTGTATTTCAGGATGTTGTCTGAAGTCAAGTGGGTAATTAAGGCAATAGAGGGAAAAAAATACCAGTTTACCTACTGGGAAGATCCCTAGTGGCACCTCTTTGTGCACTTGTGGCTGCTTTACATCCATCAGACATGCAGCTTTTAACTCAGTTTGGTACAACTGCTTTAAGGTCTTCGATTCTTGGGCCAAGTTCACAAGTTTATGGAGACAACAGGATTTTCTAGACATAAACATATAAAGTTGATGTTTTTGCTATCTGTAAAACAGAAGAAAAGAAAAAGGTACACTGAGAAACACCATGGTCTTGCATGCAAGATGTTTACCAGTGTTTGTGGGGATGATCTAAACTTTGCATGCTTTGCTGAATATATATACGAAACTTCAGTCTGGATCCTGTTTTATCTGCAGCTGAAGATGACAGCTGGTGAAGGAGAATCAAAAACCTTTGGGGTTTTGGCCCATCATTAACTGCTTTATAATGAGGGCTTCTATGTGACTTAGCTTAAAAGTGCATCCTCCAGTAGAACATGTTTGTTCTTGATTCTTAGATCTTTCATTTTCTTGCCAGAAGGGTAGGTGGATTTGCTGTGCTAGGGAAATATGACTAAACCTGGCCTGAAACTTAACAAATTGTGTACTCTTTGCTTATAATTATTAAACTGCAGATTAGCAGATCTGTCTTTGAATCAGCAGCAGCATTAAGACTCTGCTTTTTGCACTCAGAGATTACATGAGTAGGTGATGGAGTAGAAGGAGCAGAACTCTTCATCAGGCAGATCTGAGGACCCCATCCTGTCTCATGTTCATCTTTCAAAAGTCTAGTTTCCATTGAGGTCACTGGGTTTTGCTACAGCAGTTTTCCAGTGCTTCATGATCCATTTCTATAAAACACTGCTCTTTTCTCTCCGCCTCCCAAATCAGCTTTATGACTTGTCCAGCTTTTCTGCATCTTTTTCTTCTATGAAATGATACCGAGTCCCACAAATGTCCAGTGTTTTCTTTGCACAGTGAGAATAGGAATTATAGTAGCAAACCCATGTCAGGTAGAATCCATTCCACAAGACAGAATGGAAATAACTCAGGTGATGTAGAGATCCTCAAAGACCAACATAGCTCCTGTGCTGCAAAGCTATGGCATCACTTGTACAGTGATTTGTAGTTCTGGCATCTCTCTGATTGTTGACCAAATTAATGTATTCTCCTTCTATTATATTTTCCATCCAACATATACTTTTTCCATATGAAAAACTTGCTGAATCCGTATAAATTCCCATTGTGCAGTTGCAGGCAACTGCTTTGGTCCTGTTGACAAACAGTACTGCCATTTTCCTGGATCGGTATAACTCAGCTTGACAATATCAAGACAAAATCCCTCTACATTTTGATACTACTTTTTTTTTTTTTTTTTTTTTTTTTTTTTTTTTTTTTGGCCTCCCCCGTTTATTTNTTTTTTTTTTTTTTTTTTTTTTTTTTTTTTTGTGCTATCTGGCATGCCCAGTTAACTTCCATCTGGAGATTTTTAGTTGAGAAGAAGGAGATGGCAAATCTTTCCTTTTAATTGCAACATCGATAGAATAAAAATAGGATATCAAATATGTTATGTCTGCTAGGGCTGTTAAGGTTGATCATCTGGGTTTTCATTTTTAACTGCTTTCTGTGCAATGCAGAACTTGTACATTTTTTTTTTTTCTGGGAGGAAGAAGAGGAATAACCAGTACGTAGTGATGATAGTATAGGAAAGAAGTAATGTGATGCCATTGAGGCCCTGTGCAGCCCAGTGCCCAATTACTGTGGGGACCGAGTCCAAAGAATAGTGTCAGAAGAACAGAACAATGAAATGCTCCCCATGTGTTCTCATGGTATAGACAAGTCAATCCATCATGAGTGCACAGGCTAGCATCTGGGAGATCGAGATGATACACACTGTAGTTTTCCTGTATCAGCAGTAGCGTCTCTATTGTTGCCTCTTAAAAGCGCTTTTCTAGCGAGGCCTAGGGCATGATTGAAATGCTTGTTATTGCAATTGCTCTGGCCCAATCAGTCTTCAAGCGTGATACAAGGCCAACCTGGTCGTGGGCTCTTTATCCATCCCTTCTGCTTGCAATTGTTAAGAATGCACTTACTGATCTAGGAGCCAGTAATTTCATAGAATCATAGAATGGTTTAGGTTGGAAGAGACCTCAAAGATCATCCAGTTCCAACCCCCCTGTGCCATAGGCAGGGACACCTCCCACTAGATCAGGTCGCTCAAGACCTCATCCAGCCCGGCCTTGAACACATCCAGGGAGGGAGCAGCCACAACCTCCCTGGGCAACCTGTTCCAGTGCCTCACCACCCTCACTGTGAAGAATTTCATCCTAACATCCTGTTCAAATCTCCCCTCCGCCAATTTGAACCCATTCCCCCTCGTCCTGTCATTACAAGACCTTGTGAACAGTCCCTCCCCAGCCCTCCTGTAGGCCCCCCTCAGATACTGGTAGGCTGCTATAAGGTCTCCCCGAAGCCTTCTCTTCTTCAGGCTCAAAAGCCCCAATTCTCTCAGCCTGTCCTCATAGCAGAGGTGCTCCAACCCTCTGATCATCTTTGTGGTCCTCCTCTGGACTCTCTCCAACAGTTCCATGTCCTTCCTATGTTCTTTTATGTGAACCCTATGCATGTACCACACAGTGAAGAGAACACCTTTTAATTGTGATTCTAATTACTCAATGCAAAAATATTTGTTTTGACCAACTAAATCCCACCCAAACCTTCATCTTGGTGTGTTTATGGCTGTTTTTTTCTAACTTGCATTCCTGTGGATTATTTTGCAAGCCATCCCATGGGTGTGTTGAGCATCCAACCATCTTGCAAGCAGTTACTGCAGATGCACAGCTATAATTCAGGTGAATCATCATTCCCCTTGTTAAAGTTTTACAGCAAAATATTTGGCTAAATACAAATGGGAGAGGTCTATTTAGGGATCAGAGTGAAGGCAACTTAGGTTTGTCATGCAAGGAAGAAAACTGCCTTAGATATGTGGTTTATTTAGATTTAATAAGTCTACAGTATGTTTAAAAGTTAAGTGTTTTTTAGTGTTAAAATAGTCAGGGCTTGATTCACTGTCAGCATGTATCAACAAAAAACCCCTGAACAGGAGTCCTGGTGTGAGCAGTCATTGCAGGAACTTGGTGAGTCTAAATCCCTGTTACAAGTGAAGGGTTAATGTGACCTCAGCATCCATGGTACTGACCTGTGTAGCTAGAGGATACATTGACTCAAGAGTGTCACTGCTGACGCTCTGGAAACTCCATCTATAAACAAAGGCCATGCTTTTTTCCTGCAGATACCTAGATGTCCTTTTTCAGTCATGAACTGTGAATACGCTTTAAAGTGCATCAGGAGGCACTTTAAGTAATCCGTTATGTTATATTGAACTCAGATAAAATGTACCTGTGAAAAGTTGCATGCAGGCTGTATGGTCAAGAAGATACAGGGCACTGTGTCCTGGCACAAATCTCATTTGATCTGCTCAATGCTTATTGTTACCTTGGAAATAGAAATGGAATAGAAAATTCAGTTGCCTGTACTGTAGAACCTAAGAGTCTTCAGAAACTGCAGGAGTGATGTGAAGAAGGAAAAAAAAAAAAATCCTTAAGCCTGAATTTCAGGTCTGGATATTTGAAAGGCCAAACTTGTTGCTTCTTCCCAGACCATGGCTGGTTTAGGCTCATAATTTTTTGTCGACTCTCACTCTTTTGCCTTTTTCATTCTGTTGTTTGCTGGTTCGTTGACCAAAATGCTCTCATTCTGCTTGGAGTGGTTATATGTGCTCATGTCCACTAATTTGAGTAATTGTAAATACTGCCATCCTACACTGCTCTCAGTTTGTTCAGAATTCAACCACACAATGACATGGTGCAGGAAGACTGACCATGTCTTTCTCTGCTGTGTTCAGAAAGCTTTATTGGCATTTAGAGGAAAACCAAGGCAACTAGAAGACCTTGCAGCTAATATCAGAGCTTTGTGTCCTGATTTAGTTTTATGACCTTAGAAAATGTAGACTTGTTTACTGGTCATGCTATAACTCTTTCTCCCACTCCCTCTTCCATACCTATAGAACAAAGAAAATTCTGCCAAAATGCCACCTATGCTCAGGAAAATTGAGTGTGGCATTGTGACTAGTACAAATTTTAAATATAATAGCTTTCCTCATGTAATAATACAATATTCAGCTCCTGTAAGTGCTTCCAGCAGAGGATTTCATAGATAAATTCCTTGCTTCTTGCCACCACAGTCATTTCAGGGAAAGGCTGCCCCTGTTCTTGCAGAGGGAGGAACTGAAAGAAGAGACAAGAATGGTAAATCTGTGACTGACCAGCAAGTGTTAGTTCTCTTGTTTCCATCTCGTGGCTGTGATTTGTAGCACAGCTCTGCCTTTCCAAGCTGAGTTTTGTCTCTGCATCACCCTGAAACTCAAAGCAACAGCCACGCCAGCAGCTGCTGAGAGCACAGATCCCCTGGACCGAGGTCCATTCCCACACATTCATGAAATACCCATTACAGCCACTCAAGCTTGTGCAGCCAAGCCTAAGGCCACCCGTCACTTCACTATTTAAGTTTGGATTTTAACACACACAGGCTAGCTTTCAGAAGTGTTTCTGCTTTGTTTTAGACCCTTATTCAAGGGAATAATTCTACAGCAACCCTAAAGTGGATGTGAATTAAGCAGCTCTCAATCTAAATGCAGCCCAGGCTACTTGGTTATTTTCCCTTGGCAAACCCCATTGCTGGTTGATGGTTTTCCTGGTGAGGGCTCTGAGCACGCAGAGTATCCTTTCCTTGCCCACCTGCAGTAGAGGAAAAGAGTCATTGTTCATGCCTAGCAGGGCTTTATCTTGGTACCTAGCTGTAAATTTAGCCTTTAAGAAGGGTTTGTGCTTGAAGCACAGACATCCTGTTCATCACAGCTAACAGTGAGGGCCTCTGCTGTGGGTGTAGGTATCTGTTGCTGCTTGCATAGTGGCACCTTATCTTAACACACTTTACTTTTAGGTGAAGTGTAGTAGGGTGCTTCTTCTGACAGCTCTATGATGAAGGCTTTTCAGAGAACTGTTATTGCCAAATACCTTTGAGAGATGAAGCTACAAATAAGAATAGTAGTAGGCAGAGAGAATTCTCTATAATCCTCAATCAGTGCTTCAGATACAAGAGGGACTGAGATTTAGTATGTGACTTCATGTTAAAGTCTTGACTTCAGTACATGCTATTTTGTTGTTGTGTTGCTGTTTTTTTTCCTTTTCAGACTCTTCCCATGTTTCCTACTGGGTACTGAGGCTAGCCATCACCTCAAGAAACCTCACTCCAAACATAAAGCAACATGGTTTATGTAGTGTTCACTAATGTGGTGGCTGACGCTCACTTTTTTGGATGTATTTTCTATACCTGCAGACAGTAAGTGGTGAGCACCACCATAAAGAAGCCCCGTTCCTAACCAAGTAAGTTAAATAACTTGCCCAAGGACACACTTTGAAGTGGCTGGTTCCACCCAGGTGGATTTTTGTGGTGCACCATTGAAAGCAGTGCAATTTAACACAAGCAGGAGGGATCGCCTATACATTTTTTTTTAGCAGTGTGCTACTAAAATCACAAGCAGATCTTGACTGCTTTGCTTCAAGGGATTAGAAATTAGTTCAGAGTTCAGTGGGGGCAGGTGGAAGCAAAGCTTCCAGCTGTAACTGTATTTCTCCTTTGCTGTATTAAGAGTCTATGGTTGTGTAATCATGAAGACAATTTTAGATTCTTTTGTACTTGAGAATACAGTAAGTGATGTTTTACCTGTCCGTCTCTGGAGAAGAAAAGCTTTAATTAAGTCTTACTTTAATTATGTCTCATCAATACAGTACCTAAATGCATTATGAGAGCATGACATTTGCTATTTGCCTGCCTTCTGGGAAGGTTTAAATGCTGAATCCTGTAATACTGTATAAGATTTCAAGTGCTATTATTTAAAGAATATGTGAAACAAGGTTCTTAACATATGCACTGTTATAGTAATTGCTCAGTGGTGGTGATAACCTGAATGATTAAAGTATGATCTGGAACTTTTTTTCTGGCATAATAGAATTCTGTGTTTGTATAGAAGGTCCTAATGATCTGCTGGCATGGCTGGTGTCCTGGATCAGAGCCTTATTTACAAAAATTCTTATTTTCCCAGCCTTGTTGTACATTACCATGCTGTGCTGTTCCAATACAGCATTTAATTAAAAAAACCCCAATCTTTGCAGGTTGTCTTATCTTAATTAAGCTAATGAGAATGACATGGCTTCTAGTATTTACTGAAAATAATGTCCTTGAAATGAACTTTTATTACAAGCTGTGAGTGTTTATGACCAAGAGATTGATAGGAATGTGTATAAACAAAACATTCAGCTTTCCTAGAGGTCCTTAATCTCCTGTGCTGAATATCCGTTAGTCTTCCTCAACCTAAGTCTTCATTTAATAGAAATTTAAGCTGATAAAGGTAATAAGAATGAGCAGCATGGATTTCCCTATGTCTCCCCTGATTTCTGTATCTTAACCCTCAGTGAGAAATCCTAGAATAGCAGTGGATATTTTAAATATTTAAAAATATTGACAATATTTTATCTCCGAGGGAAGAGTGACACATCAATATTTTATATATAGGTTTTCTATATTATTTTATATTTCTTTTCAAGTTGTCACCACTTGACATGTGAAGCTACTTGGTTACAAGGTAAGCTAGCAGGCAGCAACTGAAAATGACATTTTCTTAATGCATCAGAGTAAATATTGTTCACTTGAAGATGACACATCTCTCCAGGGCAGCAGACTGACTCCCCTGAAGGTGAATGTGCATCCACGCAGGATGCATAATTTGGATTGTTTTTGCTCCACCTCTGTTTACTTTTGCCCTCCAGTCAGTTATGTTGTCCAGGCCTGTTTGTACTCAGTTGCTTCATCCCACAGCTTTTGGTGTCTCCTGCACACGCCTGTTTTGAAAACCTGAACTCTCAGACAGTGCCCTTGCAAATGATTGGGCTGAGGTTTCCCAAGACAATCATATTTGGCCTTACTCTCCTCTTCAGAAGTGGATTACTACCTCTTCTGACAAGGCATGTGATTCCAGCAATTATAAGTATAAACTCACGTTTAAAATATCTTTTGCCTTTTCAGGTCATATCAGATAGTATTATTTTTCAGGACAAAAGCAGAAGTGATGGGAAGAAGTCCATGGACACTGTTATTACAGTAAGCTTCCAAATTGATGTTAATTCTAAATAAGATGACTTTCTGCCTAGGCAGGTTTGCTGAGAGTATGGATTTGGCCTTGGACACTAACTAATATTTTCCATACTTAGCACTGTTTGGGAACTACTTAAAAGAATGTAATAGTGCTGCACAGGAGTGTGTGTAGCAGATAACAGACCAAGGAACTGATCTGTGAAAGGGTCTCTGTCATCTCAACTGCTGGCATTTCCTTAATGTACTCTGTGCTCCAGGTCCAGTATCAGAGACATTGTCCTTCAAAGGAGGTACAGACAGATGACATTTGAACTGCCAGCAGACTGATACTACAGATGCATTTCTCAGAGTGCTGCTTACTGCAAAGGATGGGGTTGGGTTTTAATATCCCCAAATCCCTTACTGCTGCTCTCAAGAAGGAGCAGTGTTAATGTAAAAGGAGGGACTGTCTTCCTTACCCATTCCACAGCTGCACAGTATCAAGGTTTTTTATCAAGTCGCTGCCATCCAAAAAAAGCATAGATATCTTTTATATACATTATTTTGTTTACAGGGCCATAACTTTGCTATTCAAAAGCATAAGACACATTATTGTCTGGGCATCTTGCTTTTGTTAAGGCCTGTTTTCCACTGGAGGTATCTCAGCTTGAGTAAGCAGTGCAGTGCAGTAGGAGTGGTGTAGTGGAGTATAAATGTGCCGAGGACCTGTCATCCTGCTGTGAGTTTCAGGTTGTTTTCGTATGGTCTTCATGAAGATAAGCCTGTATTCAGGGCTGAATTGTCTGTAATTATACCAAGGGATGCAGAAACAGATTTCAAAAGGAGGAAATTTATTTTCACAAATATACATCCTTTCCCATACACTATGGCATAGTGGAGTTGCTTGTGTGCTGTGACACCTTTTGGATGATGCTTAGGAAAATATAGGGCAGTGGGACTTAAGTCAGCTGTTATCCTACACTTATCTGCTAGATGTGAAAACCTTGACATGTACAGAAGGAAGATGGAGAGGCAGAAAGTGATGTAGAGTGTGCAGAGGTAATTCAACTTTGTGAGCATGAATGCTGCAATTTGTCCTCTGCCTTCTAGCTCAGTTAGGACCAGGGAGAATCTGATCATCCAATTACTTGCCTTTACAGTGTTTCACATGGGCAATCACGTAAGAGTGAAGAAAAATAAGTGAGTGGCTAGTGTTCTCACCTAGTTTTTAAAAGCCTGCATTAAGACTCATCTTAATACTTCTACTTCCTGGTATCTGGCATGCTGGCTAGGTGACATATTCTTTTTAGTGTCCTCTCAGAGACATCATTCTTCTTGTCTTTTGCCATATATCTCACTAGAGCTCTGCTGGGCTGCTCTTTTAATAAATCCTGCATGCCTGTATTCTCATCCCACTCACCTCCTTCATTTTTAATCAGGTATCAGTTACACTAATAGCCTTATATATCTCCTGAAGATGGTTCTGTTAGGCTGGAAGCTGGTTCATTGATGCATAGCATTTGCATCAAGAGAAAATCAGCTTTTCATTCATTGTTGGGTTTCTCCTTTGCCATAGTTTGGTTTGCCTGTGCATACTACTATAATTTTTTTTCTTCTTGTCCAACTGAATGCCAACAACAGTTAGGGAAGTATGGCAGCAAAGAATTGCCATTAAGCATGATGGAAGTAATCTTTACTGCTTGATGTCTCTGCTTTTGAAGGATTATCTTTCCTTTGATAGCACATATATTTTGTCCCTGTTTTTTTCTTTTTTTTTTAATGTTTTCTGAAATTTCAAAGTGATGCATTTCCTTTTTACTGTGCTCAGGGCTATTAAATGTCTTAATAGTGAATATTTCATATGGTTAAGTTTTGTCAGTGCAAGGGTTTTCATGCAGAGCTGCTACCAGAAAATCAGTTTAGTGTACAGCCTTTCTGAGGCTTATTGTGTCTGTGACTTGAATCTCACATGAAGCTTGAAAATAAATCAGTCCTCCCCTTTTGAAAATCAAACTGCTCCCGTTTCTTTGGAAACATTTGCCAGTGTCTCACATTTAAATAATTGTGAAGATAGATATTGAAGCTAAATAATGGCCAATTGTCTTCAGTGTCCTGTAACAATCAATGGCACATCAAGGCTTCATGGCTGTCATCGTGCAGCCCATGACAACACAGGGGATTCCCAGAGTGACAGCATGAATAAAGCACTGACCTTTCTCTTCCTAAGTTTGCTGTTTGCTACTTGGCAGAGGCAGGAGGACAGGAGCAGGCTGTTGCACATACTGCTGTTTGTCCTCCTTTCTAGAACTCCTCTTCACCCACCACATTGTTGATGCTTCCCCCAATACTTACACTGCAGCATTTCTATCTCAAAGACTTTAAAAATTTTAGACAAACACATGAAGTCACATAGGCAAAAGTGTAAATTTTTAAATGATGCTTAAGAATTAAAATATTATGTATTTTGGTTGTTTATAAAGACCTAGGTTGTGTTTTTTTTCATTTATAGCTGAGGTCACAAATAGTTCTGTGGCTCTTCTCCCACTCTTAGCACCTTTTGAACTCAGTGGGAGTTTTGTCATCTGTTTTGGTAGGCTACAAATGAGATAAAGGTGAGCAGCTCTCTAATCTTCTGTTTCTGCTTGGATGAGAGTGAAAGAAGTCTGGATTCAAGCCTCCACTTTTGTTTCCTTTGGCTTTCAAAAATCTGAGATGCTTCCTTGTGCTTTTCAGCTGTTAACCTGAGTCAGCTCTGATCTGGGTTGTAGCTGTAAGTGTCTCTACATGGGCAATTATAGATGCATGACCTAAAGAAGGAAGAAAGGCACTGGGGAGATGGGTTCATGTCCTGCTTGGTCACAGGCTTTGTGCCTTCAAAAGGCAAGAATATTTCTGTGTGCTGTGAATATATTTGAGGATGAAATGAAAGCCATTGTGATATACAATGGGTTGCTGTAACAGTGCAGGCAGTCTGGACAACTGCTTGACTCTCTCTTAGAGAAGTATCATAAAGCAATTAAAAGGTAATGAGTGATTGAGCAGCTTATAATTTATCATCTGCTTTAGCTGTTTCTGCATGCTTTTGTTTGTTGGTTTATTTCAGGTAAGTTCTCTGAAGACCTCAGAACACTGAGGGTTTCTGCCTTTTAGGAGTATAAGCCAGTTATCTATGGAAAATTCCAGAGCTGGATGGAGTCAAATTATTAAAATGTGCAACTCTTCTATCATATAATAGTCTCTCTTTGTGGCATTAATCCTTCTCCTTTTCATACAATGCACTTGAAATGCTGCTTTTCTCTGTAGGCGGCAAGTATTGTCATAACTTCACTTCAAGAACTATTCACCTTTTAAATGCAGAAAACAGTTCTCATTGTACTTAAGATAGAGAATAATCCCTATTCTTTTGCTCCTTCATCCTCCGTGGTACACTGATGATAAGTGAACTCTCAAGCAGTTATAATTGTGCAGGCGCTTTTGTGGATTGCAAAACACTGCATTCAATCAGTATCACTTGGAATGTCTCTCTGTTTTTAAATCTGACTTGTTAATGTCTCTACATTCATCCTAAATATTGCATTTTATAGTGTGAATTCTTGTGCTTCTCCTCTTGATATCTTATTCTTTTCTTTTTCTGAGCAGCTGTGTGTAGCTCTTCCTGCCCTTAAACCTCTGCCTTACAAACTGCAGAGTCCGGTGAACTTACTACGTTACATTAAGGCACTGCAAAGTTGGCTTAGAGTACATATCAGGAACCTAAAAATTAAAGAGAAATGGAAAACTGAGCCATTCTTAATGTAGTGTACTAAACTTAGTTTATACTTTGCTCCTTGAATAGCTAGCACATTAAAGCTTTTAAAATAATACTTTGTACAAAAATCCAGCTGCTAACATTCTTGATGTGCTGCAAGTACAGAGACAATAATACCAGTGTTAGAGTCACAGCACTGTTTAGATCAGATAGAGGAAAAGCACAAGGAAGGCCTCTCTCTGGAAGCACAGTGATTGAAAACTAACACTGAGCACTGAGAATCTGCAGGCTGCTCTGTAAATGTAGCCATTGGTAATAGATTCTGCACCCAGTACAAGTAAAAATTTTAGCAGAGAATTGTTAGCTACATCACCACACCTATATAATAGAGTTCACTGTAGTTATGTAGGAGTCAGCTCAAGCAGCTTCTTTTGATGAAGTAATCGGGCTGCTTCTGGAGTCTGTTTCAGCTGCTAGGGGCGTGCTTCACATGTAAATGTGTGACAAATGGATTCCTTCTAAATTCCAACCAATTAAAATACATTTAAAGTGCAGCTGGTGGAAAGCAAAAAGCTTGTAATTGCATAAGAAACTTTCAGGCATGAAACAAATCCCTGAAGTTTGGCGAACGGTGATTATTAAGTATTGCATTTCAGAGAAGTAAACCAGTCCAACAAAGAGCCTTCCAAAACTGCAGTCAGAAGCAAAGATGACACTTTTATCACCACCTTAAATGAGACAAAGCGGGGAGTGTGTTTGTTAGGGTGTCAGTTTTCTACCCTTGGCTCTTTAAACCATGCAAGTTTGGCAGTTTGCCCTATGTGGTGCTGCATACAAATATTGACAGAACAGTGTGGTATTTGTTAAACCCCTTCTTGGGAAACGAATGATTAAAACTCTGAAGGAAGATCTGAGGACCTCAGACATTATATTTTTTTCTCAGCACCACTATAATATTTACAGAATGAAACAGAAAATAGTGAATGGGGTGTAATGAATGACCTTCCTTTTCTGCTTTACCTTGTAAGTAAGGACAGATCTTTTGTTCAATGCTTTAAATGTTATTTTAAAAGAGGTTTACAGTTAGCAGCACTGAAGCTGCCATTAACACTTTTGATTTAACCTCACATTTTGGGTGAAAGCTCAGCTAATGTAACAGACCATGCAAATTGGTGAAAGACGTTGCCCAGGAAGTAGCTGTGTGCAGTTGCTGCAAATACTGTCCTCAGTAGATGCACAAACCTTTAAAGATTTCTTACTGCACAGCTATGTTTAAATGCTGGCACTTTGCAGACATGTTATGGTCATGTCTGCATTTCTGTTGTTAATATGCCTTTGTAAAACTTAATCTTTATCTGTGTAGTAATTATTGTGCTGATTTTAGAAATGGAAACAAGGACTTTTATCAACAGTCCAGAGTGTTTTTCTATGCAATATTTTATCTAAGAATACTATCTTCCATTTGATATTAAACGAACAGTTGAAGTTAGGTGAAAGAAAAATGTTTCCTGTCATATTTCAGGTTTTTCTCAACTATATCAAGAAGTAAAGCTGAATTAAGAAAAAAAGTTTTCCAGATCTAACAAGTATTGGTTTCTACCTGTTGTTATATCCTAACAAGTGAAATTCTTATGAAATAATTTGCAGTTCCAGATTGCTTCCTATTTCATCATATCATGATCAGTCTGTCTGTTTTGGCTTCACTTTTGTTAACCATGAGTAAAGTCTCCTGCAAATTTCATAGCAACAGATCATATTGCAGGAGTAGGGTTTCAGTTAAATGTGCCTTGTTGATTGTTAACATGTAAGTAGCACAGAGCGTGTGCTAAAGGGAGGCTCATGTGAAGTAAGCTTATTGCCAAAATAAATGTCAATTAAATTATAAAATCAAGTTTTAAAGGCATTTGTCAAGAAACATAAACGTGAGTGCACATATACTGTGAAAATAACTGTAATGGAGTTAAACCAAAGAAAATTCAAGAGAATCAAGACTGAAAACATCTACGTTGAGGGATTGTTTTTCCCTTTTAATTACTCTTGTGGATTGGCAGTTGTTCACAGGGGACAATCTACTGAGTGGATCTGAGTTACTGTGTTTCATAGAATTGTTTTGGTTCGAAACAGCTTGTAAAGTCATTGAGTCCAACCATTGACCTAACACTACCATGGCCATTAAACCGTGTTTGGGTAAGCCCTACCCATCACCAGCCACTGTTACAAAATCAGGATCACTGTGTGTTTAATTGCAATGAGTTTTAGGGAAATATCTATCTCTGTGTGTTAATTAAATACATGGCATATATCTATATCTCTCTATATATTTATATATAATTTTAAAAATGTGCATAAATTTTAACAGCAGCTGATCTATAACAGCATTAAAGATTTGATACAAACCCAAAGGCAAAAGGAGTACAGAAGAGAGCTGAGAATATTTAGCTGATCATAATTGAGTGGCATAGACCCAAACAGCTAAAACTGTGATCGTTTGCTAAACTAATAGAAACTACTTATATATGCTGTCTGACCTCTAACAAACTGCCAGTTTAGGGTATTTTTGAGAATATGCAGATGAATCATGCAATATAAGTAAACTGTCAAAATCTACAAAACATCAGCTAACCCTTTTGTAAAGTGGGTAAATGTGGAAGCTGATAACTAAGTGTAGACTCACCAAAAAGCAAGCTGTTGGTTGTCTTTTCTTCACAGAATGTCGGGGTTAACAATGACAAAACTTGTTTCAAACTAAGCCTCTGTCTTAAAAAGACTTGACTCACTGAGTATAAATCAAAAGATGAATCTAGGTCCTCCTGCATAAATACATTTTTCATGTAATTTGCTTTTCCTTTGTGCGTATGTGCAATGATGGATGCATCTTTTAGGTCCAGTGATTCATCTAATACAGCAGTTACCTTAAGTAACACAAGAGAGGTGCTTAGAAAGTACACAAACAAACAGAAAAAGACATATTAGCAGTTCTGCATTTTCTTCTTGATTTCGTTGTAACACCATTTGGCTGGGGTTTAGTGTTGGCAGATCAGAGCTCCTTTGCTGCACAGTTGAACAGTGAGCGAGTGTCTCTTCAGGGAACTTGCTGACCTGTGGGCACTGCTGCCTGGTCTCTGGAGCTTGGTAGAGCTCAAGCACAGCTTTACTTGAAACTTTCCAAACTGCAGTACACTTCTGCACAGGTGTTGAGGAAATAGTTGGGGAACACTTAAAAAAATTTAAGTGTCCCCAAGGTTAAATATCCTTTGGAAAGCTGGCTTTCTGGATTGTTTCCTTGGATATTAGACCTTAAATTCTGCCAAAACATGGGCAGGTTTCTATTGGGCTTTTCCCCAGAATGACTTGCTGAAAAGTTGTACAACTTTGGTGTGTCTCTGCAGGGAAAATTACATAAGTCCAGCTGAAGGGTCGGCATAATTTATGATGGCAAACAGCTGAGAACTTTCCTGGAGTTTTCCCCTGGGTGGTATTACTCAATGATTCTGCTACAGTAAAAGCCACTACTACTTCATATCTTTGGCAGGTCAGACTCTGAAATCTTCGGGTACTCTCTTTTATTAAAAGACTCACATGGATTCTGTGATGGTTATGCTGCCCATAGGACTAGAGTATAGCTATTCTGCTGATTTCCTGAAAAGCAAAGTGCTCTTTGGTTTCTACATTAAAACATCCTTAACTTTAGGCAGATTTGACTATTCCTTCTAATTTTGTGGTAGCTCTAGGGAGCACTGGGGAACCTGTCCCCATAGTAAGGGAAATGGTACAGCAGCAGAGGGATGTCAAGCTAATTAGTGAATAAAGATGAAGGTATAACTCAACCTGAAGCCTAGCTAGTAGCAAAACTTTTTCTACCTTGGCGGAAGGGGAATGAAAATGTAATTGTGGGTCCTACAAAGAATGGCAGAGAGTAAAGGAAAGTATCAACCTCAAGTCTAGATCCTTTTCAAAAAATGTAGTGGAAGAACGCAAATGTTTCTGTAAAAAATGCACCTTGAGCCATTGGTTGGACTATGCAGAGTCAGAAAAATGAAGGAAATAAGCAACTATATGATTGATCTTTGTGATAATTACTGTTAACTGGAATTGTCTGTATTTAGAATTTTGCAAATGAATTCTCTATTTTGCCTTAAGTATTGCTACACTCAGATTCCAATAATTTCAGAATAATTGGTAAACATGACAGACTTTTCTAATAGTCTGGTGAGTATTTGGTTTCCATGACTATTCCAAGGTCCTGGAGAACTCTGGTAGGACCTGTTGGGCTGATAGCCTCTACAGAATCTTGAAAAGTAATTGCATGGTTCTGCATGGGCTGGCTTGGGTGATATTCCATGAAAACCTTGTATCATTAGGAGCCTTCCATTGACAAATGCTAGCCAGATAAATATCACTACATCAGTGTGCTTTGTGGTGGTGGAGGGAATTGAGAGTGATGTTCAGTGCATGAGCAACTTGGATAACACCAGAAGACTCTTTAAATATCTTTAAAGAAGCCCAAAGGATGGTGATTGTTTTCCAGATCAGAAGTAGAAATGGCTGTTGAGTACAATTTGGAATTTACACCAGATTGTGTCTGGTACTTTGCTCATAATTTTAGGACCTGTGAACTGGAAGCAAGTTCAACTAATGCGCTGTGCGTTTAGAGAGATTGCTGGAAGAAACTAGAACTTTTCAAATAATTTCAAATGATCACACTATATTAGTGGAGTTTACAGGTAAACTGAAAAGGTTAACCATTTCAAACTTGTTTTCTGGTAGCAGAACAGGCGAAACCTCAGCCTCTCACCTAAGCAATAAAGCCTTCATGCATAAAGTGAAGCCACTGATGATCCTTTCCTCTCTAGAAAGCAATTCTAATGAAAACAGTATTTTAGTTATCCAGAGTTGGACAGTTCAAGGCAGTAGTGCAGAATCTTAATCTTCTAATAGTAACTAAAGTTGATAAATCAGGATGTCACACTTTAATGAGATTTTAGGGCCTTGGAGATCAGTGTAGGTAGCTGTTTTTCAAAAAATGGATCCTGGACTTTAATGAAATTATTGTTTCAGATGTACACCCTGCTTACAGAACCAGAGTAGTTTTCCTGTCCAGAATCAAGGAGCTGTCCCCTTGCTATCCTCTCTGGTAGAAACCACTACACGGGAATTCAGATTCAGGTTTTCTCTGGCAACCCACATGAATGTTATCTTTGTCACAGCTGCCCAGGAGAGCTTTGCCTGGATAGGCAGCCAGACTCTTTACTGGGAGTTTTGTTTCTGTAAAGTTAGGTTGTGTCTCTAGGCACCAATTTGTATAAATGCGATTGCTCCAAGGAAGAAACTGCTTTTATTTCCTTCATTTGATAGGAGAAAAGTAATTTACTTCTATTTCCCAGCCTTTCACCCATACTGGCTCAGTTTTGTGGCTAGTCCTAAAGGAAAAGATGATTCTTCATTCTTTCTTAATCATCCTTCTAGAGAGTCTAACAGTAGCTGTGTAGTTGCTGCTCTTTCCACTCCATCCTCTCTATGCCCATACTGGATATAGGCAGGGATAAATATCGAAAGAGTAACTTTATTTATGCTCTTTTTTTACCAACCTAGAAAAACTGTGCACAGCTAAAAAAAACAACTGACCACTGCACAAGCTTGTATGGGACACAAAATGCATTCCTGGAACCATGTTCACATTCAAAGTGACACTTTGGCAACACTTTGACATTGCGAGGTGCAAGGAAGAACTATTGCTGTGCTTGCTAGTGCAGGTCGGTTTCAAAAAAAGGTAACATAATAGCTCCTTGGTGTCCCTGTGCAAAAACACAAACTGATTTTTTTTTCGTTGTTGGTTTGGTTTGGTTTGGTTTTGTTGCTAACACCTCTCTTTCAATATTGGGATGTATATTGAGCTTCTCAGAAATGCCTGAATTCTTATGTGTTCTTGTAGCACAGGAATACACGTTACAAGGACTGTCAAAGTGTAAAATGTCCTGCTTTACAAAATCCTGCAGAGAATAATGTAATCCTGGTTTTTGTGGGGTTTCTGATTTTTTTTTTTTTTTTTTTTTGGTGTTTTTTCCAATCTAAATTTGTTTAGGTCTAAATCTTGTTTGGCTGGGTAAGTATTTGACTGGGAGGTTGGAAGGATTACCCATGCTGTGCGGGTAGCAGACATGGGGATCAGGCAGTGCACGCCCAACATGAGCTTGGTGCTGCTGGGTTAGCTTTATGCAGGTGGGATGTGCATTTACAGCTGTTCTGTGAAATGAGAACATTGTACTGTAACATGCTTTGTGATTGTCTGGCTTGGCCTGTGTGATGCAAGCATGATGTATGGCTATTGACAGTAAAAAATGAAAGAATATTTCATTGGCTAGCTCTCAATGTCAATGTCTTGCTTTCTGTTACAAGAACAGAAAGCAAGTCCCTGGTACTATGTTGGTCCTCTTTGGAGACTGTGATGGAGTGCCAAAATGGAGTAATTCTGAAACTAAATGTCTCTGTATAGATTCTTTGTTCATTTAAAGGAGAATGAGGGAAGAGTATGGAGGCTTCTCTGGGGAATGTCATGGCTTTGTTGTGCAACACAAAGACTGTGTTTGAATCAAGACGCGGAGTACTTCTAAAAAGATCTTTTCTAGCAATGTGAGAAATGCACTACATTTCTGTGGAACCCAGTTTATAACTCTGAAATTTGTATTAGCTCTTTGAGATTCCCTTCTATCTCTTCTGAGCTAACCTCCCCTCCATCATGGAGGATCTGTTAATGAGGTCTTTCACACTGATTACTAAGAATTTCGCACAGGTTGTACTGTGAGCAAAGGCACACTTTTTTTTAATGGTAGAACTGTAGATCTTTCTGCAAGGCAACAGACTGATCTATGTGGCAGGACATTTAATTGGAGGATTTTTTTCCTCCTACAAAGCTATTTCCTTCAAACACAAGGAATAAAAAAGGGGGGCGGGAGGAGCAAAGGGAGAGAGAGAAAAGAGCAGAACAAACATAAGGAAATGCTTTATTTTTTGTCATTGGAATGGATCCCAAGATGGAATTTTTTTGGTCATTGCTATATTGAACTTGCTTGCTGAGCCTCAGTGCAGCTGTGACAATGGGTGTCATCCAAGAATAGGAAGTATTGACTGATGTAGGTGGATTCAGAGTGTTCAATATGATTTAAGATATTAGACTCTGGGTGCAGCTTCATTTGGACTTTGTTAATTCTGAGAGGATGCAGCTTCATGCAGCAGGTGCTGAACAGCACACAAGGACTCCTGTGGTGGTACTCCAGGTGCTTCGTTAGTGTTTTACTCCCCAGGGCATATAATTCATCCATCCCAGTCTCACTGCTGCTGCTGCTGCTTTCTGCATCCTGCATCAAGATTTTGACAGTCAGAATCAACAAAGTTGGAAAATAGGGTATTTCAAAGTGAGAGAGAGATAAACTGTGGCAGAAATACAGACAAGTGACAAAAGTAACAGATGACAGTGGCAAAGTTTAAAAAAAACCCCAGAAACAAATCACCTTATATTAAGTGCTTGTCTTTGCAATCACATCACCCTTCCTCTGATTGTGAGGCTCTTAACTAATTTTGTTCATCATAGTGGCAGTCTTGTCAGAGATCTTCCTCAGAAGGTGAGTATGGTCTTGCCTTTTGACAGTCACACAGGTTCTTTTCTTTGAACTATTATAATCTGTGCTTTGCAAAAGAGCTTCCAGAACTGAATGCTGATTGTATGGAGCTGCTGGTCTGTGCCTCCTGTAGAGAGGCGGCTTGTAGAACACCTGCTGAAGTTTGAGTCAACAGCACAGTTTGCCTTTTGTCGAGTGTTCTTCTTAATAAAGAAAAGGGAATAAGGGAATAAAAAGTCATTTTGTGTGACATCGCTCATCACTCACTAGGCAGGCAGCTGCACAACACGTTCTGATGTGAAATCCTGCTGGTACTCCACAGCGAGTGCTTAGGTTGGACATTTGGTCTTAGGGGTCTGAAAATGACCCTCTGCAGTGCTACTAAGTTCATCAAAGGTTTTAGTGGTTTTGCTTTTAGATGACAGTAAGGGTGTCCAGGATAGGAAAAGAATTACTTCCACCGACTTATCTGAGATTCTGATTCCGCTAAAAGGGAAAGACCAACAGCAATCTGAAAGGGTGAGTGCAAAAATCCCAGAGCTGAGATATTTGGCCAAATTTCTCCCTTAGCTTTGAGTGAAAACCAGTGCGAGAGCTGCTGCTTTCGACATATGGGGCAGTCATTGCAGCACATTATACACATCCTTTGCAAAACACAGATGCCAAAACATACAAATAATAGGCATAACAAATCTTTTGAGATCTCTCATTATAAGGTAAACTATGCCATATCCAAATTAATTATGTGAGGGGGAAAAAAAAAAAGAAAGAAAAAAAAACAAAAGAAGCTACTATCAGTAGGAAAAAAATAAAGGGGAGGAAATACTCTTGAATGAAATATCTGGATGCTGTTAAGAAATGTAGGACAAATTATACTGGCATGGACTTTTGCAGTTCACTTGTGTCAGGGGAGCCAATTTAGACCAGAAAGGAGCTGGAACCTATATATATACGTTTGTTTTTGGTTTTTTGGTGGTTTTTTTTTTTTCCTTGGTTAGTTGGTGTGGTGGGTTTTTTGTTTGTTTGTTTTTTGTTTTTTGTTTAAAAAGGCATATGCTTAAGACAAAGCAATATATGCAATAGATATGGTTTAAGAATTAAGTCTTTTTTTTTTTTTTCACCTAATTAAGCATGTAGGGAAGAAGCTTTTCCTTTGTGACTGCCATTATCAAATGTGATGTCTCTTATCATGTCATACAATTATATATGAAGAATATTTGCCTTATCTTCATAAATGTCCTTTATGTAAAATGAGCAGTAAGAGTATAGGACTGGAAAAACTGTCCATTGTTCATATGCCTCTCTTTGTATTAAGAAGCTTTTATATGCAGGCATAGATGAGGGTAGCAATTGTTGGCGATGTAGTGATTTGCAGTAGCTCACCAACGACACACTGAATTTTTATCCTTTCTCACTGAAATGGCCAAAAGAATTCATGAACTGATGAAGTTTGTCAGCAGCATAGCTGACCTGTTGGTTCCCTTCCTAACAAAAGTACAGTGTAATGAATCATTGATATGAAAAGTTTAACTTGTGGAGTGGAAGTTCATCTTTGTTTTTACATGGGAAGAAATGTTACATAGAGAGTTTTGCTCTGGGATAGAAAATGCCTTCTGTGTGTCTGATAGATCTTGAGGGTTATTTCAGAGAAAAAAAGACTTGCTTGACAGATCAGAGAACTTCAGCTATGTGGCCCAAAGCTCTGCCTGTTACACGGTGATGAAGGGGAGATTTTATTTATCATAAAATGCCACCATCTTGGCTGTTTTTTTTTCCTTTCTACACTTTTGCTTACTAGCTTGGAGAAAATCTTGTAGACTATTTTCCTCTTCAGTACTTACTGGTCAGGTTTTGAAAAACAACATTTTTGACCATAGGAAAGGATTGCTTGAACCACTGTGATCCAGGAATAACTACCCTGAGAATAATCTACTGAGACCTCACAAACACTTCTATTTCATGCATTGGAGCTGGAGGCTTCAAGCCCCTGGCAAGTGCTGTCAGAGATCTCAGTAGAGTCATTTTGCTGTCTTGCTGGAGAGAGAAAACAATAAAATAATTATTCAGGAAAAATATTTGAGACCTTGAAACACTTTTTCTTATGTACACCAGAGCCATGACTTGGCAAACAATAAACAATGGGAAAGTTTGTCTCAGTAACACAACTTAGCAGAATAAAATCTGGAATTCTTTCAGCAAAGTATATTCTCTTCTCAGATATTATGAAAACTGATGTCACTTGTAATTCCTCAGGAAAGAAAAAAAATCTCTACAGCTTGCAGTACATCAATGCAGTCATTTTTCCCCTGACTAATCTATAAAAAGACATTGTATACGAATGTTATTTTCTCTGCCAGAAAAGCATTCCTGGAACATAATAAAGGCTTTTCTGTTGTTGTGCAGTAATTTGGATAATAGTTTCTCCATGAAGTTTCATAACATTTATTTACTACCATAACTGACTGGACCAAGTGACTTCAGCAGTCAAAACTGGAATCCCTCTGCAATAAGCTTTCTTACTGAATTAATTTTGTAAATGTTATGTCTAAAATAATTACAAATGACAAATTTGTATGAGTAACATAGCATGGACATGAAATAAATCCATAGGGCTCTGTGTATAAAGTGCAGGAAATTTTCAGAGAAGTGCCAGAAGTGTAGATTCATTTAAGCAAAGCTTTCTCTAGGGTTAATGGCAGCCTTGGATAGTTACAAGTATTTCTTATTTGAAACAATTAGAATGTAGTAGTTATGGCCAACAGCACTTTTTTTTTTTTTTTGCTTTATGTTTGTAGTGCCTCAAGAGTTTCTCTTCTCAGAGAAGGAGGATTCAAATGTCTGAAAAGTCTTCCCAGGCTGCTGTGAGGCAAAGCCCACACCTTAATTTACAGGCCAAGAAGATGCAGCAGGGCATGCTGCCTCACTTATCTAGGGAGATCATAACAACAGCAGCTGTGTGAAGCCTTCCTCTGTATTCACAGATTTTCACATCTTTTGGTGTTGCAGCTTGTGGTTATCCATGAGTGTGGCCTCTGTGCAATGCCTCAGCTGCATACCAGGCATAGCTGGTGGGCAGTGCTAGTGCTGGCTGTAGGAGCTCCCAGAGCAGAAGGGAAATGGCACTTTTCTGTAGCCCTGTGGTCAGCCTTATTAAGGTATAATGGAACTGAGTTTGAGGGGACTATATTGTTGGGGAAGTATGGGAGAAGTGCAGAATATATTGCACTGGGTAACATCAAGATGAAGGGTCTGCTATCAGCAAGGCCGACAGCTTTTGAGTGGGAATCAGGACTTACACAGGCACCTTTGGGTGAAGCACATGTGACCCAGTTTGCATTTATCTGCTGTAATTGCTGGTACAAGGATACTTCAAGTTACCTTTGCTAGTCTTCATTTGTGTATAACCCACTGGAAGCTGTGGTATAGTGAGTAATGCTCTGCCCTCTTGTCTGTGCTCTTTTAATTGCAAGGAAATCAATCAGAGCTCATCCTGTCATTCACTCTAGTCACGTATTGCTAAAGCAAAGTGCTTCAGCATGTCAGTCTAGCTGAAATTCTTCAGTTTTGATTTGCTTTGCTTCCCTGGCATCTTACCTTCACACAGTGGTTGTGGTTTACATTGCTGTCACTGCATGCAGTAAATAATAATCACAGAAAGGTGGCTATGACATTGATGGTATTTAAATTAAAGGCTATGCCTGCCCATTTTGTGGTTTGTAGTCCATGATTTTCTAGTGGTGCTCTTCTAATCTGAAAGGTGATTCGCTTACTGGTGGATTTATCTTCACAGAGATACTAAGTATCATCCCCCTTCAATGGAATAAAATTCAGAGTTTAAATTGAGTTCAGGAGGCACAATGAAGTACGATGATGGCTTTAAAAAGTAGCATACTAGAGAGTCCTGGGGACACTGGTGTGAGACAATGAAAAGAAATACAAGAGAGGAGAAAACACCTGCAACTTGTGCTGTCTGGGGAGGCATCATTAAAGAATGTGTCAGGAGAGCTCTCTTCTTGGCCACACCTGCTTCAGATCCGAAAAGCAAGCTAGATGTAGCCTGGCTTTGGTTTTCCAAATATCTAACGCAACCTGTAGCTAGAAATATTATGAATGTCTGCATGTACGTCTCACAATGACTTTTTTTTTTTTAGCTGGAAACAAAACTGATATCAAAGTTACTGGAGGATGGATGTGTTATTTCAACTTTAGTTGTTGGTGTTTTTTCAATAAAGGTTTTGTTTGATTCTCATCTGTGGGTGTATTTGCCATAGTTTCTGGGTTTGTGTTAGTTCAATGACATTGTCCTTCCAAAGATTTTTTTTTTTCTAAAGTCAGATTTTTATTTTAAATAACAACAGGGGGACATTTAATTTCTATGAGTGGCTTTTGGGCCTTGCCAGGCCCTATGGGGCTTAGATGAACCAAGTCCCTTTGCACTCCCTCACATCTTCCCATCGACATCAGTGGCCCTTGGTTCTTGAAGCAGAATTACTGCACTGCATCCTGAAAGTAGGTTATACTGATATTTTTCACAAGCTTCCCTGGAGACAGTTTTAGATGTGCAAATCCCAGTGAACTATCATCTCAGTGAAATGTCACAGAGACATCAGACAGAGAGAGATGACTCCCTTTGCTTCCTCATGGAAACTTTTGGAAATTGGAAAAGGATCTGTAGTGTCAAGAGAGGTCAGAGTGCATGTAGAAAGTATTATTGTATGCACATCTCGTTCAGTGCTGTTCCTAAAATTTCCACTGGGACAACATGTTCTTTTTTACTTTGCCATTCTCAGGCTGTTAGAATATGAAATAAAAAGAATGACATCTAAAAAATTCTTACAAAATGTTTTGCATAGAAAGAATGACATATTGACTCTACTTCTGGCACAGAGGGATGACAAGAGTATCACTCTTAGGAGGAAAGGCTGAGACCTGAGGCTCTTTAGTCTGGAGAAGAGAAGACTGAGAGGGGATCTTATCAATATGTAAAGGATGGGTGGTATGTGGATTGGGCTGGGCTCTTTTCGGTGGTGCCCACTGGTAGGACGAGGGGCAACGCACAAACTGGAACACAAGTTCCACCTAAACATGAGGAAAAACTTCTTTAGTGTGAGGGCACTGAAGCCCTGGAACAAGCTGCCAAGAGAGATTGTGGAATGTGAGGTGATTGTCCCCTTGTACTCTGCTTTGGTGAGGCCACACCTTGAGTGTTGTGTTCAGTTGTGGGCAGCACAGTACAAATGGGATGTGGAGGTGATGGAGTGGGTCCAGAGGAGAGCAACAAAGCTGGTGAAGGGCCTAGAGAATAGATCTTATGAGGAGTAACTGAGAGAGCTGGAGATGGTTAGTTTAAGTAAGAGGAGGCTGAGGGGAGACCTCATTGGTGTCTACAAGTACCTGAAGGGAAATTGTGAAGAGGCTGGTGCTGGTCTCTTCTCACAGGGGGAAGGGCCTCAAGCTAAGGCTGGGTAGGTTTAGATTGGACGTTAGGAAAAAGTTTTTCACTGGGAGAGTGGTCAGGGACTGGAATGAGCTGCCCAGAGAGGTGATTGAGTCACCGACCCGGCATATGTTTAAGAGTCGTGTGGATGTGGTGCTTAGGGATATGGTTTAAGGTGAATCTTGTAGAGTAGGCTTATAGGTTGGACTTGGGGATCCTGAGGGACTTTTCCAACCTGGATGTTTCTGTGATTCTGATGGGAGACTGGATAAATTAGATTTCTATGATTCTGTGTCCTTCTCTAGGGGTGTTCAAAACCTGCCTGGATGAGTTGCTGTGCATTATCCAGGTGGACCAGCTTTACCAGGTTGCATGACTTGCAGAGGTCTCTTCTGACCCTTATCATTCTGTGATTCAATGACAGACAGTTTATCATCCTTCTGAGAGCACCGCAACAGACACAAGTCTGGCCTGAGCAGGCAGCTGTGTGGATTTCAACATGGTGCTATTGTGTTTATTGAACAAATGCTTTTTAAATGTATTTAGTATAAAGAAAGTTAAAGTTTTAAGAAAAGAGACATGATAAGTAGGAAGGCTGTTTCCACTTTTTTTTTCAGGTCTATATCAAATCAGGTCTCTAGTCCAATGTGATGTAACTCATTGCAAAATTTTATAGATTTTTTAAATGGGCTTTGGATCTTACTCTTGATATCCAGGAAAGCCTAAATCACTTAGGCCCATATCCTTGGAAGGGCAAAGGTATCTTTACCTCTTGAACACTAACTGCATTAAATTGCATTAACAACATATTTCAACTTTTCCTCCATGCTGTTGAGGAAGTACACCTTTTTTCTTGAGTTTTAGGTTTCATTTACAGTTAGTTCTAAAGAGTAAAATTGCAAAATTTTCGGGTTTGAGCTTGTTTAGCACACCTGAAGACAAACTACATAAGAAGAGTCACTGATTGATACATTTTGACAGAAAATAAAAAAAGCTTTTTTTTTTCACCAGAGGAAGTTTTTTTTTTTATTAGAGAAGGTAGTGAAAACTTTTGATCAGTGAAATGTTTTAGACATTTTGGCTCACATCACGTTAAGATCTTACTCTAACCACGTAAGGATTCATTTGTTATAAACGTGCAAAGTGTTGTTCATGTTCTTTTATTTACATTTGTTCTTTCAACATTATGTGTAGTGTGGATATGTACTTGCACGAGATCTATTTGTGTGTTGGTTTGGGAGTTACCTGCTCCCCCACACTTTGAAATAACCTAGGCTAGGACTCAGTCAGCTGGAAGTTAATAAATGAAGCTTTATATTTACAGCTATGCACAATATACAAGCAGATATTTACAATGTATAAGAGATATTTACAGATATATACAGTTAAAAGGTAATACAGAAACACCACACCCCTCCGAGAGATCAAAATCCCTAAGAGGGGTTTCGAACCACCCCTACCACCTTCCCCCTTTCCCCGATCTTATCTCATCATCTGTTTTATGCAGCAGATAGGCAAAGGTAGATCGGCCAGGGGGATTAGCAGCAGGAAAGAAGTTAGTGAAATTATTCAGATTCAGCTACAAAAGGCAGGGAGAAAGAGCCATGCAGGAGCTACCACAGCCCAAAGTGGTCTGAAACCATCTCAATCCATCTGACTTATCTATGTTTGGCTTACAACTGTTAAACAATTTTTTTTTTTTTATTTCTCAGTAAAACTATGAGTGAAGTAGCACCATCAGTGTTTTTCTCTCTCAGCCTATAGTCTTAATTTCTCATCCAAATCCTCCAATTAGTTCAAACCAGCACAACCCACCCTTGTCTACTTCAGTCAGAGTTTACTGAGAATTATCTGTCTAATCTGAAACAATATTTATAATAATGAGTATTATAAACTCAGTTCACACTTTCTTCCAGATGTATCCTATGATTCAAAAGCTCAGAAAACAGGAAACAATTTGTCTTCTCACAGATGAGATGAGACCAGGGACTCCCAGGTAACACTGGGTTTGTGCTCATATTCTGTCGATTCTTTCCTTTTCCTGGCATGATCTATCTGTTTTTTTAAAGTGGTAGCAGATGCTTTCAGACTCAGAGCAGAAATTAAGAATAAATCCATAATTAACAAGAAAATGATGACACATGTTAAATATATCACCTTGGTCTCTGAATAGAAGTTTTGGCAAGGGTCAGGAATACTTCTCTTTGGGAGAATCACCCATACCAATGCTGTAGAATAGCTCATTTAATAACTGTGGCAGTGCAGAATCTAGAGAAATACTGGGGAAATTATATATGAATTGTGTAACGTTTTGTTCTGTGCAGACAAAGTGACATAGTGAAATATTTATTTTGTCAGGATTTTAGTTACCAGAATTATTGGTCACCTGGGCTTGCAAAACCACCAGTTGGCTGTGTAAACCCTTCAGGTCCAAATACCCACACTGTGATGAAAATACTCTTGCCATGATGAAAATACTCTTGCTGTGATGCCCTCCATCCTGTAGGTCTAATTTTCTCTTAACTTCAAAAGAATATTGACCTCTTAGTACTCACTTGTAGTTTCCTATCTAACAAGAAAATGTCAGAGCCAGTGGGGGCCACTGACCTGAAAAAATATTCAAAAGGAATCCCCATGATTTTGCAGTGTCTAGGGTCTTCTGTTTAGCAGTGACAAAGGGCACATTAACACCTGGCAGTAGAAAATCATTCTAGTTCAGCATCCTGCATATAATTGTGAAGGAGTATCAGCCTACTTTCATTTATTTATTTTGTTAATAATCTGTTCCTGTGGTCACTTAAACAGCATCCTCCCCCAACCATCTGTACCACAAAACCCAGAAAACCCTTTAAAATATTTTTTTGTAGCTTTGATGCATTTCCCAGCTACCTGTGAAAACAGAGCACAAAACCATTATTAATAGACTAAATGCTGACTGAATGTACTGAGCTGAGCAGCAGTCAGCTAAAGGTTGGTCTGGTTATTCACACTGTCACACTGAGAGCTTTTGGTAGTAAGACCTCTGAAAAAAGATCTGGTGCCTGAACTAGACATTGAGGTGTTTTGATAATTGCTCTTTTCATCTCCATCATAATCTCTTGTTCTCTGTTAGTACAATGTAACAAATAACATATTTTTTTTTCCTCTAGTGCCTTTAAAAATAGATTTTGCTGCAGTTGGAAAAGTTATTTTGCAGTTTAATTTCCATAGTCAGAGGCTTTTCATTAGCACAGCTTCCAATGATACTAATTTATTCTGCATGTGGTTCAGTTACAATATAAAAATGACAGTAGTAAATATCTACAAGGTATACAGGTTTTTGTAATCAGTCCCTGACAACATCTGTCAAAACACTATGGGAAAATCCTGGCTTGCTTTGTCATTACAGAATGAGACTGTTTGTTTATTCAATAGAACAAATAAAGCATATTGAGAGGAGGCCAAAAGAGCCACACTGATTCAGTTGCTGAGACTTCCAGCTTCCAGCTATAGGATATGTTGGTTCCAGCATTTCACATCAATAATAAACAGTCTTTATGGGAACCATTGAATGATAAAAATGAGGTCATGAATTGAGAGCTAGGCTATGTATTTCTTGATCTGTTGTATGCTATAGTTTACATTAGGGTCGATCTCAAGACTGGAAAGAGGCAGGTTCTGTATCACAGCATTTCAAATAAATGCTTGCCAGCTATGTGAGATACTCTCAATAATTCATCACTGTAGATCTTCCAAGATGATCTGTTGATGCAAACTGTCAGAACACGTGGTAATAATATGAGCATTTATGTGATTTACAGATCTACAAAATAGCAAATAACTAGAAATTTCTTCAACTGACAGTATGCATAGACTCTTGAACGTCAGAAATAGGGTGTGTGACAGCTGCAGTGTGTATAAATCATGGCTAACTCTTTAAAGTGTTCTCTGGGTGTAAGTACGTGCACTTATACTGGCATCTTCACAGTCCATTTCCAATACCTGACTGACAGATTGTATTTTATGTAATAGTATGTTTTGTTATGGTTTTATTAACTCTTCAGTCCCCTGAGGTGCTCAGTGCTTATGCTACTGTATTGTGGTGAAGAGTATTAATAAAGGTCAAAACAAAAATGATTCTCTGCCATCCAATGCCACCTGGGCCTGTGGGCTTTAGTAATTTGGTTCTTTGGCAATGTGCTGGAAATCGTGTTGCATAAAGTAAAATTTTGCCTGTGTTCTTGTTCAGTGAGAAACTTAGAAATGGTGTCTCATATAATTTATTTTTCTGTCTTGAGAGGATTCCTTCATTGCAGCTACATGACTAAACACCACTAGCAATGGGAACAGCTTCCTCCTGTTTCCTGTCTTTGTGCCAGCCTTGGACCTGGAGCTGTCCAAGTCCATACAGTGCAACAAAGCACTGCCCTGACAACAAACTGAAGTTGTTCCCTCTTGTCCAAACCCCTCCCTGATCTCCTAGCAGTGTATGTAAATTTTAGAACTGGCTCAGAACCTATCAGGCCCTGCATACAACCAGCCTACAAGTGTGTGATATGGAACTTGAGGTTAGACAATGTATTTACTCTAAAAGATTGACCACTGTATTCTTTTTGTCTTTTGTAGACCTCAATTCATCTTTCTAGCAACAGTATGTTTGCTGAGTATTATGGAGGCAAAAGACCTATCTATTGAACCTGTGTGCTTTAAGGATACCTAGCAGCTTCAAGCAGTTTAATAGAGCAGCATTTCTATAATGAAAGAAGTCCCATTCTTCCCAGGTCTATGTCTGCTGGGTGCTATCAAACATACTTGAGCAGGAATGAAGAAAGAGGAATAGGAAAAGAGAATAATCTTGGCATTCAGTTAAGGTAGTAGAGGGGATGATATGTTTGGTTCCCTCTTGTTTTCCATTTTGCCTTTATATAATCCCATGAAGGCACTTGTATAATAATTAGGTAAGTGACTGAAAGCTGTAAATGCAGGATAGATTTCTGACAGTGCACAGGTGCCACAGACTTTAAAGCTGATCTGTGCAGAGGAATTGCCTGCTGTAACTCTCTTCAGTGGATATTTGTGGGGTTGCATTGTCCATAAACTTGGGTCAGTAGAGATGGTAAATTGGGGGTTTTGTTGTGGTAGGCCTAAACAGGCCAAAATAGGCTTGAACATGTCCTGGCCAGTCCAGTCATGTTTTTTCTGCTCTCCCACTTTCTGCTACGGGGAGAAACAACTGTGGAAGAGGATAAAGAACCTGGAGCCACTGAGTCTAAGGACCCTGGCTTGTCCAGATTTGTTTTGCTCCTGTTTTCATCCTGTAGTAAGCAAGGTACATACACTTGGCTTGTGCCTGGCTCATGCAAGGCCTGTGTTTTTCCTGAATTTGGGTAAAGTAATGACTTTACTCAAAAGTAAAAGTAAAGACTTCACCTAATATGATTAAGCTCAGCTAACTGCCATTCTGACTGGCTACTCTGTGTCCAAAGGCCCATTAGATCTCAGGCTATGTTGATAAAAAGAGATGAGTAGGTGTGTGCTTGTTTGCTTGTTGCTGCCATTGTTCCTGCTTATCATGCTCTCTGCTTCGGGCAGTGATTCTGCCATTGCCTTCTGCAGCATCATGCTATGCTAACTATAAGTTAGCCCTGCTGCTTAATAACAAGCCCTGTGCTTTGGGCTAGTTTGCCTGGAAACTGCCTGCTTTGAGTTTACCAGTATAAAGGGTTAACCCCTCCTGGAGGCTAGCCTGAACCTAATCCCAGGTGAGCCTGACTCCTCCCTCGGGGTGGTCTGATACCTGACCCCCAAGGGCTGTGGTTAGCCCACTCCCACTTCCTGTCTGGACTTTCTATAAAAAGCAGAGGAACTTCCTGTTTCTCTCTCTTGCTTTTCACTTCCTCCCTCTACCTCATCAGCCAGCAACATTCCTGGTTCCTGCTTCTCCTGTTTTGCCACATGTCTCCAGCAAAACACATGAGGGGACCATCCAGCATCCATCATCATACATCATCATCCATTTCCATCCAAACTGGTTGTATGTATCTTTTGTATTTTGTTTCCCTTCCTTATATTTCTGTAACTCCCCTTACCTAAAACACCCTTTATTTACTGTTAAAGTTTTCTTTAAATTTCCACATTGAATCAAGGCTATGCTTTGGGCTCTGGGAACCTATTTAGAACCAATACAACCAGGAATAGGCTTTAAATGCCTTCACACAATAGGCCTGCATAGGCAGCATGACATCTGTGCCAAGACTGCACATTTGTCAAGACATCCTGCCTACACCTACCAAGATGAGGAGCCGTGAAAGGGGGACACAGATCATCCAGAGAAACCAGAACCAGGTCAGAGATAGTCTGCCTCTTTCTCCAGCACTGTAAAGCCTGGGAAGAATCAGAAGCCTCAGTGGCTTTGAAGATATTGACAGAAGTCCCTGAAAACATTTGGGTGCTGTCTGAAGCTGTAGCTAGCCCTGCAAGTTGGGAGCTACTATTTGTGAGTAAATACTCAAAACCTCTTTAGCAAAACTCTGCAGTTGAATCTAATTGAATCCTAGCCTTCTGCTTTAAAGCAGAAAGGAGCTCCTTGAGTCCACCTAGTGGACAAGCAGTGTAACTGACCGCAAGAACCTTCTCTTCCAGTTCAGTTGAGTTTAAATATTTGTGTTATTGGTAGTTATTTCTTAAACATTCTAGATCCTATGTTATCATCTGTATAATGTTTCCAATACTGTTGCAAAAGAACTTTATTATTAAAATTAATGGGGGGGGGTGGGGGGATGGACGAGACTCCTAAATATTGAAAATTAATAAGCTATTAATTGCAATGTAATACCATTTTGCAATCCATTAATACACCTCCATTACAGTTTTATGACAAAACCCCAAAGGTTTAGGATCTTTATTTCTTTCACTACAGCAGGAAATAAAGTCAAGATGGAAGAGTTTGAGGATATTTTGTGCAAGCACAGCACACCTTACTGTGCTGAGTGGTGTGCAGTGAAAGAGTGCATAGCAGCTTTTTTCCTGGAAACCCATTTGACTGTGACTTCATTTTACTGTAGTATAGCTGTGGCTGTGCATGTTACTCTGTTTCTGGTCCCCATATGTTTCTTTTCTTCCCTTTCTTTTCACAGTGTCTCATAATGACATGTTGCAAGGTGATTCAATTCAGCCGAAGTGTGTGGGCAAATAGATTTCATGTCCCTGAGCAGCAAGGGTGATTTCCATCTGGGAGGTGAGCTGAGTCACCCTTCAGCTGTGTGACAGGGAACAGAAGAGTAGGTGCAAAGGCATTCCTGGTGTGAGGAGTGTGACCAAGGCTTCTGGCAATTTCTTGTGCAGCATCAAACCTGGTGTGGTGCATGAAAGCGGCAACATCAGTGACTGTGGATTTGTGAAGCTGCTGCTGTGCCTCATTGTTTCTCTGGTTTTGTCCTGGAACAGAATTGGGTTTATATGCCCTTGCAGTGTGGCATGACTAAAGTGTTTGTCTGCTGTTCCCTGGAGGCTGGAAGATTTGCTGTCTGAGACAGGACTGCATGATAGGGATCAGCCACAAGCAGGGTGTGACTTGCCTCTGTGGTTTTGGGTCTTGTTTGGGAATGCTCTTTGTGGAGTTCTCCTTTGGTGGTGCAGCTCACAGTATGCTTACCCAAATCCCGTGGAAGGTAAGGGATTCCCATTAACATCAATGGGCTTTGGAAGTCAGGCTTTTAATCCTGCATTTAAATATATGGGCAAGGGTCAGCATCTGAGGAATTGACTGGAGCAGCCTGGCCCACCTTGACATCTCATGGTGTTTTCTGAAATTTTTGGCTGCAGTTTTTTGAAAGGAGATTTCACCTCAGCGAATGTGTAAACACATGTATTTAGAAAGACTCTCCCAAATAAATCCAGTATACTGATCTTCAATTTATTGCTGTTTATCTTCTTTTTATATATACTTTAGAGAGGAACAAAAGTATTGCTTTCCATTTAGGATTGCGCAGGAGGAAGCAGTAGGGCTTCAGTAGGCTGAAGGCAAAATTTGTTAGGCTGCTTTGGGAAGGGTGGCAAAAAGCCCCCAAGATCTGCACTTTATTAAAGAGCTGGTGTTCTCAGTGAAGCTACCTTGAACAGATGCTGCTATTTCATTTCAGCATCATGCTAAGATGAATAACAGAATTTCTGAGCTGTTGTCTGAGGCTTTATATAGGTTGAAGGTTTGTGTTCTGCTTGTGTTTTGATAAATCTTCCTTCCAGGCATAAGATGTAGAAACTTTTAATTAAAGCTTAAGTTTTAGAGCAAGGGCTAAGTGTTGTGTTAAGGTGCAGACACTTGGTTGCTGTGTAACTCCCAGGCAGAAAGAAAAGATCACTGTAAAGTCAGTACACAGCTGAAGTGGTGGGTTAGACTGCTGGAGTGCTCGTGTGTATGCAGGTGGAAGATATTCCAGGTTAACATCTGTCTCTCAGAACTGTCTCTGCTGCTGCCTCATTCCAAACACTTGTGTTGTTTTTGTCAAACTCGCTTGCTGAATGTGCCGTCTTGGGGGACACTTTTCCATAGGAGATGAATACTTTGTGGCTGGAAGATACGGAATTAAACATTTTGAGATAGCTTTAAGGTTTTCTAGAGAATCCAGGCACTTCTGCTGCCCAGCCAGCACAGGACAGGAGCTGTTGATTAGCAAAGGCAGCTACAAGAGGGGTGACACAGGAGCTGTGCTGTTTCTCCTTTGCTTTGAGATTGTTCAGAATCATAGAATCAGTTAGTTAGAAAATACCTTTCAGATCATCAAGGCCAATCATTTAGGGCAGCTGGTCTTCTAGTTCAGAGCAGCAGACAAGACTGCTCTTCTCAGTGGAAGCAGAGACATTTCTAGAAGTTCATAAGGCATTTTGAATAAATTAAAGTTGTGCTGGTTTTGATAGACAGGTCTCCCTTATAAGGGTGTCACAAGTGCCTGGTGTCAGCTACTCTAGCCCACTGCCCTGCCATACCCACAGCCTTATGCAGTGTGGGGCATCTCAACCTAGGCAGCTGCTTGGATAATAAGCAATTATTATTGCACCTCTTGACACCAAACATTTCAAACAAAACCATCTCTATAGGGATGATCTAATGGAGCAGTGAGCTGAAGTAATTTTATCTACCCATAAGATTTGACTCTTCATTCAGGTCAATGCCAGTTAGGGCTATAGGAATAGCTAAAATCAAAATTTTTCCTTCTCCATCTTGAAAATTGATAACAGTATTTTAATAATTGTACAGAGACCCCAAGTATGTAGAATAATGTGTCAGACATATATGAAATATACATAATCTTCAAGCGACTTGATGGACACTGTCACTTGCTAAGTTTGGTATTCCAGGTTAAAAAAAAAAAAAAATCAAGTGGCTGCATATATGTTTGAAAGTTCTTTGTGGCTGCAGGGAAAATATTGGAGCAATGAGGACATTCTCACTAACCTGGAGATTAGAGAGGCCTTTTTGGCAAGAAGAAAATGTAGTTTACTTATAGCACCTGCATATACTTGCATGTCTATGATCTTCTAGTTTTTACAGCCCTTGCTGTCTATTCTCTCCTTGATATATTTGCAAAATTCATGTGATGTTTTTCTGGAGGTTCTTCTGGTTGGAGAGGAAATACAACGCCTAGTACAAACAGTTCCTTGTGAGTGCTGCATTCCTGCAGTTATCTGTCATTTAGAAAAAAATGCAACCCAATAACCTATTTTTAGCACAGCTTCTGACAGTATTAATTAAATATGTATTTAAAAATCATAACATGTAATATTAAATCAACTCCTGTCATTATATTTACTATTTCTGGTACATAGTTCCCATGAGGTTACAGTGAGATGTACTGCTTATCTTCCTAGCTATCTGGTCATTGAGCCTTTCTGAGGAGAGAAGGGGAGGAACGAAGATACCAAGCTTGCTTGCCTTAATTTCTGCTGTATTGTAATGACATTGTTTCAGATTGGTCCTGCTCACATCTGAGTATTCTAGTCCCTTCGCAGTCTGTTCATAGTCCAATGGCCAGGATTCTGAGTTCAGTGGGATTTTTCAAGTATGTTAGTGTAGTGGGTTTGCACAACTGGTGGAAACCACAGTTACTGAACAGTCCTACTGCTAACTGATAATACACACTCATTTGGTGTAAGATACACTTATGCACCCTGGCATTATCTCTGATGCTGGTGGGGTGGGAGGATGTAGCAACAGGGAGACATCAGAGAAGTCTGTGTTGTGTGACCTTTTTGGTCATCATGGAAGAGCATGATGCAAGTTGTTCAGCAAAGCAGTCTAGAAGATAAAGTAGAGCAAGAATATCTGTGTTAAAACTGTAAAAGGTTCATATATTCAGGATGTACTAAATATAGTAGGCAAGTAGCTCTGGCTAGTGTCAGCCAATCCCTTTTATTAATACATATATCTGTGAGAGTATGAAAGTTAAGTATATGGCACTGAACTTCTGGAAGCCATTTGGAGTTGCTCATCTGAAATGCTAAGGCTGGATGTGAATCAAGGGAACGTGAGGAAAGACTGAGAGAATTGAGTCGTTTCAGTCTGGAAGAGAAGACTCATATGTTCTTATAAATACTGAAAGGGTGGGTGTCAGGAGAATGGGACCAATCTTTTCTCAGCAATGCCCAGTGACAGGACAAGGGGCATAAACTTAGACATAAGAAGTTCCATCTAAACATGAAGAGGAACTGCTTTAAGGGTGATGGAACCCTGGACCAGGCTGCCAAGAGAGGTTGTGGAGCCTCCATCTCTGGAGACATTAAAAAAAACCACCTGGATGTGCTCCTGTGTGACTTTCTCTAGATGAACTTGCTTTGGCAGGGGTGTTGGATTCCACGATCTCCAGAGGTCCTTTTCAACAGCTACCATTCTGAGATTCTATGATTCTGTGGAGCAGGCATTAGCAGTGCTGGTCATGGTGCACTAAAGTCTCCTGATCTTTAGCAGGTTTAATAAGACAGCTAACTGGCCCTAGCCTTTCTTTTGAACACAGAGTGAGTCTTGCTTCCTGTTATCACAGACCATTTCAAAGTTGATCAGCCTCAAAGCTGCTTTTATTGTTTCAGCTAGGGTTGGTGGTTTAGAGTGATTCAAATGAGCACACACCATGACTAGGAGAGCCTTTTCAGATTGTGACTTGCATTGTGAAGATAAAACCTTTTACTGCTTTCTTTTTCCAAAAGCGAAATGGACACTTTGGATACTTCTCGTGGTCATACAGTAGTGTTACACAGAGATAACTGAACTGGCTCTGAACCTACTTGCTGGGCTGGGGCAGGAATTGTAACCGTACTTGCACAGACACTGCTGAGGGCTGCTTCCTCCATTGTGCTCCAGGCAGGAGAGCTAATGTGTCCAAGTTCCTTTCCAGAACCAATGCAACTTATTCAAAGCTACTTCAAACATCTCTGGAAGTCATTGCATCACACCATGTGAATATCACCTAGCACCAGTCTTCTATGCTCCCCTGCACTTTCCATAGTCACATGTGTTGGCACAAAGGGAATGGAAAATGCAGTCACATTAATTTGCTAGTATGCTACAGGACTTTATCAAGTTTGATTCCAGATGAATAAAAAATTATCACAGATCACAGATGTTGTCTGTTAGTCATGTCTGTGTTTAAACTAATGTAACTGGACAAAGTTTGGATCATGAGATTAAAATAAACAGTGAATAATATATATGCAGGGACATGCCGAAGGATTTTAGAAGATTTCCATGTTGAATGAGACCAAAAGTTAGTTATTTTATTTAGATCTAATGCACATGGAAGTCAGCAGCATCTGATAGCATTTCTCTTTTGCATTTGTTTCTTTTATCCATGGATTCCCATTAAACCAGCTCTTTGACATCAAAATTATTCAGTCATTACATTTTAATGCATGGCATTAAGTAAGTTGGGTGGCAAATTGTCTTCTAAAACCGACTGACATTTTTTTTACCTGTGGGGAAGGAACAGCTGAACAGCTAGGAGGGAAATCTGCCCGTTCAGAAAATTTATTGTCGCTTACATAGCAGAGATGGAATTGTTTGTTTTTGAATGCTAGTTTGCTTTTGATGCTTTTAATCTAACTGAAGTCTTTATCATACCATTTGAAACTATCCTCAGGGGTTGAGGCTATCACTGAAACTTGCAAAAGTAATTGATACTTATTCTGTGTTGTTCACTGTGTCTATATGATTACAAGATGAGTTTTTCCTCTCTTTATGGCATGCAATAAAATCTTCAGTACTATGGTAGAGAAGGCAGCATGATAAACCAGAACAGCTTTCATTTGATATACCAGCCCTTTTCTATCCAGAGAAAGAGAATGGAGGTTTTTTCTCTTGTAGAAAGACTAAGAAACTTTCTCTTCACAAAGATAATCTTGGGTTGTTTCATCATCATTTTTGCAAAGAGACGCTTTGGTCTCCTTTGCTGAAAAGTGTCTGTGTAGCTGCTCAAGTTGTTGTATTTTACAGATTTAAAGTAATCATAGCATATTGTTGAAATTCTAGAATTTGTGTGTATTACTGTTTTCTACAACAACCAGGAGTTTTCAAGAAGACAGCAGAGAGAAGGCCTGAGGAATTGCATTGAGGTACTTTTGGGTGAGACTTCGTGGTATTGTCCAGGGCCTTGTTGACATTATTTGGAGCAGGAATTTCTAGACTTTAATTTGTTGGTGGCTCCATTTGTGCTTTAAGCAAGCAGCTTACTTCTGAGGATGTCACCTGTGACAAGGCTTAACTCTCTGTGGATCTTAGGGGTGTTAAGAGACCAGAATACTGGCATATTCAGATAGACTCTTGTTGATAATAGTCACTCAGTAAAATGGAATGCTTTTTTTTCAACTTATATTGTGTGTCACAATACAGAATTATATAGTATTAAAACTAGGCGTGTTGTTGCAGCTCTTACTTAAGTCATATACTGGTAGTGGTTCCTCCAAGTCACGCTTTGAAGATGGAATTGAAAAACCCAAAGAGAACTTTAAATGATCCTAATATATCTCAAACAGTTTTAGGATTGTTATTTTCTTACATCCTTTGGCAAAAGGCGGTGCTGATTTGGGTCACTCTGTTTGGCTACACATGACCTAGTGTGGCTAGACCCGTGGTGACACCAATACATTGTTTTCACAGGCATCATTTTGGCCAGTGGTCAGAACCACTTGTGGGTACTGATTAACTTCATGTGTGCTTTGGCAAACAGTGTGGATGATAGGACCGATTAGGTTGTTACTGGGTCCTCATCAGGGGATCAGTGAAACACGTGAAGGTAGACAGAAGGGAAGGTTTGTTCTCAAGACCTCTCAGAGGCAGGAGCAGGAATTGGACTGTTTGTGGTTTTCCTAGTCTGATAAAGGTAGAAATAAGGTGGCTTCAGATCACAAAGAGAGCTTCTCGTGGCAAGCAGAACAGAGTAAAAGCCTGGCAAGAGAGAGGGCAGTCTGCCTGGGTCAGACACTCGCTTTTCCTTCACAAGCAGTGGTGCATGGGGAAAAAGGAGGAAGGATATCTGTCACAGAGAGACACAGATTATCATTTGGAGTGAAAAGGTAGCAACGGGCTTACAAGTGGCTGAGAGGTAGACAGCAGCTTTTGATCTTTGTAGTATCCCTGTGAGAACTCTTTTTAATACTGAGTTATCACGTTTGGTGTTGGGAGTGCCATGTGCTCATTGGTTTGAGGGAACTGCTTTTTATATTATGGATTTGCATAATATGTTTAAAGGCAATTTAAATAAAATTTAATTCCAATTTATGTAACCTCTGATGATTTTTTTTTTTCCTCTTAAGAAGTGGATGTGCTATTACCTCTGTGCCTCACAGTGCAAGCCTAAAGCTTCCAGCCATATTCTTATCTCCATCTGGTGCATGCACATGGGAGGGCAGTTTTTATAAAGCCATCTGAAATAAATAAATTGTATTCCTCATTTGCTCTATTTGATCTGATTACCATCTCCTATAACAAAGTAGGAGCTATGAAATCGTGTGACTGAGGGATGAAGAAAACTATTCTAGTGCTTGCTCTCTCTTTGGGAAGACAGCCCTTCTGTTTGTATGTGAAGGTGTCAGGATGGTGCAAGTTGAGGTTAAGCATTGAGTTGAGTGCAGAGCTGCATAGCTTGCAGTCTCTGGGCAAGAATCCCTGCTCTGACATGTTCAAAAATGTAACTGATTACTCCAATTCAACGGCCAGTTCATTGATTAAAAGGGCAAATGGGCTTCCATCCAGGAGTGCAGCAGAAAACAAATAGCTAGGCTAAAAAACAAGATATTTAACTATCTGAAAGAGCATGGAGCCATCACAGCTGCTGCAGAACCTGTCACAACTTGGCTGCCAAGAAGCCAGATGCTTGCATCAGAGGAATGTGTGTTTCACAAGCTGATACCTCTGCTTTCTGACATACAGCGACATGTCCAAAAAGGCAGGAGGAGAGAACAAATCATTTGGCCTTCCCATTAGGTGCCAGCCTTGCTGGAACACTGACACCTGTAGAAATACACATTTTCATCAGAAACAGTCCTCTCCTTTTAATAAAGATCGGTTTCAATAACCAGTGGGGGACCACTGTCCATATGTGAAGTTAAATGCTGCTTAGCTGATTTAATGATTGGATCCACTGGGATCTAAATTTGCAGGGGCTTACCCATGTGATTAAAGATATACCACAGCCCTTGAACGTACATTGGTTTTGGGCCTGCTCCAGAATCCACTAATGCCATTGATTTCAATTAACTCTGGATAAGGTCACTGGTGGCTGAATCAATTGCTTGATTCCAGAAACAACAAGAAAGGCAAAGAAGGAATAATGGCTTAACTCATGGAATTAATGAGAGCAAGTCCTATGTACTTATATTTAGTAATTGCATTTAAAATGTTTCTGAGTTCCCTTGTAAGTCAAAATTCCAGCTTCTGCCTACTTCTTTCGGTATCAAGTGGCAGCACTCAAAACAGACTTTGTGTGGTTTGCTTAGTGTCGTATTTTACAATGAGGCAATTTATAGTGAAAGCCAATGTCCTTTAAAGATACCACATCAATTCTCCCCGATGGCTGCTCTTTGTAGAATTCTACTGAGGCAAAAATTATGGAACTGAAAAAGTTTCAGAAATTGATTGCAAATCACAGCTATAGATGGAAAATCTGTGCATGCTCATTTTAGTTCTGAAAAGGTTAGATAAAACATTTCATTTTAGCCATTCTTTTTCCCATGTGTTGCAACAGGGTGTCAAGGCTTCATCCTGACACTTAAGGACAGAATTTCGCAGACTGCAGGATGTGTTAGAGTAAATGTTGCCATACAGAAGTCTTCTTCTAGGAGTGACAGATATGGGGGAGCTTGCAGATCGTTACAGAAGGCTGTATGGGAGCTGTGGGAGGGGGGAGTGCAGCGGTGCCAGGCATCGAGGAGAACTGATGGATAATATCCCATAACCCTGCATGGAACAGAATGACCGATTGGAAGGCAGTTATTGGTGTTTTATGTTATTTGCTACATTCTCTGAAGCTTAAATTCACAAATGTGACAGAGCAGAGAGCTATTGTTTGTTCCAGCAGTAAAGACCATAGCTGTCAGAGCTATTGTTTGTTCCAGCCTTTGCTAAAGACCTTTCCCCTATTCCTGACATGCAGGGAAGGTAAAAAGCTTTGAAAAATCATCTAGAGAGGCTAAAAACCAAACTATCTTTGTGATCAAAAGCTTAGCAGCCCGATCAAACCACTCAATTGAAGGCCCTTTTTTGACAGTGAGTATCTGAGGAGATTCATACACCACCCCCACACACTTCCTTTTATTTTCTCCACATACTTTCACTTGATTCCATTGTTTATCCTCTCTGCCAGCTACCCCAGGCTTAGAAAAGTGTTTACTGTATTAACTTGTGATGATCCTACATGCTTGTAGGTGTTCATTTTGTGAGACATACTTAGCTGTGTTGGTAAAAGTAAGAATAAGACCCATCTTCTAAGAGTGTTTTGCTCTTCAGTACACTGGTGTCATCTGGAAGAAATGTCCATGATATTTTAGGAACGAGCTCAAGACTTCCAACCATGTGCAGCTCCAAGGAGGGCAAATTCTGCAGCCTGCAATTAATTTGACTGTTTTATAAAAAAATTGCCCTCCAGTGATCTGAGTATTTATTGTGGGATACAAATATAACTGGATTAGATTAATTTATATAGGACATTATGTTATATTAAATACAATCTGTTGGGATTTTAATGTCCTGCAATTTAGTCCTTCTAAGCTCATCTGTCCTTGCCATAGGATAGTATCAGAGGGTAAACCAAGGCTTTTATGTGTCCTGCAGTCTTTCCATCTGAAGCTGTACTGAACCACACAGGACCTGCAGCATGGTTAGACATTTGCTCTTACCACCTCCCTTTTAGCTTGTCAGGCTATGTTCACCTCATGCCGCAGCTTTATGGATCTGTAACGAGAGAGTGGACCCAAAGGCGCAGGTTCTGAGCCATACTCTGCTCTTGTGCTGGTGAGAAGCAAACACATGTCAGGTATGTGCAACTGTAGGACTTCTGCAGTGCTTCAGGGAGAGTGTTGTGCAGTTTAGGTGACTCAATCCCATCCACTTACCATGTTTTCTGAGAAGATCACACTTTTTCTTTTTTTTTTTTTTTCTTTATCAATGAGAAGGAACTTTCTAAGTCAGTAATAAAGCAGAATCAAATGTGGACAGTGAACTTGAAGATAGCATGGATTTTCTATTAGTATGAAAGAGGAGGTCTCTGGAAGATCTTGACAAGCTTTACAAGTATTTGTGTGCTTAGGTAAGGTTGTTATGTCTCATCTTACTTGTTTGTCCATCAAAAATAAGACTGTGAAGCTGAATTATTTCTTCAGATGCATCACTCATTTCAGCCTACTGTGTATCAGTACAGGAACAACTACTGCAGCTCATGCCTGCAACTTGTTTATCTTTTCACTCAAACCATAGCAAGTCAAGAACTGAATCCTGAATTTTCTCCTGACAAAAGCTGCGGCATTCCTGCCAAAAATATGCTGTAACTACAGCACAGGCAGTAGCTATATCTTATGGTGACTTAGAATAGAAATTAGATGGATAAATGTGCTGACAGGGTGAGCTAAAGACCACTCCCTTAATAAGGGCTGTAATTTGAAGAATGTAGAATCTGTTTGTCCACCCGCATGGGAATTCTCCTCTTGGGGAGAATGACTTCCTGGTTAAATCCACAAATCTCAGTACTTTTTGTTCTGGGAAAACACGCTGTAAATCAGCATCAGATTTAAAGAAAATCTAACTCTTCTTAGAGATGGGCTTTGTCACTGCTGGAACGAGCTGGAGCCTTATGGAGCTGTAGATGCGAGTGCACGGGCTTGTTCACCTTTGCTTCAATGAAGTAACTGCACTATGGCACTTGACAAGCTGGGACTAAAATAGCATGTTATGAAATTCATATTATTGAATATTAAATGTTAGTACTTACTACTCCCACAGCACACTTCATCTTCAAAGTATTTTGAAGACTTCTTGGATCAAACTAGCAAGCTTGAGATATAAAACCTTACTGGCTGTGTAATGGAAGAGGAGCACAACTCTGAGCTGGGGTGGTAGATATAACTCATAGTTACACAGTGCTACAGGCTGATTAGCCACAGCAATAAGGGGATTTCTAACAGACCTTTAAAAGCACAAAACTTTTAAAAGCAGAAATATATGCTTTAGAGGCAGCAAGTGGCAGAGATAGCAATTGCTTATGTTAGCAGATCCAGCAAACTCAGCAACTATGTGTCAGCAAGGTACTGCTGCCACTCGGAGCAAGCACCATGAAAATCAGGCACTCTGTCATTAAGGCCACACAACTTTTTTTTATTGATAGTCTTGCAGGCAAGCATGAGACCTTGAGCTAGTGCTGAGTGCTGTTATTCAGGTGTATTATTGCATCTAGCTAGATTTACATCAGCTGAGGATCTCACCCCAGGTTGATCCATATAAATATGGATAGAAGTTGGATTGCTCCTCTCACACTAAACGTGATAAAAACGGCTTCAGCTCCCCACAGAGCTCAAGTTTTGGTTGTAGTTTTGTTTGTGGAATGTGCAGTGTAGGGTGTTTGGATGCAAGTGGCCAGGTGTTTCCCAATATTGAAGCTCTTCATGTGGAGACGTGCACAGGTAATAGAGCTCAATCTGTCACAGCCCCATGGTGGTGCTCATCCAGCGTTTGAAGTTCTGACTTGAAAGGACTGAGTTCTGAGAAATCAAGGCACAGAGTCCCAGCCCCTCTCTTTCAGCAGGAACTCTCAATGACAGAGGATGGGTTCAGATTAGTAGCTGAACTAGTTCTCAAGTGAATACCCTATGGGTTGTTGAAAACTATTTTGGCTGCAAAGCACTACTTAGTCTTGGACCTCCATCTCTGAGAGAGAAAGGTCAGTATCTGTGCCCTTAGCATTTAGTGAATAACTATACTTAATGCTGTTTCTTGTTTTCTTATATTTTCTTCTTGGGAAAGTATGAAAGTTCTCTTCAATACACATTTTAGCTGAAATTGAGCTGTCTTGAATCTTGCAAAGATCATATTTCTGTAGCTTTCAAAATTAGGAATGAGTTGAAACTTTTACTCCATCTTACTAAAGTCTTCTGCCCTGTGCTTTAAAATCCAGTGTTGATTGCACTTCTAGTTACGTATTTTTAAATGAACAAAAAATTGGGAGAATTCAGGGGTAAATTCTTTTAAAAGCACTGCTGACATTTGTAATTTCTTTTTCTCTCTGCACTCTTTCCATCTTGAAACTGTTTAAGTTGTTCTTACTTTTCTGCTTTCCCTGCCAGCACTGTTTATTCATTCTAAGAAAACATCAGTTGGGTAAACAGAAGTATTTATGTGTGTAGCACTGGAACTCCTACTAAGATGCAAATTGTGCTGCAGGGAGGATAGTTTGTGCTTTTCTTTCCTCTTCGCTTTTCTTTTTTGACAGTCGGTTAATAAAGACTCAACAATAAGCAGCTGCCTGTGATGTCATTTGGGACTTTGTCCACAGAGCTTGTATTTACAAGTACTGAGCAACTACATAGCAGCAGCAAACCCCAACTATCAGCAAACTTCATGTCTGCTGTTACTGGAGGACTTCAGTAGTGCTGTGGCTGGTGTAGAAAGCTAACTCTGTTCTTCTAACCACAGACTTTTAAAAGCTTGATAAATAAACACTGGATAAACTCAAGAGAATTTCTGGACTGCAAAGACTTCTTACGACTTGAGTTCTCCAGGGCTGGCATGTTTTGACTGAACTGCTGCAAGTAAGACTTTTGCTGTTTTGGTGTTTTTATCATCTCTGTAAAGCTTATTTTCTCTAGTACTGTGTCAGCATTGCTATTTGTAGTTTCGCTGTAATTAAAAGAGTGGCAAGTATGTAGTTGTTAGGAGTAATTACAGCCATGCATCTGAGTGTGGCTCAGCAACAGCATAAAGGACAAATGAAAACTTGATTCTGCCTTTTGTTTGCATGAGATTACACTGAAGTGGCTCTCTCTTTATTTAAGTGATGAAACTTTAAGATTCTTAAAGTCTCATGAGTACTGTCATTAACTGAACAAAAACTAGTCTCTCTTAAGATTGTTCTTTTTAAATTTCATGGTATCTATTCAGATACTCAAAATTAATTGGAATTTTAAAGTTTTTAGTACAGTTTTCTTCAAAAAGTGTTTAGCTCTTTATGCAGGCATTGATTTAAAGCAAAACTTGACTTTTTTTACTTGGAGCTCCTGTCCAAGTTCTGGAGGTATGCAAGTTTAAAAGAAAGAATCATACAGTGCTTTGAAATCTGACACCTTTGGGATAAAATGAGTTGTCAATTATGTGAGAAACAGTAATTTCTGATTTGTTTTGACTGTGTTAGAAATCCAACAAATCTTGAAACATCAGAGCAGAAACAACAGTACAGTGGTAACTGCTGTGAAAAAAAGTTTCTGTGCTGCCTGCTCTTTGTGGGACAGAACTGTGTTCCTGACCACTGATTAACTGATTTTCAGGACAGCTAGTTGTGATTGTCATAGAATTATTCTCATCTTACAGGCAGGGACACTGACTCATAGATGGGATTTATTAAAACTTAGTTTTCCTGCTTCTAAAGCTTGCAACAAGCCCCAGGTCTCCTGCTTGTCATTTCAATCCTTCATCAGAAGCCCATTCTAAATTACTGCAATTTCGGTTATAGTGGCTTTTCCAGGGAGTAACTTGATCACAGTACTGTGTACGAGGAACTCTTTTATTAGTGTTTACCTCTATTTAATTATCTGTCTTTGTGGAAACAAAGCACATTTCTGAAGAATGAAATCAGAAAACTATGACTGACAAGTGCATGGGGCTAAGCCAGCACAAATCAGTCAAATAGGAATTGGAGGATTCCTCCTGAATTATTAGGGTTATCGATGTTGTTTTCCTTTTCTTAATACTGACTTGGTTTACAAGGCCTCTCAATCCTACACAGCAACAGAGTTTTGGGGCTTGTTAAGTTTTGGGTAGCTGCAACTGCAGATGCCCTTCTCAAGTGACCCTGTTTCTACAGCAGATCAAAACCTGCCTTTCTCTTCTTTTGATGATATAATGTGGCTTGGCATGTCAAGATATTGTGTAACTTGGGAGCTGTTGTTCTGTCTTTGGAACTGAAGTAGATTCTCATGAGGGGGTAAAAAGCCCTAAATTTAGTTCTGCGTTGATGTCATGCGAATGGCTAAAGGTTTTGGAGTTTTAAATATGCATTGAGTAAGAGCAGAGAATTATGCTTTACATGTCAACCTCATTCTTCAGAAGCAGTATAAACAAAAAGGTTGTATTTTCTTTAAAAGACCTTTTTGTAGCTTGGTTCCTTCCACTGAATACAAGACTGAAGAACAGAGGAATCATGATAGAGCCTGTACCTGGGGGAAAAAAGGAATGGGTTTAAGGTTAGATAATTTGATTCCTACCACACTGACTCCTGTGGGCCACTTTCTTTCCCTCTGTCACCTTGTGGCCAGTGATGATGATCTGCTGCTGCTGTGAACTGCTAAGTTATTTAGACTTACAAAGTATTCAGTTTTGCCTTAAAAAAATCTACAATATAATTAGAATAAAATGAGATTAAAAAAATGCTCAGGTCCCACTTAAGTTTCTCACTTAAATTGATTTTAAATGCAAGTCTAATCACAAATGTGAATTTTACAGCTTTTAAGGAGAACTCCATGGACTTCTTTGCTATTATTTTTGTGCGTGAGTTGTGTATAAATGTTTAGAGGCTTAGGTTTAAACAAGTAGAAATCCTTCCCCAGTAAATAGGAAGTGATAGGGTACAATTCCACTTCCACTTCAGTCAAAAGAAATCTTCAGCTAATTACTGTAAGAACAGAATCAGACTGTCAAGATCTGATGAGCCTGAGGGCATTCAATTTTCATTTTCCTCCCTTACAGTTTCCTTTATAACATATGCATTTTCATCCTTATATTCCAAGGTAGCAAATAAGGATATAGAGCAAACTCACTTTTCAGCAGAGGGATCCCTGGCTGAATTTTCTCTGGGTCTGAGAAATCTGCCCAAGGATACCGCATATAATCTGATAACATTATGGGATGGCATTAAAGAGGACAATTGCCAGTAGAATGTCAATTCTTTGGGCTTTCTTGACATCTGAAAAGAAACAGAATAAGTGCAGACTCCAGCCTGTCATCATCTGACAAGTGGGACTGAGGCTGGGATAAAAGCCACAGAACAAAGGTTCCAAAGGGAAGCACAGTTGGCTGAGGAGCTTAGCACAGCACAGCCAGGGCCAAATGCAGCATGATGCTCTGCAGCTCTTGTGTGCTTCTGCACGTGTTCAGCTCCTGGCAGGATTGGATTAACACTTAAAAACAATTCATGCCAAAACTGCCAGAACACCTTCAAAAGCTATAGCATCCAATATCCAGATTTATTACTAAAACTGGATAAATGTACAACGTAAATAGAACATGAACCATTAACACCAGCTACTGATACTGCTCATGTAGCATGCAGAGACCTGAATTACATTAGGTATTCTCTGATGGTTACATAAACTAATCATGCTGTTTTGGGATAAAAATTTAGGTAGCTATTATGTGAAAAATACTTGGAAATCTTTTGTGATTCCATTGACTGGAGTTCAGGTGAATCACATAAATGTGGTTTGTACAGCAGAAGTGGCTTCTGGAAACTGGCAGTAACATTGTCCATGGGCTATGAATGATGCAGAACCTGAAAAGCAAGTTGGATTGTAAAGCAGTGGATACAAATTATGTTGCTGAAAAATGGTCTGTTAGTACTGACACACAGCTAGAACGAATGCTAGTGTTAAATTGCATGTTTTCTAAGCTTTCCACAGGACAACACTATTTGTTTTCCAGAGCCAAGCCAGCCTTGGATAGTATGCACACACAATAGGTCTGTGCAGAATCAAATGCATGTCACAAATTATTTTCTTTGACAGAGCTAATTGATTATTATAATTCATCATTATCTAAATTGTTAAATTCAACAGTTTACCATATCCTTTTGTTTCTTTGTTGTTCAGACATAAGACAGATAGGAAGAGCTAATTACTGCATGTAACAACAGAGGCAAATTTCATTGTCTGCTTCACTTTGAAGCCGTGTTGAATCACCACTATGGATTTTCAGTAATGGTGGGGAAAAGAAGGAAGCAGGAATTCTTTTGCAGTGAAGTTGCTTTTTGGTGATAGTTAGCATTTGTATCTTGAATAGTATTCTTCTCACAGCTGGATTGTATCATGCTTGCTTCGCCTATACTAAGTATTACCTAATTGTGCAGATGGAAATCACGTGTGTGCACTGATTCAGAGGGAATCAGTGGCATTTTTTGAGGAGTATAGCACAACTTGACATGAGCAGAAGGATTGCATTTCCTTCTGAAAATGCTTTCCTCCACTAGATATGAGCACTTGGCCTTTTTCTTCAGTGCTGTGAAGATGTCCAGTGCTTCATCTGCTGGGTAAAAGGATGTAGTGCTGTTGGTGCTGGAGCTCTAGAGAGATTAAGCAATGACTTAATTTATGCAAATTCCTAAAGCCCTGATCTACTCCTGAGATTTAATGTAACTTTGCTGTAAAACTGCATTTCAGCTGCTCTGAAATGATCTGACAAAATGGTTCATAGTGATAAGATTTTGGGGGTTTATTTTGCCAGTAGAGGGCCATGTTAAACTAGATAAAATAACTCTCTCTTGGTCTCACATTTTTAGTGAGTAACAGCTTAAAGCATGTTGTTGTTTTCAAGGGCAAAATGAGTAAATAATTGGAGTTTTTAGAAGCTACTGAATGATTAATTATTTTAAACCAGAATCACATAATTTTTACAGTACAGTTCTGTATCGGTCTAATTAGGCTGAATTCTGGTCTTTAATAGATATCATACCTACCTGTTTATTCAAAACTGTTCAAGGTTGATAGATACAGCCCTAATAAGGCATTAAGCTGACATGATATACAGCAGCAGCATGTGCTTTTCCTACAATGACACAAATGAGAAAAGAATTGTTTTTCAGAGGTATGATCACGTTTGTTTTTGATGTGGCCTCTAAACTAGCAGTCATTATTCAGGCTCTAGTGCTGCAGGCGTTGACCTTTGGCAAAATATTTTGTTATCCTCAATCTTCTATACAGGCCTTCTGTGAACTCTGCACAGCTCTCATTTTGCTGATTGCATTTAAAGTCATTTATTGCACAGTGTTTGCCCTTCTAGCAGATGTTAAAGGATTCCCTGCCTCCCCCCGCTTAAAGGCTACTCCTCCGTAGCATCTAATTATAACCTACACAAAAGATTAGCAGATGTTATAATTGTCTTTACTCATTGATTAAATAGTTTCTGCATGATTTACTCTGTCTTCCCTTCATTGCTGATTTGTGAGGTCTTTCTGGATGAAACTCATGCATCTGCAATTTGTTAACAGAGGCTATCTTCAGTTCTTAACTTTTCAGATTTGTGGTTCAGGTTATAGATGTTCTTCTGGACAATGTGACAGAAGCTTGTTAAAAATGGGTGTATGAATACTTGCCTTGATTCCACACATTCCTATCTGTCCTCTTCCTTTTAACCCATTCCATCTGAAACATATGAAAAAAACAGACTGATTTTAATGCATTTGAATTGGAGACTGGAGGGGTAAGTACTGAGATTTTCTTAGCAGTTGTTTTGTCCCCATATTTCAGTTGTCACTCACAGACTATAATAGTGGCTGAGAAAACCAGTTTAAGAGGAACATTCCTACCAGGAGAAAATTTCTAATAGGACTTTCCTAATGGAACCTAGTGGGACAATTAGAAAACTTTGTATTTTCTTGTCTTTTTTTTTTTTTTTCTTTCCCCCTGTGTGGTTCTTTACTCTTTTCACCCACTTGTAAAAATAAATATTACTCAGTTCTTGAGCTGCTTAGGTTGTCTCTTTGGTGTTGTGTTCCCACATTGGGGTGAGGGCTTTTTCTCAGATGAATCTGTAGTCCTTCTCCTACAGCACAGCAGTGCCAAGCTTAGTGAATGTTAGTTTACGTTTGTATAAATCTTTTAGTGTCTTCAATTTGGTCAGACTTGTACTTGTACTTAAATGTTCTTCCCTGTTGTTTGGATTCCATATCATGTTCTTACATCTTTCATTGACAGAGATATGAGTCATTGGCAAGTTCACAAAGATTTCCATGGTTGTCTCCAAAGGCCCCACAGTTTTATGAAACTGCATCAGCCTGAAGTGTTCTGCCTTGCTTAGCTAGGAATTAGTATATGAAAGCAGAGTCAATAGAGAGAATTTTCTCACATGTTCTCTGATAAAGCCTTTGAGTGTATTGAATAAGAGAAATGGATTAAACACTCGAGGCTTGAATTATGGGCTAGGTACTGTTCTACCTGCCAATTCCCCCAGTCCTACTCAATCAAATTGTAGTCTGAGATTCCACCTCACTTTGAGATTGGGTGTACCTTTTCTATCAAAACCCTTTCTGTATTTTGTTTTTGCTGCCAAAAGTACTGGAGTTCTGTTTAGATGCCTGGGAATATTGACTCAGTTAATGTGGATTCTTGGGTATTATGGGGCATCCCAAAGGATGATTAGACTGTGTTGATACTGTGTAGAAATTTATTCTCTTTACAGTGAATACCATACACAGTGCTGGCTTGAGATTTTGCAGTGTAAATACAAGGCTCTGGATTTGTATCAGTTTTAAAAGACTGATCTTTTACATATAGTTAATGAGTTTTATTAGCCTGCATAATAATCTTTTCAGTGCACAAAACCATTTGTCTGGGGATTCAAAACTGCTCCAGAAACAGAGGTACTTTGTTTGTGGGATTAACAAAGAACACTTTATTCTCCTAGTTTTTAAATAACATCTCAGTGCTTCTGAATACTTTCTATTTGCAAGCTGGGAGGCACACATTGTAGATTTGTAATAAGAAATTCCAGGGTACCAACTGTGCTTGTGGAGTGTATTCTAATTATATAGACACCTGTCCACTACCTACTTGTAATGTTTCATAGAGGTCACTGAACTGCCAGCTGATGGAAGCGACTTTTATTCAGTATCAACCTGTTCTCAGTTCAAAACACTCATCCAGAGGTGAAAGGCTAAAATCCAAATTACCAATAATTAGGTCTGTTCATTCCCCATATTATGCTGGCAGTAAAAGGCCCAGGTGCCCTTTGCGGTTACACATGAGAAACATTTAGAAATTACTAAAAGTTCAGCTATATCATTAAGGATTTTTAACACCTGCTAGTAGCTGCTACTGAAGGAAAGTATTAAAGTGAAACCTGCTTTAACATCTTAATAAACAGCTCTCTGTTATGTTACTGGCTGTTAGACCTACATTTGAGACTAGGATCTTCATCTTTATTACAAGGTTGCACAAGTAAATGAAAGACAGCACCAAACGATCCAAAAGGAAGACAACAGTATCAAAGTCTACAAAGTCTCAGACTGGCCATTCTTGTCTCTCTGCTTGAGAATCTGTGGACTTGTATTTAATTATGTGCCTTTCCTAAAACTAATAACTTCCTTCCCTTAAGCTGCGATTCTGTCTCGGTGTTATTGATTGGGAATACATCAGGGTGTTCATAGGAAACTGTTTCTGTCATTTATGTTTACCAATCTTTAATCAAGTGAGTTGCTTTTCTTCTCGATTACCACAAAAATCTCCTGTCACAAGGAAAAGCTTTAAACAGACATTGATAAGAATTTATCGACTAGATGATACTTTTCAGCACGGCCTTGAGAAAGGAAAGGTTCATAAAGTGCACAGCCATGGGCTGCCTGACAGTGGAGATGCAGGTGTGTGCCACAAACCCTTGCTCTTGGCTAGGAGGAAATCTTCCTGTCTCCCTGGTAAAGCACTGCTGTCTCCCTTTCCCCCACTGACTGTTGTCTGTTTTGGACCAAGTTATACTTCACTTACTTAACTCTCTGCCTGAACTCCAGGTGTGGATCCTGCACTTTACAGGGAGTATCTCAGCGTGGGTGCATTGTTCAAGATTCTGAAAATTCAGGAAGCACCTGAGCTTCTCCTCTCTAGCATACAACTTAAGCTGCAGCAGTAGGAGGCTAGATCCTCTTAGATCCTATCATAGTCACCTGAGATGAGGTGGTTTACCCATGCCTGAAGCAAAGCAGAGGTTAACATCTAACTCAAAGGATCCAAGAAGACAGAAAAGATGTGACACCTTCTTGTGGGTTTAGAACACATTCATGGGCAAGAAGTCCCACAAAGACTCTGCCTGGTTTTCTCCTTCATTTCTCTATGCAGGGAAGCTGGGTTTAAATCTGTGGAGAGAGTGAGGATATCTGGCGTGTTGCCTACATAGCTGTCATCAGTTGGTTGGTCACAGGCACTTCTCTGCATTTTTGTTGAATGTACTTCTGTCCTAGTTGCATTTCAGTGAGATTCATTTTGACAGAGTAGCCAAGAGGTCAATGAGAACTGAGTGTCTTCTGCTGCATCATGCGGAATTTGGAGAAAGAATCATTCCTCTGTTTGGGTGTGTAGTGCTGTACACGTCTAGCAGTCAGGGAAAAGTAATGATAGAGAGCAGCAGCACTAATAGAAAGCTTCACTAATGAAGTCTTTGACAAAGAGGAATTACTCTGTAAATGGCTTATACTATATATTACTACCTTCACAGTGCCAAATAGAAGCTGAGGAAGCAAAAGTTAGTGGATCAACCTAAGCCACCCACTCAAGAGCAAAGATCCAGCTCAAAATATGGGCAAACACTTAGGGCTTACCGAACCAAATATGCTTTCTTACCTGCTTAAGTCCAAACCTATTCATTTTCCTCCTCACTTCCCCAAACTAATAAACCTTACGCAGAACAAAATACTTCAAAATTTATATTTAGTCTCAAGATGCACTTCAGATTTCAAAATGGATAATTTCAAACACGCAAGTGTAATAATGCTTTCCTCTTCACCACTGAAATGACTTTTTTTTTTTTTTTATTACAGCTGAAGTCAAGGTAGATGGTAACATTGAATAACTTACTGCAAGACTGGAAGTGCATAAACTATCATCTTAGAAGCTTTATCTAAACCTGCACAACATTATTTCCAAGAAATAATCAGTGATTGGGGGAGGGGGGAGAGACGAGCAGGAGGTGGAATGGGGGATCCATTTGAGGCATTAACATGAATTCTGTAAGTGGCAGAAGAATCCCGTGCCAACCCAATTGTTGCTGCTGCAAGCAAAAATATCTTTCAGATTTTAGTGACTGACAAACTTCTGAAATGTCAGTAGTCTTTTCTTCTTTTATGTCAGCTTTGAGAATTTAATGATTTTTACTTTGAATTCTAAATGGATGGATGCTTGAGAGAGACTGGAGACGTTTAATAGTATTCCTCTTCTCTTTCTAATATTTTCTGGATATTACTGTCTCCATAATCCCAGTGTGTCTGATGATTATCTGTGAAGGCAGACTATATGCTCTCTCCCATTTTCACTTGGTAGAACTCACTGCAGATGAGTTGATGGCTGGCAGAATGATATAAAACATAGGAAAGTTATATGCCTTTTAAGTAGGAAATTCGTGGATGTTTTTTAATTTACATTTTTATTAAGCTTCTGGCAGATGGAAAAATTAGAAATCAGTGTGAGACAGCAAGTCTTCACACTGAGAAACTGGAGTAAGCACTGCCAGCAGCTGACTGCACAGGGGGAAGAGTGAAGTGACTCTTTCCTCTACCCCAAACAAAAGCCTGAAAGAGTGAACTCTAATTGTCTCTAATGTGGATCAACCACTGCAATGTATAAAGAGAAACTCTGAGAAGAAAGGGAGAGAGGACTCTCTTCTCCATCAGGATCTTCAAACAACACATTCCTGGCAGCATCCTCACTTTCAGTATATTGTACTTCATCCTGCCTTGTTTTCTTTTATATGACGAGTGTTCCTTTGATTCTCAGGGAATCAATCTGTATTGTATTTCACTTTATGTAATTTCTTCAGATACTCAGCAACATTTCCCCTCTTTATTTCTTTTCTCTCTATTGTCAAGAACCTAATCAATTTCTCGCTTTCTCTAGTGGTAGTGTACATCCCACAAAGTTACATAGATAGTTATTCCTTTCCCTTTTGGTCTTGGATTTTTTTTGTCATTGTTTGAAACTACTATGAAGGGACTTGTTAATCATATCCTACCAAGTCAATACTTTAATCATGTTTGCTGCTATTGTCTGAATTCCATCAAGTTTGTCTCTCTTCTTTTGATCCAGAAGTGAATTCTGCATTTGAGATGAGATTGCTCTAGCATTGCAGACTGAAAAGAGGTGAAGGGCTGCTCAGTATGCCCACACTGTTCCATGTTCTGTCACTGCCTAAAGAAATATGGATGGGGATGGAACATCTTTCATCTTTAACATTTTCATAATGGTTTTTCTGGCCATAAGCTGAAAATGGAGTTCAGTCAATGTGTATCTGTTCCTTTCAATTTTATGATCTTGCTGTCCCACAGTCTTATGTGCTCTATTGTGTTAGAACAAAGTGAATTCAAATTGATTGGGAAAATCTTCCTAGAGTTTCTCTTAATGTATACTCATTGATATATAGGGAATACAACCCACAACGAAACTGAAGATGGTACCCTGGTACTTTTCAGCAGCAAGCATGAGTATGAAGGAGAGATGTCACTGGAAATACTGGAGGTGATTTCCTTTGGGTCTGACCCTTGAAACTGTTAGGTTAGCTGAAGTGAGAGCAGGCTTCTAATTTATGCAAAAGTTGGACAGCTGGAGAACTAGCTGAAGGGCTTTAGTGCCCACCCTTACAAAAGCTAAGTTAGTTTTGACTCCTCCAACTTCAGATCTGGTCTACGTTTTTTTTTACTTGTCTTGTTTGTAGCAGTGAATAGAGGTCACTACAGTGCCTAAGGAACTGCAGCTGTAGTTCTACATGGTCTAGGTGTACAGTTCTGTGGGATTCAGTGAAGGTCATTTGCACAGCAAGATGAGTAACATATGAAGAATTTTTCTCATAAATACGCATGATGTCCAGTGCAGGAAGCACCCAGAGCTGCTCATCTTAATGAGGACATGTTTTTTTTGGCTTTGTTCTCATGCTACATTCTATTCTTCAGAGTAGAGGCTCAGTCTTGGTTTGGCTGGTGCCGAATTTGCCCAGCCCTGTCAATTCTCTTCTTGTTCTTCCCCAGGCTGGACTTCAGACTTGGTGAGGTGGAGGAGCTATTTTCAGATAATGCAGATAGAGAAGTTGAGCATTTGCCCCTTACCCTCTTCTGAGGTCATGAAAGGATGACATATATTTCATTGTACCTTATCTTCCCTTATTTTGCATAAGACAGAAAGGGATTATGAGCTTGATTCAGCTTCTTTTCTGAGCTGTTATTGAACTAATGCCTTCATTATAAAGTTATTGCCTGTAATGTAAGGATGTGCCCTGGCCTGCTGGGAGTGTCTGTACGGCAAGGTGAAATGTGAGACACAGTGTTACAACCCACAAAGCTCCAGATTCATTAGAAACAAATTCTGCAGTCTAGACATAGAAATATTCCCTCTGATGCAAATGACTTTGGTTATCTGAGGAGGATGTGCAGAGCTGGGTGCTGAAGATGTTACAAACTGTGTTAAGTATTTTTACTAATTTTATGTTGGGAATTCTATTTTGAGGCAAGTGAAAATTTCTAAGTGTTACCCAGTGTGCTTTGTAGAGTAAAACCACTGTCACTGAGTTAAGATTTTTAATAATTCCTCATATCCAGGAGCTGAATACATCAGTAAATAAAGGATCTTTCATTCCTTTCATCTCTGCTGCCAGGGAAGACCAAACCAAGTAGCATTCATTTGGGAGGCTTCATCTCACGAAACTATCTTCATTCATCAAAACGTACTGTAGAAATGTTTGTAGCAAAACACATTACTGTGCACAGACTGCAAAATGAGTGAATGGGAAACAAGAGAGGCCTAAAGCTCCCAAATCTGTGCAGTCTGTGGTGTCTGACAGACTTGTATTCAGAGCACAGAGCCATCCTGTGACCATTGCAGCCATCATCTTTCAGCAGTGCAGGTGGAAAGGGTAGTGCATGCACGAAAGAACTGATGACTTTTAGTGGTCCCTGTGGACTGTGATGAGGACAGATGGGCAGTCAGAAGAGATGCTGACTAAAATGCATCTGTCTCAGAAGAAGAGATCTTCAGGCACGTTTCACAAGCTCCTAGTTCTAGTTTCAAAATCTGAGTTGGCAGTCCACCATTGTTTACAACAGAGACCCTGATACAGGTCTTACATGTAGGTTTAAAATTCTTGGATTTTCTTGAGTAGTGCCTTGATTTACTCCAATGAAATCAAACCGAGCAAAATGTAGTATATTTGACTGTATGTTCGAAATTCTTCTCTCCAGTTTGTTGTCTGCCAGACAGGTTCAGATGTTGGATTTAATTGTGTGAAATTAAACATTTTGAACGTTGCAATATATTAGGTGAATAGGTATAAATTTAGTACATTATCTTTATTGCCTTCCTAAGCCAGGTGTCACTGCCTTTGAAGATTTGCAATTCAGTGTTTGAAACTTAATGAGGTTCCCACTTGGGTATTTGCAATCACTTCTCTCCATTTTACCCTGAGAAGCAACCAGCTCTGATAATGATGTACTGGATTGTAAAAGCTGTACCCAATTTGATGCCAGAAACATCTTTTTTGGGGCATAAATGGAATATTTGTTTTTGAACCTCAAAAATCTCCACATGACCCTTGATATCTGTGAATAGAAACAGTGACATTTCCTTAGGACCTGGAGTTCATCTTCTCCAGGTGCCCAGAACTTCCCATTCCTGACCTAAGCTTAGCTGTGGTTCCCTAGGAAGACAAATATGTGTTGATGCCCACAGAGATAAATGTTGCCATGTTCAGAAGCATGCCTTTTGCACATTAAAAGCCTAGGCTGTGAAGCATTTCTGCATGGCTAAAGGAATCAATCTTTACCATCTAATAACTTATATCACATAGAATAATAAAATAGTAGAGGGTGGAGGGGACCTCTGGAGATCATTGAGTCTAACCTCTTAATTTCTAATAGTATATAGTAACTGAAGATAATGTAGTAACAAATAATATGCAATAAGAAGTGGTTAGAAACTCACCCAAGAAATTGGAGCTTTGGATCTAATGTTTTCTTCAGCCTGAATAGCCCCAGTCTTGCTTGGATATCTCTTTCCTGGACACAGGTCTTCCAGCGTTCAGAAGGATTTCATTTCAGTGCAAGAACAGAGGATACACAAACACCATTGTCATAATCTGTTTTTTATGGATGATAACACTGTAATATATCCTTTTCTCCAATGCTGTCCTGACAACAGATTCATACTTTCTGTCTGCTTATCTTTCATCATTTTTGTCTCAATAATTTTATTGCATGATATGAATGCTTCATATGTCTCATAAAAGCAAACGGGGGAGGGTAATCCTTTGACCTTTCCAGCATTCTTTGGTGTAATTTACTGGCGATTCTTCTGCTCCCTGCGGCATGGCCCTGGAACCCCATGATAAAAATGGACAGCCAATCCAAACAGAAAATGCTGAAAAGGTTAAAGCTTTGATTATGTTAGTCTAGAAATGCTCATGGTTGGTCTTTTTTTTTTTAAATCTCCCAGAAATAAAACGAGAGTTGAAAATGGCAATGGATGAATCATGCTTATTGCAGAATACGGAAATTATATCAGTTCAACCTGTTCTTGTTAATGCTGAAAGAACCTAATCTTGTGCCCTCTCATTTTATGTCGCTGCAGCCCACCTTATCCTCTTAAATGAATGCATGCATCCATTTAATTAACCTGGTGAGATACTGAGATATAAATCTTTTAAATGCTTCTCATGCAATTCATCTTGACAGCTGTCATAGTAATAACATCTTTAATGCCATATTCTTTATTTTCTGATTTATTGAAATTCCTGGTATTATTTTGAGCACACTGATATGTTTTCTAGAATTAAGCCCTTAATCTTAACTTGTTTAAATTCTGGAAACGATGATATAGAAAGCTTTACTGTTTGTTTAGTATGCTGAATAAATGGAAGATTATCTTGCATGGAGGAAACATAAATATATTTTGAAAACTGTGGTTGAAAGAGGGTAGAATTTACTAGCCAAGGCACTTTTTTTTAAATTCAGTGTTTCTAAAACGCACTACTAAGTCTGTTCTTTGCTGTCAAGCTATCACCAGTCTAAAACTGCATCAGGCCATCCTAGTACTCTACTGGTTCTTGTTCAAAGAATGGGATAAGGGCAGGAGAGATCCACTGCATTTGGCTCTCAAATTAGTCAACCTTCAGTTTCTTTGTAGACTGCAATGTGTCAGTGTCATCATAATTAAAATCACAGCAAAAGTGAGAAGGTTCCTTGTCTAGCTCCATTCCTTCCCACGCATCCTTGGAGAAATTCTATCATGGTCCTATGGATGGCCATAATATAGTTCTCAACCAGAAGTAGAGCACCACTGCGTTAGTTTTAACTTGCAGAGCATGGCTGACTTTGTGCATTGCCTGATCAGTTTCAATATTCTTTGGAACAGTTTTAGAGATTGTGAGAAATTTGGGGATGTATCAAATCTAATGATCTTGTACAAAAAAAGGAAGAGAACAAAGAAAGACTTTTTTTTTTTTTCTATTTTGACATTTAAAAAAAAAAAAAAGTCTAAACCAGTCAGATTATCTAGATATATAAGCAGAGTGGTACAGCAGTGCTGTATGTGCTGCTCTGTAAATTCCCATAGTATTCCACTTATCTAAGCATTTTAGGTTCCTGCCTTGGAATTTTTCTAATTTAATTAACTCATTAATGCTGGCACATGGCACATTCTCCTTCTCTCTCTGCAAAAATGCAGCTTGTGTATCTAAATAGCAACCTAATCCAGTGGGTGTGAATGTACAATGTATACATGAACACTAACAAACTGCTGAGCAGCCTAAGCAAATACCTGGGAGTATTGGGCATTAGGAAGGCAGGCTCTGCTCATGGTAGTGCCTTGAAATACTGTGGGTGAAACAAAAAACATTTTAGCTAAGTTTCAGGTGGAAAAAATGCAGATTTTGCTGTAGTTTTCCATTTCTCAGGTGTGAAAGTTTGAAACATCATCTCAAAACAGAGTTTTGGAATTCTTTCCCCACTTGATCACTTAATCATGACCAGGCTAAATACCATGATGGGGTGAGATAGGAGTGGAGTAATGAAGCCACTTTCATGGCTCACTTCTAATCACAAGGCAGGATTTTCTCATCTTTTGTACTGGTGGGGTTTTCTGCTGTTCCTGTTCTGATGATTTGAATGCTCTACCATTTAAAAAAAAGTTTGTACTAAACTTGTTTTTACCTGGCCTGTGGCTGGTAAGATTAGCCTAGTGTTTTTATAGAATTGAACAATCTTTGATCTATTGAATACACATTAACTCTTGAATTCTAAAATCTATTTTCCTCTCAGTTCTGAATTGGGTCTCATATACCCCATACCCCTCTTCCTACAAAGACCACGAGAAAAGGAAGCATGCACACGTTGGTGTTAGCACTACAGCTGGCAAGAGAAACACAGCTAGACAGTGACAGATTCAATTGAATTAGCTTCTTAGGAAACTGAATCACTCCAGAGATTGGTAATGAGATATAAAATCTTTCACCTCTAGGTCACCTGTTCATTGTAACTAACATTTGCATTGATGACAATCTTTACTTTCTTATAGCTGCTTCCTGACCTGTGCTAGTGATATAATTTTCCTTCTGCTTTCAATGCTGAGAGACAGTAGCAGCTTTGGTTACTCCCTTTCGGTCTTCAGCTGCTGAACAAGCAGCACTGTCAGTAGAAAAAAACCACTTAAAGGCAATCCATGTAAAACTGTGGCCTCATTCTGGTACCCAGCAGTTTGACATCCACATCACAAAACCTGCCCTCTTTTTAGCAGCTCGGAAAGGCAAGCAAACTGCCAAAAGGGAACACGTTGCTGCCCCACAGATAGTTTGGTCTTCTGGCAACATCAATGTGTGCAAAGCCAAGGGTGGGAAGGCTGCATTATGTCTATCCTGAATTTAAACAAAAGGTGCTAGTTTGAAGAAGTGTCATTTATGTCATGTATCGTAACTGCTGAATTTATACTAATTTGTAAGAGACAGAAAAATAAATACAGCCATTTCCAGTTACCAAAGAGATATACTATGTGCTGGTTCCCAGCTGGCATATGTTGGTTTAGCTCTGTTGAAATGTAACTGTGGTTTCAAGCTGTCTGAAAATATCTTGGATGCTTATCTAAGGAATATAATGTTGTACGTTTTCATCAGCTAAAGCAGTATACATCAATCATCCTTTGTTACTACTAGAAATGAAGGAGGTATTATAATCCAAGAAATTTCTTGCATAGATTTTAGAGAGTGCTTCTCCCTGTTAATCACAACATTTCTCCAGGGTATAGTTTTAGAGCCATCTCCTGAAGTAATGAACATTCTTGTGTTGAGCACTAAAAATACTGCACTTGAGGATATATAATCAAGCTGATGCCTCTGGCTTGATGGCTTTATGAACGGCAATGGTATACCACATTGAAGCACGATTCTACTTAGGTCTTCCCCTGACAGTTTTTTCTGTGTCCACACAAAGCCTCCTTCTCTCAGCCCAATGTGAAACTAAGATAGTAGGAAAACATTTGGGACCTTGAGGATGCAGGCTTAATCACACAGTGGGCCTAGCTGCGGTGCTTTTTGCGGTGTGCTCAGCCTAGGTGAACGCTACAGTACCTCAGAGAAGAGTCCTACCGTGGAAACATTTCCTGCAGCACAAAGAACTGTAAGATGTGCCCCCAAAGATTTGGCAGTGTGCATGTGTGAGTGCAGTACCACTGAAAACACCATAAATCAGAAGTGGCTTTGCAATAGTTCACAGTTCAGCCAAGCTAAATGGGACAGTCAGGGTCTGAATGCTGATCGCCAGGGTCTCTGCTGTAAAGATGTTGACAAGCAAATTGGTCAGGGAAGACGGATAAATTTTTACAGCCTGTTCTCTTGGTAACACAAACATAATATTTGTGATGATTGGGCAAACTGATTCTCAGTGCTTTTATATTTTGAAACTGTTCCACCTAGACAACCATTCTCCCCTGCTGAGCTTCCTGGTGGATGCATTAGCTCTGTTTGGAACTGTTAGTCTTTTGGTTGGTCTCAGAGGAAGAGAGATTTACCTGGGAGGGTAGTTTTTTTTTTCCTCTGTGAGAAGCAGTGTAATGCACAAAAATGACCATTCCAAAAGGAAAACTTGTTCTGTTTTTGTTAACTACTTCAGTCTGATGATCAGCTTTCTTTAAAGGCCTCCTGAGCTGAGTACTTTGAAGCATGAGCACATGCTGGTAAAGGCAATGTATCGTGTTACCTTGTCTGATAATTACCTTTGAGTTAAAGTTTTAAGTGGGTTCAGCCTTAGGTTGGTAACTTCTTGGGAGCCATCTGTGACAACCTGCTAATGGGAACATACCCAAAGGAGCCTACATAGTGTGTGTGTGTAGGACTGGAGCCTGCAGGTCTGAGGCTGCTTCTGACTCAGGTCAGAGTCCATGAGTAGGTCCATGTGCTCTGTAAATCCACTGTAGTCTTACAGTGCCCAATCCTTGAAGTGCCCAAGGCAGCACAGCATATAAACTATAGGAATAAATTATAATCCTTTATCCTTTCACTTCTAAACTAGAATTTGTGGTGATTCCACCAAATACCTGTAGACAGAAACTCCAGGCACTTATATTGAATACTTGATCTTCTACAGGGATAATTGGCTTCAACTATAGCTCTCTATAGCTCTCCATAGCTCTCTCCTAAGTAGATCTGTGCTCACTGATCAACAAAGACTCCCGTAGTGGAAGTCAAACTCTCCAGGTGTGATGAATACACAGAAGAATAATATAAAGATTATGTAAGGTCTTTCTTTTGCTGAGTGCTGGCATAATCACAAGAACAGTGTAATACCTTGCTTCTGTGTTTGTTCAAGTCTATTGTGGTATTTCTTTTGAGACATGATAGCTAACCAGGAAACAAAGGTAATTATGTGATAGCACACCGCTGAGATTCCTTTTTAGTTGAAATAATAGTGTGTGTAACTTTAGGATTGGTAGTAAACCAGGAAAGGATTATAGGTAAATCTGGGAAAAAGCCCAGAAGGCAGTGCAAGAACTCAAATTTTCCTACTATTGTGTGTGTACCATACACGTTCTCATTGCATGTGTTCTTCAGATGAATGTATATAGAGGCTAATTTTTATCCATTTTTGGAAACATGGTCTAAATTCTGATATTGCACAAGTCTAGAACAGAAGTATAAAACAAGTGTATGAGACACCAGGTCCTGCTTAGTAGAAGGCTGGATTTACAACTGGATGGCTTGATAGCTGGATAAATTATGGTTTCCCCATGGGAAGTGTTTACAAGAGCAGTCCCAGTTGTGATACCCACACTGTACCTGATGATCCCACTTGGCATGTTCTGAGAGCCCTCTGAGTTCCAGCTGGCTTTGGAGGTTTAGTCTGGAGTGTTCTGCTCTTGTTGCAGGCAGTTTTTGCTTGGCCCACATTCAGACTCACGTATGTCCTTGTGGCACAACACTGGGGACAACCTGAGGGAGGAGTTGTATCTGCCTCATACCACCACAGTGACAGATGGGATTGTTCACAGGTGCATGAGAACTCAAATCTATATATAGGCATGTAAATGTATCTGGAGGGCACATGCAAGGCTTCTTTTGGGAATGCTAGCAGCCTCACCCTACAGCCAAGCCCAGTGGTATTCATGCATCACCTGGCTGTTTGTCACTACAGGTGCAAAGTATCAGAAAAATACAAATTTGTCTTTTGCTTAGTCTTTAACAATCAAATACCATTAATTTAACTAGGCTTAGTATGAAGTACTACTGTAGGAAAATCTCAGCTTTATAAGAATTATGTTTTCACATGAAATTCCACATCTTGACTAAACAATGTGGACAAATTTTTGGAGTGAAATCTCTTTGTCCTTAAAGGGATTTTGCCCAGATGAAGAGATACAGGCTCTTTCTATGTAGAATAATAAATGCAGTCATTGTGAGATGTAGGAGAAAATTCCTGTATTTGGTTCTGTGTCTATGAGCATATCTGCCTGCCTGAATGTAGTTTGGATTCTGGTTTCAGTTATTACTCTACTACTTTCTGTAAATCTTGAATAAATTCATTAGCTTTACCCATATTCCCAAATCACACATAACAAATATTACTTAAAACACAGGCTAAAACTTTCCAAAACATTTATCACCAGGAACACTGAGGTAAAGAGAGAGCTGGTCGTTGTTACTTGTAAGCTGTGGTTTTGTTTTAGCAAAAACCATGAGCCAGGAATAACCAAACCCTACAAAAGTGGGAAGACTAATTCCCTCTGTGATAGCTTTATGGGATGAAGTTCCCCAGTCATTCAGTACACGCAGTTGGGACTCTCTGATTATCACAGCGGAATCTTTGACCTTAAAAGTGTAAGGAAACCGCTGAGGGCATTTGTCTCATTAAAGAAAATAGGATCTGAAAGCTTTTAGAAGTCTTCAGGATACAGTCCAAAATTTGTACATCATAGTAGCAGCACAGATGTGCCAAAAAGCAGGGCTTACTGAGGAGTGCAATTAATGTGAAATGAACTGTTTCCCTCCCTCCCCACCCAGCCCCAGGTAGTTCATTGGCTCTGCACATCCAGCTCCCAGCCCAGTTCAAAAGAGAATATGAAAACATGAGGTGTATTGATAAAGACAATGGCAGCAGATTTTTTTTCTTTCTTTGAGAAGTGACCCAAACATATTGGTAATATTTATGTCTGGAAGAGTTTAGCTTTTTTGGCACAGAACATTTGTTCCTGGAACAGAGCCTACTATAGACACAAAGTCATTAGCTGCTGGGTTATTACAAAGTTAATGATGAAAGACAGGAACTGTTAAGTAGGATATTGAAATGTGCATTTAATTTCTCTCTTTTTATTTAGCGATGCTGGAAACAGTCTGACATTTCTAGTTGATCAAAAGGAAAACAAATAACTTCAGCTATGGAGAGAAAAAGACAGCTACAGAAAAGGGAATTTGGGAAAAGACTATCTCTGGACAGCAGTCTGGTGGTAAGAATAAATATTTACTGCATTTACTAAATATATCTTCCTTCACAAAAATACAGTTGTTAAGAAACAATACTCGTAATGATGTACATTTTAAAGGTGCTTGTTTATTCATCACAACATCTTACCCTTCTGTGATTTTTAAGATTCTCCAGAGCAGAAGTGCTGGAGGAGCTTTACAGCATCCTAAATAGAACTTGTCATCATTTAGAAGCATGTCTCTGAATTAATTGTATTTACACAAGAAAGGAATCCAGACCAATATACAGAACTTGCAATTAAAGTCTTGCTCAGCCTCTGTGGGATCACTCTATATTGCTTTATATTCAGTGTTTGAGAGCTGTAGGTAGCTGAGGTCATCTAATCAGATGTGCTTGTTTTACTGTTGAGGATACTAGGAAAAAAATTGTTCACCGTTGCAATACTCCAATATCAACTGAAACATAAATGCCCCATGCTGTAAAAGAATTGGTTTTGCTATACCTAAGAGTTCCATTAACTGAGAATGGATCCTAGATTCATTTTTACTTAATGTTTTCAAATGATGACTCAGATTAACAAGGAGTTTTTATAGTTGTAGTATGGATTCATGACCAGGAAATGCTCATAGATATAGAACCGTTTTGTATGAGGATAAAGACACCAATGTCAAGTACGCAGCCTGCTAGCCCAACAAATACTGAACCAAAGAAAGCTCAGATAGTCAAGAAAACCCCCTTTTTGTCCATAGAAGTTGACTTTTGCGGGAGAAATTTTGTCTTAGGTATTCATAAAGGAGCTGCTCCTTTTGGGGACAAATGCTGGGAAGTGCTGAAAGGAGATGGATGTGACATTTGTAGCCACAAGGGCTGGGTTCAGGTTCCAGGAGTCACTAATGAACACTAGTTTGGTTCCTCACATGAAAACCATAAAATATTAAACTTTACCCAATGACACTCATAAGTAACATGTAAAATGATTCACAAAAAAGCACTTATTAGAGAAGAAAAGGACAGGAGCAAGGTAACAGGACCCTACAAAATAATCAAGCACTGCTTCCTGGAACGTAATAGTAATTTGAAGTCCTCATCTCTGACTTGTTGAGCTGACATTTCTCATTTCTGGTAACATCTCCTTACTCACAAGTAAGGACTGTGGGACTCCAGAGCCCTGTTGCCTGATAGCAAGGCCTCCTCCATGCCTGTGCTAACCCCATCACCCACACTATGGCTTGTGGGTGAGGTTTCCTCCACCAGAAAGGCTACAAAGGCCTCCTACAGAATAGAAACACTTCTGTCCCATAACTTTGGTCTGCCTTCTGTACTCCCATGCTGTAATGTGTTGCCCTAATTCGTGGTGATTGTTCGTCTCAGGCAAATTTAACACTTGTCTAGCTTGATTTTTACACATTAGTATTTTAATGCTATCCTTGTTTTGGTTTTGTGTTTGGTGTTTTGTTTTGTTTTGTTTTTTTTTTTTCCTTTTTCTTAAGTAAAAAGTCCACTGATATGCCAGAAGCATTAAATATGGACTGTGCAGGGTTCACTCCACTCTATTCACTAATGTCTGTCCACTGGTTCCAGTCTATCCACTAAATGCTTCTATTCAGCTTTTCAGCAGGGGTCAACAGAGCAGTCTCTCCTAGGTTTCCATTGCTCTGCAAGACTTCAAGGATTCTGCTCTTCTCCTTAGCTAGAAGGTCCACACTTCTCAGGTAGGGTCAGATAGCCAGTGAAGAATGTGCAGAGCATATTACAAAAGGAGTGTGTCCTTTTCCTTAGCTTTGAAATGGCACTGTTTCTTATGAGGATGAATTGCAGCCCTTTCTTTGGAAAAATAAAAATAGAAAGAAAAAGAGTAAAGAGTAGTGTGTCCTCCCAAAGACTCTGAGCTGAGCTCAGAATCCTAATGAGAAGCTGTCTGTGCTCCCTCCTGTTCAGGTCTTGCAGCACAGTGCTCTGATGGTGAGAGGTAGTGATTTTCAAGTTGTTCTGCCTGCAAGAAAACCTACATGCTCAGTTTGCACACACTCAGCAGGACAAATCATGCTTCCAACACTATAGAAACTATTTCAGTTGTCTTCTAGCTTGTGGGCAGAGAAGGTAGATTTAATATGAACTCACAATTTTATCTAATACACTTGGAGTCAAACAAAGTCTGGCAGGTTGTGTATGCTCAGAAGTGTGTTTATTCCCAGGGCCAATCTCTGTTATTAGTTCTAGGCATGCACACGCCCGAAGCAGACTCCAGCCTAAATCCTGCATCTAAAATGTACTGCTGTGACCCAAACAAACAGCCACAAACTATCAATATTTATCTGGAGGAAAGAACACCACTCATAGAAGCTGGGTACTGAAAGCTAAGGGAAATGCTAGCAATTGTGATTTTTTGCATACAAACAGTGCTTAGTATGGGAAATCAGTACTCTTTTTCCCTAAAAGTTTTCCCTGATGTAATGGACTAGATTCAGCCTTTACTTAATGCATGAAGACAGAATTTTTCCTTTCCCTGAGGTGGTAATGTGCTCTGATGTATGAATGGGAGCAAGGAGCTAGGTATTTCTGGCTTCCAGTCTCACCTACTGGTAGTGTGGGCTTAATTTATAGCTAAGATAGTGCCCTATACTTAATTCTTGCCATTCCTATCAGTAAGAGGGGAACAGAGACATACATGAGCCAATGTCATGGGGAATATTAGGTGTGTATGACATCAGGAAAAAAATTCTATTTAATAATCAATTTTACCTGCATATCAAAAAGTCCATAAGGGCTTAATTAGAGCAGAAACAAACTGCAGCTGTGTGGGATTGTGATGCTTTCTCCTTGCTCCCCCTTGTACAGGGATGAGTTCAGGTGTTGGGTTGAGGTCGATAAATTTACACCAACATGTACCAGCTGAAGATCTGTAGCTGATTAGCCCACATTGGCATGCAAGTGTTGAAGGAAATTTGGGAGGAAAAGAAATACTGCAGTGTTTCAGTGTTTTGAGCATATAAACTCATCATACCATCAGGCTGACACACTCAGTTTTAAAACAATGTCTTTTACTATGCATGGTGTTTGCAGGTCGTGCTTGCCTGTAGAGTTTCTCAATGCACACATCTGCTTCTGTACTTGTGTGTTACAGGTCAGTGTCTGCTGAAGCCTTATATCAAGTAGCATATGCATAATTGGCTTAGAGAGTGGCATCCATACATTTAATTAGAAACACGTGAGCATTGTTCACTGTTTGCTGCCAGCTATTATTTTGTAACAAATTGGGAGAGACATTTTGAGATTCAACTGCCTTCAGCAGCCTGTTAGTAAATCGCACTGAATGCCTTGTGACCCCATGAAATTCAACCAGACAAACCAAAGCACTTTATTTCTTTAATTTTCCTAACATTCCTCTTTTATCATGCCTCCTCTTAACTGTTGCCTTCATATTATATGCCTGTCTTCATTACCCTTCCATCCACTCCATCACCAAATTCTTTCTGAGAATTGAGTCCAGTCCCTTGTCTGTGCAGGTTCTTGTGTCTCTCTTGTATCTCATCCCAAATGTGTTGTATTTAACCTTTCAGGCATTCAGGGCTGGGTACTCTGCTTGGAAAATCTGTCCCTGATTTGCTCAAAACCAGCTTCTTGTTTGGTGGAGTCTTCCAGCATTATTGCATCTCAGAAATAATTCTGATTTTTGTGTATTTCAAGGAAATATGTTTCTACTTTTGTGCTCTGACTATAAGATACAAATGGGTGTTTCTGATAACATCCTCACCCTGCCTGGATGTGCTGTTTTTCCCATCTGCATAGATTGTAATCATCTTCTGGAACGTTTTCCCAATGACTTAATCTGCAAGTATTGCACAGTGATGTTTGCAACAAAAAAATGTCCTCTTCCTTCCTCATCTCTTAGGCTCTAAATATATAAGCTATGGTGGTATTTTCATGGAAAAATGAGAAAAGGAGAGAGTTGTTTCTGAAAAAAAAAACAAAAAAAAACCCCATACCAAAACAGGCTTCAGGAAAAGAAAAGGTTTCAGGCTTCTTAGAACATGAATCTACACCTTCAAAGTATGAACATGTATTTCATCAGAGCATTTTCTATTCAGGCTTATCCCATCAAACAGTAAGTTTCAGGCTACAGATGAGGAGGTTCCACTTCAGAAGCATCCTTCAAACAACATGCAGTGAGAAGTTTTGTAGCCATTAAAATGCTCTTGCTTACACCACAGGCACAGTAACTACATTTCTATCACCTCCAATAAAGGAGATGAGTTCAGTGTTGTTTCATATGCTGTTCTGCCCCTTCCTAGCCAGTGTCTTGAGGGAATAAGCTTTACAATGAGGACGAATGAACCTTTATAAAAAGAAAAAAATGTAAGTGCACAAATATGGTCATAGAATGTCCTTCCTGGGACATATTCTTTTAGTGAGTGATTCTAGGTCTCATGTATATTTGCACTAATGCTTTACTGGAAGTATGTAGTTTGAAGCCCTGTGTTTTAAAAAGAATCAGAACCCTGTTAAGAAATGGCAGGTAAAGCCACGGAGGAGCTGACATAACTGCTTCCCAGGTCGAAGGGGAGTCTTGCTGTTTTCTTCAGTTAAATTAGATCCTGGTCAGCTTTTAAGAATATCACAGGTATTATGACAGCAATCTCTAGTATTGGGTTATATGTGGCTGCTATTGCTACGCAGATTTCCAGTATTGTACACCCAGACATTCATTTGCATTTGCAGACAAAGCAGGTTAGCCTGCAGTGACAACAATGTTGTGTAGCTTTATATTCAGGTGGAAGACCTAAGAAATAGTAACTTAATTTTTACAGGTAATCTTATGAGATCAGTAAAGTAATTTCTGTGTGATATTTAAAAACCAAAATATACCAGCCAAGAAGGATATACTTTTTATAGTTTCAGTATATTTTTACACTCCCTATTGTTCCATCTATTGTACAAGTGAGGCTACAGTGGTTTGGTTTGATAAAGCTTTCTTCAGCAAATTGATTGCAATCAAAATGCAAACTGAAAAACAAAGTGGTTTGAGATAGAAGATCCCTATTGGTTCTAAAGAACAGGCCTGGGTTTGAATAAAATGTTTCCATCCCATCAAGTAATTGTGACATTGGAAAATATATTGCTTGGAATATGTGGTTATAAGATGGTAGGATAGGCAACAACTGGAAAACGAAGTGGGCCTCTATGTCCTTCTGAAGCACTGTGTCAGAAATCAAGACCAAAGTGATTGCAATTATTGCCACAATACTTCTGTTTAGAATTGAAATAAACTGCAAAATTCATAATGTTGCTGGAATATATTTATTTGGAGTACATTGCTTAGCTGTTACAGACCTCTGTGTCAGATTGTTTTGTGTTTAGACTGGGATATATAGTTGTTAAAAGAAAGATTTTTCTGAAGAACATGCTGCTTTATGTGACTTAAATCCTCAAACCCCTTCCATTTTGTTAAAAAGAACAGCTTTACAAAGTGATATACTGTGAATATTTCACCATTTAAAGCTTTTTCATGAATAATTTTCTCATGTTCCATTTTTCATTTCAGTATACGTAGTTGAATATAACAGGTGAATGAAGTTAGGTAAAGCACGATGGAAAGGGATATTTCTGTATTATTTTCCACTTCAGAAAGTGAAGGCACATAGAAAAATAAAACTGCATTTTGATGTAATTAAAACACTTATTTCCTTAGTACTGGTGTAATGGAGATGGCTTCAGTGTAACAATGTTTCCTTGGTAATATTGCGATTTATTATTTGGCATGTGAGGGAGGCAGCTTAGACAGGGAATGCTATTTAAAAAGCTAATGAAAGGGTGATTGTATTTCAGGTTTTTTCTACTAAAGTTCTTCAACAAAAAGAAAAATGGAAAAAACCCTGAAACCCTAAAAAGACCCAAAGCGAGTCTTTTGAGTGACTTGTGTGGGATGAGGAAAGTGTTAGAACGTATCACTGCCACCAGGGCCACGCGAGCTTCTCTATTCTCTGCAGTGCTCTTTGAAAATAATAAAAGCCCTGTCCTTTGCCTGATCCAAACTGTCCAGTTGTCTCCCAGACCCTTTTGATCACGAAAAAGTCAATGTTTCAAGCTGTGCTCTTTATTTGTGTGGATAATTCCTGGGCTGACTGCACACGTGGTTAGCCCTTACAACCGTGGTGGCATTTAGCTGGGAAGAAATGAGAACAGAGTATCTTTTTGAAGCAGACAGCATTTATCAAAGTAAAAAAAAAACCTTTTTGTTTCATTTAAAATGAGCCTTTTAATTCTGAAAGCAAGCTGCGGTAAAGTGCTTCTCTGGTGGCTCATGAACTGTGCCCTGCTACTTTCATTCTGGTCACACGGTCCTGGGGGACTCTGTAGGATTAGCTTTAATGACACCACTTTGTTGTAATAAGGGTAGCAGTGTAATATAATGAATTGTACTGGGGCGTGGGAGTTAATACCTTCATCTCATCTACCTGCGCCTTTGTTGGCGTCATGTGCAAAAACGCCGAGCTGAGTCTGAGACCTTTGTTGGGCAGTGTGCATGTCTTATCTGTGAGTAACACACGGGGCCAGGAGCCAGCCCTTTGGGGCTAAAGTCCAACATCTGCCACCTCTGATCAAACTCCAGCTCAGTTTAATAAATTTCTAATTCCATTTTCTCGTCAATAGATTGGATGTTATAATAATTTCTTACCTTGGAAGTATTCTAAGAATGGCCTGTCATTAGCATGTGTCTGTTGCTCACTTTGATGCCTTCAGATGAAAGGTGCCACAGAGCAAGTGACATTACGACAAAGCTGTGAAGAGCGCTGTTCCAGCAAGGTGGGAGGGGAACTCTTCGTATGTGGGAATGAAATTCAGTGGAGGGAACATCCCTGGCTTTTGGCTGATTGACTGTGACACGCACAATGTGTCAAATATCACTGTGTAGCATAACGTAACGCAGCATTTTGAAATGAGAGGCGGCATTAGAAATACTGCCTCGTCAGATGTTGGCTAATCTTCCAATGTTTGTAGCCTGATATTTTTTTCCTCCACCTAAAACTGCTGCCAAATTGCATATGGAAGTGCAAATATTTTTAGTCCTCTCAAAACTTTGATTTTTATTTGTGTGCGTGAATCGAATTCAGAATTTTATTCAGCTGGGTACGCCATCAGAAGAAAGCCATATGCCAAGACTGTAAGCAGGCACTGCAAAAGCATGGTGAGGCACCAGAAAGGACTGTGGAATGTGACCCTCAAAAGGTGTTCACAGTACCTTGCAGAGGCAAGCTAAAGCATCCCTAACATTCAGTGCATAAAGCATGAGCATAAGTCAAGGAGAACGTTTAATAAGTGTGACAAGTTGAGTTGTATTGAGGTAGAAGACAATAGAGGAAAGAACGGTAGTGACGTACGTGTAGTGTTACTAACATAATAGGTTAATGTTTGCACATTTGTAGGGAAAACCCTGAATAAAGAGTTGACACAAGGTCTCAGTAAACTGATTTGCTAGGGCAGTATTTAAGAAGTCTATTCCCACACCCGGTGGCTTTAAACACCGTGACCCTGCAAACCCAGGGCTGTCTATGAATGCATTGCCAATAGCACATACTTACTGCCATTTATGTTTTTAATAAACTGGAAATTAGAGCAACAGCTTGGGTAGGTCAAGCTTAAGAAAACATACAAAGTGGTGAATCATCTGAAAGGGTCAGTTTACAGAAGTGAGAGAGAGGTGAAGAGGAAAAGGAAGCCATTAGTGTAGGACAGCAGTGCTTAGGCTTTACTGACAAGATATGGTGGTCTGCAGGGACATCATTTACCAGCAGAGCAGTACATCAAGGGTATTAGAAATGTCATCAGCTTGGATGAAAACTGCATAAAGTCAGTAGTTTCACCAAGTGAGATGGACAATGGCACTTCCACATAGCAGTGGTGGAGATCTCTGGTTTGGATTTCGTTTGCAGAAGAGATTCAGAAACAAAGAAGCATGTGAAGTACTGGATGTCCTGGCAGAAGTCAGTTACTGTAAGTGCTGTTCCTGGACTCTGGAGCAGCCTCACAAAACCTAATATCATAACTGAAAAATACAGAGGCTGCAAGTTCAAAAGGACAAAGTGAAACCAGGAAATTACATTATAAGAAGTAAGTGTCAGGCCTAATGTGAAGAAATGGCTCAATTAGGTACCAGTGCCACAGAAGGAACTGAAGTTTGCTTGGAGTGATACAGATAGTGACCCATTATTTTGATTAAAGCTAGTTTATACTAATAGAAACCAGTGAACCTTTTCATGAACTGGAGATGTGGATAAACAGTGAGCAGTAGCTGCATAGCAAGCTAGAGAAGATACTGCTTGAAGAGAGAATGAAAGCAAAAAGCACATATGTAGCACTGAAAACAAGGAAATAGGGCATAAAGTGTGTTGTTCCTGAGCAGCAGTTGTAACAGTATTCCTGGTGGAAGATGCCTCAGTGGTTTATTGATCAAAAACACTGACACAGACACAGGCAGAAGTGTGCTCTGAGAGAAGAATTATTTACCATTTGTTGCTGCACATCAGAAGTTACATCAATAGGTGTATATGGTGACATGACGACAGCTGAAACACAACTCAAATCCCTGGTGAGCATGCTTTGACAAACTGCTGGCTCCTGCTTTCTCATCTCTTTGGCACATGAAGCAACAAACATGAGACTTGACAGTTAAAATAAAAGCTTGTAGAGAAATTTCTGTAGCTGATTTACCCTTGTTCATTGTCACAGGACATGATGCAAAAGCAGAGCAAAACTAAGAAGCGCGGAGAAGAGAAAGCGTGGCTTTACGAGTGCCTGAAAATTAGCTGGCAGATGGACTGAGAAAAGCAGAGGGCAATGATATTCTGTGGCCTTTAAAAGAAGCAGGAAATCAGTCCATGTTGCTACAGAAACCCAGCGAATTCTCTGTCAACATAAACCCAGTAAATTTTGAACAGTTTCTAGGAAGCACTTAGAGGCACTGGTTTGGCTGCAGAGCGGGAACTAAAAATCAAAATGAAAGAAAAAGCAAGACAGATGTCTGCATCTATTTTGAGAGTTTTTTGGGTAGGAAACCTCAGCATGGTACAATGCAATATTTGGGTGCAGTAAAAACAAAGTGGGTGTTGAATGTTCAGGTCAAACTCCAGAGATTGAACTATGAGACATTTTGTGGTAATTTACAGTTGTATGTAGTATGGCTTAGAGAAAAACATCACGCAGAGCAGAAAACAGTGTGCTGAGATATGATTTTTACAGGGTTTGCTCAGTATCATCCAGTTAGGGTCATGCAAAGGAGAGACCTTGCCACAGAGTGATTTGACTGATAGTGGTAGGTCTTTATTTTGGATGGAGCCTTATGTCATGATTCAGAGGAGTTTTGATGATTTTCAGCATGCATGCCAGGCTCTGTGCCCAGGGCCTCAGGGAGTAGCTGGCGGGTGCCTGCCATCTGGTCCCCAGCCAGTTCAGAAGCCTCCTGCCTGCTCCTGCCCTCTGCATCAAAGGTGCCAGCAAGGAGCAGGCTACATGCAGGGCTGAGGAGCTCTTGGCTGTGATCTTAGGCTGCTCGCTCCCTTTCCCCCTGCCCCTTCCCCATCAATTACAAAGTATAGCTGTGACAGATGTAAGTCCAGCCACAGAAGAGGAAAGGTCATGGAAAGCTTTGGATTTAATGTGAATATGCAGGCAGGCTGTGTGGCCTGCCATATGATTATGTGCCTCACTGTATCATAAAGGCTGCGTATCATTGGACTAGCCAGAGATAAGCAGTTACCAAGGGAAATGAAAATACTGGGGACCCTTATCTAGGTCTATTAAGCTACCAAATGCAGCAGTGTAATTGGAGGCTTTGCCTGCCCAGATGTTAAGAGCAGAAGGCTGCCTGTAACAAGAGATCTGAGGAGATTGGGGTTAACCAAAGAGGGATTTTATTGACAAACCTTTTAAAATGCTTCATGCCTTTGGCAATTAAACATAACACACACCCTGAGAAGGACAGGTCTCCTCTGTCTCTTCCAGTTACCTGATTCTGGTTGAGTACAATCCTGGGGACATGAGAGAGACAAATTACATCCTATGTTGTTTTATAGTGTTGGTATAATTCCCCACCCTGCAGGACCAAGAATGAGTGTTGAATCTACCTCCTGCTAGTTCGATCATGGCATCCTCTCACAGGTCCTATTTTGAATATAGTTGCATCCCTCAAAGAATCTACATTTCTCTCTTGGACTTATGTGCTTGTAAATGTAGAACAGGAAAAAAAAATCTTAAAAAAATTAAAAAGTATGTAGGCATGCCCAGAGAGATTTATTTTACAAATAGCTATGGTCCCTGGAGCCCTTCAGTGTTGCTTATTTTGTCACAGTGAATGTGGCATAGCCTGAAATCAAAGATACAGCTTTGAACTTCAAAACAGAATTTCCAGCCTATGCTAAAAGTTCTGAGTTGTCTATATTTGCTTTAGTCTAGTTGGAAAATCCCAGTTTTGTTCTTAAAAAGACTATGCTTTTGGCCCTCCTGCTCATTTAACTCTGTGGCTATAACAGTTGATGTATATTAAAAGAGATGGTGTACACTGTTTCTGTTTTTCTTCACAAGTTTACAGTTTTGATAGCAAGATAAAGCATATCTCATTGACAATGTCAGTTAAATCTCTGTATGTTTTGCCTGCATGGAATAAGTGTTCTCTGATTAAGAACCAAGCTGCCAAAGAACTAGCTAAATCTTTCACATGGGAAATATTCTGCTTCATGATGTCAACACAGCTACACAAAACTCTGCAGGGTAAGTATGTCTTTTGCTCAGCACTCCTGGAGGCAGGGGCATTCAGTGGCAAATACTCCAATAGCACATATTTTTCTTTTCTAAGGAGTGTGTAAATGATTGTGGAACTGTAATTGCTGTGAATGGTTCTTCTATCAGTTCATTTCTGCTTGTTTCTCTTGTGCCCGTGAACTTGCCTGTCTGCTTTTGCTTTTAGGGCCTTGTTTGACCCAAATAGAAAGTGAGCTGGGATCATGGTGAAGCATTTAAAATAATTGGATATCAACAGCTGGCTTTATGGGAAGCTAACAGTGTAAATCCAGAGAGTTTTTATTATTTCCATGGGTTGTTTTATTCTAGCGTATAAAGGGGATCCAAGTAATTTTGGCTGGGAAACAGTTTCCTAACTTATTTCTATATTAATGCCTCAGAGTTTTTCATTATAGTGAAAATCTCTAGCAGGTCTGCAGGGAAAAATTACCTCCAGTGTTTCCAGACACCCAATATGTTTTTCCTTTGCTTGAATTTATGAGTTTTGGCATAGATAACTCACAATATGATCATGTTTCAGGGTAGTGGTTTCTTGCACTGAATCCCAAACCGATGTGTAACTGTGCAGAAGGCTCCTATGTGCCTTTGGTGACACAAACATATGGGACAAGGTTCTCCAAAGTCCTGCCAATCTGTTTTTGCCTCTAGTGTATTGTTTGCTGCAGAGTATTGAAACAGGTTTTTTCAAGTGCTATTTACTTCTCAACTTCCTTTAAAGTTTTTGTGGCATAAATTGCAGTTCTACTCAAAATGAGCAAGGTTTTACTCTTGATGAAAAGTCTCTAGTTTATTTTGCATTGTAAGGGGATTCAAATATACCTGTTTATTACAGAGCTTTCCTGAAAGACAAGTACCTGAGTCAAGTGAGCCCACAAGGTGTAATGCAGATGCTGCTTTTACGTGTACCAAATCTATCTATTGCTTCATTCCACTAACTGGAAACATCAGTGGCACTCATTAGGTAGATACCTCAGGCATAAAAGTGCATACTCCATATAGGTTAAGGTGACAGAATCTGACATTGCAAGTGTTTGCATCTTATTTCATTCGTGTGTAGAAACATGGTGGCCAGCAGAAAGAGGGAGGTGATTGTTCCCCTGTACTCAGCACTGGTGAGGTCACACAAGTATTGTGTTCAGTTCTGGACCAATCACTACAGGAAGGACATTGAGGTGATGGAGAATGTCAGAGAAAGGAGTGAGGTTTGTGAAGGGCCTGGAACACATGACCTACGAGGAGCATCTGAGGGAGCTGACATTGTTCAGTCTGGAGAAGAGGAAGCTGAGAATAGACCTCATCACTTTCTACATCTTCCTTGTGAGGACAAGTCCAGCCTCTTCTCCTTGGTGCCAAGTGACAGGGCTAGAGGGGAGGTTCAGGCTGGATGCCAGGAAATATTTCTTCACTGAAAGGGTTATCAAGCATTGTAATGCCAGGACAACCCAGGGTAGTGGTGGAATCACTGTCCTGGGAGGTGTTTAAGCAGTGTGTGGGCCTGGCATGTAGGGACATGGCTTAGTGGTGACCTTTCAGTGCTGGGATGAGGCTTGGCCTGGATGATCTTTGAAGTCTCTTCCAACCAGATGTATTCTGTGATTCAGTGCTTTTTACATCACTTAAACTCTAGCCTAAATTAGACAAGAATCAAACTAAAAATGTCCGCTGTTTATTCTGTAGCTATTTTCATTCAAACAGTTTTTAGTTGTTGACTAGTATCTCATGCTTGTTTCTCCTGCTGCTACTGGGACTTGGATAGGAATTTTCTCTCATGTTGTGTCTTTGTAAATTGGATCATCCTGTGACACTGAATCATGATGGTTGTCACTGGCTAAGCAACAGGTTCCTCCTAACCCTCTTCCATGCATGGCTCTGTTTGACGGGATTGTTATTTACTTTCCAATCCCCTTGTAATCTTGGTTTCATCTACAACTTCAAGCTTTCCTTTGAGTACCACATCAACTACATTGTCAAGGCTTTTTTCGCCTTTGTTTTTTTTATCTGTGTAGGAATTCAGAGAAAGCTCAGGTCTTGCTGTCTCAGCAGGATGCAGAGGGTTTGATTTATGTCTGGATAACAGCGCAATTGAATTATTGCTGTATCTGGCTCACAGCCTCCCAGATTGGTTTCTACATGGTGTTATGAAGTTTGTGGAAAATACACTATGTGTGCTAAAGGACATGCAGTTGAATGGATCCAGAAGTCAGCACAATGCACCTATACAAGACACCAAATTGTTTTTGAATGTGGCGTTGTTGAAACCTAGGAAGTTTTAAATATACCTCCTCCCTCACATGCCTGTGCCTTGGACTATCCCAGTGTTTGGATGATGTATGAATGAGTTTTATGAGCTTGACATTCTTCATTGGAGCTGGTTGTCTCGCGTCTTTCACTGGTATACTGTCCTTGAGGGAGTCAAACACTGCTGGTGTCATGTTGCTCTTTCCCTCTGGTGCAGAAACTCTGGTTCCTTTCAGAGCCACTCTTAAGTGACCTGGGAATCTCCTTTAATTGAGGCTATAGGTTTCAAAGTAATTTTTTTTTTTTTTCATTCATCAGTTTTATGACTACTGTTTAGCAACTAAATTAAACTTTTTCATTTAGAATCGCTTAGTTCTGCTGTCATTTGTCTAGTGACTGCAGGTGTATTGCTTTGGGCATTTGACTATGGGTACTTTATTTACAGAAATGTTGTCAATCCTGAAACACAAGTCCCCACTAAGTGGGACACTGGAAACGTTCAGACACCTTAAGTTACCAGTGCCTGTGAAAGTCTTAAGCAGTAAGTCTTCACTTTTCCATGAATTGCATTTACAAAGGTATATTTGACAGGGAGTTGCTGCAGCAATGCCAGCCTTGCCTACCATGCCAAGGTAACGATTTGTAATTATGCACAGATCAAAGTATTCTTCATCTGCCAAAACTATGCTAATGCAGATTTGACAATTAAAGCTACTTTATTATCTATAAAGAATACTTTATGCAGCACCAAAATTACAGCACCTCCTCCTTCGAGTAGAGAATTAACTTTCTGAAATGAGCAATTATATTAGTGAATTCATTTATACTTTAAGATTAATAAAACAACAAATCCTTTAAGTATTTCAGGACTGTGAGATAATTTTAAAAATTATGTTAATAGGAGTGGCAGCTCTTTAAACTTAAAAAAAAAAAAAAAGGTCAGACTTAGAGTGAGTACTTTTAAATTTTATTCCACACTACTCTTCGTAGATGAAACTGTCTTCTTAGGCACAGTATTCTTGTGACTCCCAAATGGTAAACACATTCTCCACATTCTTCTATTGGCATAAATTAGAGAGCATGGGTGCTTGCCTGAAAAATGCACTGTTCTGAATAACCATCGTGATGGGATAAGACTGGAAAGATGCTCTGTTTACCCATGTGCACTTGTGTCTCTACTGCCTGCATAGTGTGGGCAAGGCAGAAGCTCAGTTCCAGCACTCCTAGAGCTCACAGAAGTTTAAGGGCAGAAAGAGCTAAGGTACAATGTGTAACATGTTGGCCTATCTCGTGTATAACATTGAGCATTTCTAAGAAGGGTGCTGTGACTGACTTGTCTGCCCATTATTGACCATAGGTGTTGTTGATGTGTGGACTAAGGACAATGTCTCTCACAACTTCATACTGCTGGTTGGGACCAATTTCAGGCCATGAAAAGAGAAATCCCACACGGCTTGCAGCTTTTGTACCCGTCATATCCCCAGTGGCACTCAAAGATGTGGATTTCTCTCAGTAAGAGCTTTACCACTTTGAGCTTGGATTTAAGATAGTCTTGAAGCAGTGAAAATACCCTATACTTTGCTAATGCAGTGCAGCCAGAAAAAAAACAACTACCAACCAAATAAAAAGAGCTGTAGACAGCACTATTGCTGATCACACCGTATGACAAAAGCTTTTAATTACCAGAGCTAACCTCTATGTCTGTAAGTTTTATACCCTATCATGCATATCTCTCCTTAAATCTTTGACTCTAAATTTGCAATTCTTGCTTTTCAAGATAATTAATATACCCTTGCAATACTTTTGCCTTCTAGCCCTCTGCTGATCGTGTTGACTCTAGTTTCAGCCTTTTTGCACTGACAATGTAGTTAGTATAGTTCTGTGGTCTGTGCAGACATGTTGTCAGGTCTGTCTCACAGGCAGAGTTCAGTCAACACAGGCTCTGCAGGAGGGATGGTGATGGGGTGGCCTATTAGCTGGCACTAGATCAACATACTGATACAAACATGCTTCTTGCACTTTACTCAGTGAGGTGCATTTGAAACTCCTACCTGTAAGCCTGAAATTACCTTACAGAGATAGATGTATTATTAACAGCCATAAGTGTGTCCAATCCTTTTGAAAAACTAGCCTCTGATATTTATTTCTGCAGTGATCTGCAGTCCTGAGACAGTAACTGTTAGCAGCTGAGGTTACTGATACCATTTGGTGGGCTTTTAGCCAGGTATGCTCCTCCTGCTTTACCAAGAGAAGGAAATAAGATACTTTCTGAAGTGAAAGAACTATCGTGAGTTAAAGCTGCATTGATCCAAATCTTGGATCAAAACTTTTCTTAATATGTTTAGCTTAGGGGCCCATCTCAAATAAGAGGCAATAACTAAGCCAATATATTGTCCCCCAGTGGAATTCAAGATTGCTGGTGCTTGCTGAGGTAAGTACTGTGGATGAACTTTTAATAGTATTCAATAATTTCTGACCTTGGCTAATGGTGGTAACTGTAATTGGATCTCTTGCTGCAGGCTATAACATGGTGTCCTGCAAAGTCAGGAGAGTTTGTCCTTTCCTAGTGTTTACCTTTTGCTAAGATCCTGATACTGCAAATAGTGGACTAAGTAAGTGTCTGGTTTAATCTGTGTTTTGTCATATGGGTTCCTTTAGGATTAAAAGATGTTTTAATATATGTGAAAGAGAACTAAGTTTAATACAACAACCAATTACTACCCCTTTTTTTTTTTTTTCTCACATTAAAGTGAAACTTAGGACATATTTTGGGAAATGCTGTAATGCTCAGAAGTTTGGAGAGACAGGTTCCATTTTCAAAACAGAGCTGTACCATTTTTTAAAGCATCAGGAAAAAATGATCCAATTTTCTTGCAAATAAGTAGGGGGAAACCTTCTAATTGTTATTTACTGTGTATTGATCATCCAAGTTTGTAATTTCAGTCCTTTTTTTTCTCTAGGACTGGAGAACGATAGTATTTTTATTACTGTCTGTTATGCTTATTAAAGTACAAAGTCCTAAGCTTGTTCCTTGGGCTTTGAACTTGCTCTTGTTTCCATTCAGGTATTTGACGCAACTGTCAATCCTGACAGGCAAGATATAAACATAAATTTAGATATAAGCCTCGGGGCAGCATGCCAAAGTTTAAGGGACAGTGTGCAAGTGACCTCCTTTGGTCTGCCATCTGAGTGGGGGTAAGGAATAGAGATCCATCTGGCAGCAAAGACACAGTGGTTATTGATGTGTTAGAGACCGGGGAGCACCTGAGAGTGGCCACCTAAGAATTCGTGTTTCTCCCTCCTGTAAGGTGGGGGGGATCAATAGACCAGTTGAAGCACATCTACACCAATCCACTCTGTATGGGCAACATTGTCTGAAGCTTAATGATGGTGATGATATGGTTGAGTGTTTATAGGTAAGAGTCAAAGGGAAGGTCAACAAGGCAGATGTCATACTGGGAGCCTGTTACAGATGACCCAATCATAATGAAGAGATAGATGAAAGATTCACATGGGGGACTTTGACTTATCAGATGTCTGCTGGAAATACAATACAGCAGAGAGGCAAGAGTGTAGGAAGTTCATGGATGTTCATGGAGTAGCAGTTCACTTCCTGAACCAGCTACACTTGCTATTTGTGAGCAGAGAAGCACTTGTGGGTAATGTGAAGATTTGAGGCATTCTGGGACACATTGATCATTAAATGATAGAGTTTTCATTATGTTCTTGGAGAACTAAGGAGGGAGGTCAGCAGAACTGTTACCTTGGGCTTCTAAAAGGCAGACTTCGGCCTATTTAGGAGGAATTTCTTCACTGAAAGAGTTGTCAAGAATTGGAACAGGCTGCCCAGGGGAATGGTGGAGTCACCAATCTCTGAAAGCATTTAAAAGATGTGTAGATGTGACACTTAGGGACATGGTTTAGTGGTGAAGGTGTCTGTGCTGGGTTAATGGTTAGACTTGACATTCAGGTCTTTTCTAATTTAAATAGTTCTACGATTCTGTGGTTCTATATACAGCATATGTTTAAAACAATTTTTAATATGATCTTGTAGCCCTAGAAGCAGTTGTGCAACCTGAACCACTTTTTGCTTATTTAAAGAACAGGTTAAATGATATGTCAGGTTAAGACATGCAGAAGGAGAGGAGGCCAGTTAAGTTTAATAACTGGCACACATTCTGCTTTGCTAATCTGCATATTACATATTACTTTTTTGTCAACCTCCTTTTCAAAATTAGGCTTGTAGCCTGAAGCTTCTATGTAAAGAAGAGAACAAGGCTTGATTTCACCCCCATAAACTTCAGAGGAAAAGAAGAATCATTGTAAGAAAGGCAGCGGACCAAGCTCAGGTGTGATATGAATCCGCACTGACAATAATCTAACTATTTCAGTTTATCCTAAGTTAGAATCAGCTGCAATTAAGAGCTTAACAGTCAAGTAAGTGTGACTAAAATCAGGTCAAGAGACAAGAAACCTGAAATATTTCCTTTTGCTAAAGCTCTTTAGGGACAGGTTTGATGTGCCATGAAGGGCAGGCTGGTGAAGTTTCTACAGCTTGATGCTGATCTGATTGAAAGCAGGATCTTGGCCCTGTAGTTCTGTGAAATTGCTTTGTTCCCTCACTGGAAATCTCATCAGCATACTCTTGTCTCTGGTTTTCATGGATCTCAAGGAAAGAAGTGTCGATAGCTTAAGCACTTAAGCCTTTTTCAGTGTTTGGAACAGATTGCTTAGCTTGTATAGCAACTTCAGAAATCAAGTGCTTGGTGTAAGTATCCTTCCAGTCATCCTAGGGATTCAGTCTGGGTTCAAGTGTCTTATAACCTGTAGGTATTACAAGTCCTCTCCTGTATCAGTCAACTGAGAGAATGAATATTTTTACCCCTTGGCTACACAGTCCTTGTAACAACTTATGGTGCCTTATCTAAACATCTCTTGCTCAGTCTCTGATGTATGAGTCAGGAGGACAAGTGTCACACAAGATACAAAATGTGTTACATTAGATTTCCCTTTCCTTCAGGGAAAACCTATAAAGAGTGCATATTGCCCATTCTCTTAACAACAGTAATGACTAGAAAGCTTTATTTAAATAAAACTGAAGAGATTCCCTTTATTTTCCTGGAGGAAAGCATTTCTTTCTGATGGGGCACATAGAATTTATGAAGAAAAAATTTTTTGCCACTCTTTATAGGCAATGAATTCCAAGTCAATGTGACACAGCCGCTGGCTTGGCCATCCCTCAGTGTCTGTGCCCCACCCAGTCCAGAGCCATAGTGCAGCACCCTAGCTTGGCGTGGTAGAAAGTAAAAGGTGTCAGAATTAATGATGCTAAAGTGTAATTGTATTCGCTAAGCTGCTGTCTGGAATTTGTCTGTGTTGGAAGGACACCGTGTCAGATGGTGCTGTTTTATTTGACTATAAGCTTGACCCGACAAAGCTGAGTTCATTTGCAATTTGCTAGTAAGGCCTTCTCAGGTTCCTGAGGGGGAACAGAGACAGCTTTGCAGCTCTCTGCCATCCCATGGACTGTGCAGCAGCAGGGAACATCTACCACGTATCTGTTTCACTTGTCCAGACAGCCTGAGAGTCCTCAAGATGGAGCTGGGAGCTAAACAGATGTGATGCTTCCATCAAATAATATGTGTTCTGTGTTGATGGGGAAAGCCTGTTCTCTGGTTCTTGGGGGAGTAATGGCCTGTTTTTATACTTCCCAAAGTTTATTTCAATAAGACAGAAAAGTAAAGAAATAATGCAACAGTGACACTGTTAACTGGGGCACGCTGTGTTGAACTGAACAAATTAAGGAACTGGTGTTATTTAGCTGCTCAGCTGGTGTTAAATATCCCCAGCATGCGCACAAGACATGTCAGAAGCATGTGGCAGAGAAGGCAATTAGTTGTGCGGGGAAGAGAAGCTCATTTTGTACACTTAGGAAATACAAGACAATATATTATGTGCTACATTTCCACCTACAGTGTTTCTCAGACCCACAATTTTTTGTGTGTTTAGTCTAAAGATTTCCTTAAGAAACAGATTGACTTACGTGCAGCCTGGATTTTATGCACTGCATTGGAGAGCAGAGTATGAAATTGGTTTTGCACAGATTGAAACAACAAAGCACGAGGCAATGCCGAATCCACCAAGCACAAACATGCCTCAGTGAATAGCACTCCTTAAGCTTATTTAGCACTATACACTGAAAAATATGCTAAACAGAGAACAAATTGCTGCTCTAAAGAGCTTGCAGGCATAAGAACCTGGATCCATATGATACAGTGAATAATCTGTGCCAGATAAGCCTTCTAGCTGAAATGTTCAGAAGAAAGTCTTAATTGGAAGGAGCAAGGGGATGTAAGTGGGAGTTATGTGTATATCCATTAACAGGAGAACAAATGTCTCCAGCTTTAACTAATGTTGACTACAATAAATTAAAATAAAAAGGAACAAACTGACACTTGATTTTAAGCTTGAGATGAGTGTTAAATTGAATTTTCTTGCCGCACCTGGCTTGTTTCATAGTCTCAGGATTACTTAATTGGGCTCTTTGTACTTCAATTTTTATATTTTAAGAAATATCAGGTTATTACAAGTTCCAGAACAAAATAATGTAAAAAAAAAAAATCCTTTCAAGTCAGGTACTGTTACAGTTTGTTATTCTGAGACTTTGAATGGAGTTTGACTCACCCCTCCTAAACTTCTCCAGCTCCACCTCAGCTTTTTTTCCTATCTAAGCATTGCCTTCAGCTCTGCCTTCAAACGTGTTGCTGCTGATAGGTGTCCTGTGCTGCTTTTGAATGTGCTGCTCTTTCTTGGACGTGACTTACTGCAACAGAAGTTCATCTTTCCAAAGGACTGCAGCGTGGATGGGGGAGAGAGTTTACTCATCTGTAATTTCTACATGCAGGTGATCATCTAAGGAATCCACATACGGGGTTAATTTACTGACACTCATCTTTGATGGGAAGGGGGAAGGAAGGAAGGATTCAAGGCAGGGAAAGTGTATTTAAATCTGAGCCAGAAGCTTTGACACAGCAAGCCTTGTTGATACTTCTCAAGTGATTGTGTAGCAGTGTTGCTTAGGCACCTGTTGGAATCAGTTTTAAGGAATGCCAGAGAAATTATAAGATAAACAATACTCAGGTAAAGTACAATTACAGAATTTGCTTTTTCATATTCCAGACAGGTAAGAAATTTCATTTTCTAGTGGGAAGCAGAATTAACTTCTTTACAACCTCTTGAAATCTGTTGTTCATTTAAAGCAGGTATTGTCTCTTCCCTGCAAGCTGCAGTTCTTCTCCTGCTGTGAGGATGAGAATACAGTACCTAAGGAGGGACCTTAGACTGACTCTTAACTCGTTGTGTTTGGGGAGTTTGCAGGTGGAAATGCTGCTGCATGTAGTACCCAGCATTTCTCATCTCAGTCATTTTCACCACTGGAGCTGGCCTTATCTTTTCTCCATAACATATATCACAATGATAGGCGGTTGTGAGTCTAAGTCTCATGACTGCTTTTTCCATAAGTAACCTGAGCAACTTGACTGCAAATGATGTCAAAAATGTTACCTTTGTGCCTAAACCTGCCATTTTGAGAAAGTATTCTGAGGGATATTTTTAAAAGTGATGTTTCTCTGTCCTGCAGCGTTGTCAAATTTACAGTTCACTCCTTGCTTCTGTAAACCTTTAAAATAACAATACTGTCAGTTCAAGCAAGCAGTTCTTCAGTTCTGTGCCGATCCTGGGATACAATGACATTGTGATATCAAGAAGATTCAGGCCTCACTGTAGCCAGCCGAAAATATTGACAGAAAACAAATAAGATCCAGCTTTTTCTAGTGAACCCAAGCATCTTTCTCGGGTGTGACAATGTGAGCTGAGACTATTGTTTTATCAAATAGCACTCCAGCAATTTAAAGCACATTTGATATTTCAGTTTCTTGCAGTTTTCTATGATGTCCGTTGCAGAAAATATTTCTGAGGTAAGCAAGCAATAAACCTGTCTGCTTGTACAAAAACATAATGACTGTCCTTGCGACAACAGCTGTACCTTCAGCTTCACAAAAGGGGAAACTGCAGAAAGAGAAATTGCACTCGTAACACAATTCTATAAACACCTGTATTTTGAGCCTAATGTTTTGGCAATGTGCATCTACCAAGTGCAATACTTCATAATAATTTTACTCTAGGGATAAGTAAATGAGCATCGTCTGAAAATTGGAAACTTTAAAATTTTAATTTATTTAATGTATTCACCTAGCATGATAATGTGTTATAGGTGAAACAGTGGATTCAGAGGATTTATGATTAAACCAGAACTGATGACTTTAATGGAGATTTTTGCCATGTTGCCAGTAAGAAGCACTGGAGGGGAAAATGTTTAAAACTGGCTCTAAATCGATCAAGTAGAGATAACGATGCTTATTTGACAGTAATTCATAGAATCATAGAATGGTTTAGGTGGGAAGAGACCTCAAAGATCATCCAGATCCAACCCCCCACCACAGGCAGGGACACCTCCCTCTACAAAAAGTTGCTCAAGGCCTCATCCAAACTGGCCTTGAACACTTCCAAAGAGGGAGCAGCCACAACCTCCCTGGTCAGCCTATGCCAGTGTCTCACCATCCTCACTGTAAAGAACTTCTTCCTAACATCCTGTTTATATCTCCCCTCTTCCAGGTTAAACCCATTACTCATTGTCCTGTCATAACAAGACCTTGTGAATAGTCCCTCCCCAGCCTTCCTGTAGGCCTCTTTCAGATTCTGGAAGGCCACTTCTCTTCTCCAGGCTGAAAAGCCCCAACTCTCTTAGCCTGTCCTCATACATAGCAGAGCTTCTCCAGCCCTCTGATCATCTTTGTGGCCCTCCTCTGGACTCTCTCCAACAGTTCCATGTCCTTCTTGTGGTGGGGGTTCCAGAACTGCACACAGTACTCCAGGTGGGTCTGTTGAGAGCAGAGTAAAGGGGGACAATCCCCTCCCTTGCCCTGCTGGCCGTGCTGCTCCTGATGCAGCCCAGGACATGGCTGCTGGGCTGCATATACACACTGCAGGCTCATGTTGAGCTTTTCATTAACCCAGAGCCCCAGATCCTTTTGCTTAGGGCTGTTCTCAGCCATTCCCCACCCAGCCTGGAGTTGTGCTTAGGATTGCACCTACCCAGGTGCAGGACCTTACACTTGGCCTGTTGAATGTCATGAGGTTAGCCTGGGCCCAGCTCTCCAGCCTGTCCAGGTCCCTCTGGATGGATCCCTGCCCTCCAGCAAGTGACTGTGCCACACAGCTTGGTGTCATCTGCAGACTTGCTGAGGGTGCACTGATTCCTCTGTCCATGTCACTGACAAAGATTTTAAACAGCACTGGGCCCAGCACTGACCCCTGAGGGACGCCACTTGTCACTGGTCTCCAGGTGGACATTGTGCCCTTGATCACCACTCTCTGTGTGTGACCATCCAGCCAATTCCTTATCCAGCGAGTTGTCCACCCATCAAGTCCCTTTTTTTTCAGTTTGGTGACCAGGATGTCATGTGGGACAGAGTTGAATGCCTTACTCATGTCCAGGTAGATGACATCAGTTGGCCTTCTCTTGTCCACTACTGCTGTGACTTCATCATAAAAAGCCACCAAATCTGTCAGGCATTCCACTGGTTTCGTGAGAGGAGACATATTGTACTGAAAATTTTACCTGTCTGAAAGTTTACAAAATATAAATTATAGAGGGTTTATTTGGAGGGTGAGCTTTGTTGTGTGGTACACAAATGGGATGGGAGTGGAGGTTTTAAACACCTGAATCATTTCACTAGTGGAGGAAGCCACAGAGATGACAGGCTGCCTCATGCACCAGACTTAGTATAGTCAGACAAGGGTTGAACTTGATCTTAAAGGTCTTTTCCAACCCAAAGTATTCTATGATCCCGTAAGCACCACTGACCAAAGCAGGCAATGACATGGACTCCTCACCTGGCACGCTCTAGTGAGTTTAACTGTGCAGTAGTTTCATCTGATCAATTGACATGGCCTTACAGCTTCACGTGTGAAAGCAATCAGGAAAAGAAAACAAACCATTCAGCATCTGTGTGTGGGCTTTCAAACAGCAAACAAATGGCTAATAAAACACTGACCCAAACCAGTTCCTGCCAAATGGCCATACACAGAGCACACCCAACACGTCACACTACAGCTGGAGGAAAGTCACCTTTGTAAAACTGCAGCGTTGCCATACTTCTACAGGAAGAAGTAACTGCAGTATTTTAAATATCATTAAGTTACAATTTTCTGGACAAGTACAAGCCTGTGAGTTGCATGGGAGGTACATTTGATATGGTAGAAGGTAATATTTGGTCAAATTAGGAGGCCTGGGGCATGATCAGTTATCATCAAGGCCTCCCTGAAAAGACGTGAAATTAGATATTCACAGGAAACACCACAAAAAGCAGAGCTGGCAAAGGAACCACCACTGTCACCACAGGCTACTGCAGGAGGACTGGGTTTGTGGGATGCCTGGCTGCAGGTACAGGCTCAGGATTTTTGAGCATTTTGCTGCCCTGGCAGAGGATTTCCATCGGAAGCTCTGTGAGGGACTTGTCTTGTGGGTCTCCTCCTTGCAGCTCTGGGACACACAGTGTTTGGGGAGTGGACTCTGGGCTAGGGTTAGGGTTTCTGTAGCCAGAAAATCTCCCCAGCCTGGCTGGTGAGTGAGGGTGAAGTGATTCAAAATAAACTCCCCAAGTGGTAATTAGGAGAGCTGTGCTCATACTGGTGGTAGCATGCATTGCAGTGGGCTACTGTTCAAAATGCAGACAATTTACAGTTCGTGGTGAATCTTCTCCTTTGATAAACTGCCCTATGTTCTGGACTGTTTAGCATGAGTCCTTCTGCCTATGCACTTGCTTGAAGGAAGGAGATACTGTTGGTTTTGTTGGTTTGTTTGTTTTTACTGTGATTTTTCTCCTGTAAATTTGATGCTATTAGTGTTTTGGTTTTAATTCTGCTTATGCACCATTGTTTTATCCCCATGAAATAAGGATAAAAGTAATCCTCAAAGCAAGGTTTACACAATGTTTTTCTAGTATTTGAGATACAAAAGTCTTGTCAAACTTATTTTCAAAGAGTGTTTTCCTCAATTTCCTTTCCTTTTCCTACTGAAGTGGAATTCCAGACAGTAGAGAACTGGAAAACAGCTGTAAGAAAAGACAGTGTGTTGCACATCCTCAGACAGGTTTTGATCTTTTGCTTTTTCTGTAACTGTCAATAACACACAAGTTGCTTTTTGTTCATGATAAACAGGCAGTTTGCTCCCCTGGAAAAAGAGACAGGTGCTGGGTCTAGCCTCAGAACTCCGCCTTTGATCAATGCTCCCCTTTAAACTGTAGTTTCTATTAGATGTGGCAATAACATTGACTTCATCTGGAACTCTCAGGAACCATTCTTGCATATTCTGTCAGTTTTGAATTCCCAAACAATGTCAGGAGTTAAACTAATGTAGAATATAAATTCCTAGGGCAGCTGGCCTTTATCTCTGCAGAAGGCTAACTCTGATCCATCCTTACCAAACTGAGATGCCCCAAGTCATATTAGAGATGCCTTAACATCTCTAGTCAGACCTCATAGTCCTACCAAAGCTGCTTATATGGTCGTTGCCATCTGTGAATTGCTGACAGACTTTCTGAGCTCATGGCATATGTCTGTGCACACAAATATAAAATAGGCCATAGAACAGTGTGTATTAGAAGGGAGATGGTGAAAGGGATTGGCTCATCTGCTAGGTGAAGTCTCCCTCAATGGGCTGTGGTTAGGTTTAAGCAAATCTGATGTATATCTGGCTAGTAGCTCAAGGCTTCAAAGTGATGTCTCTATCCATGTAGATACTGCCTAGAAGAGTTGATAAATAAGCAAAAAAATGATGATAAAGGGTTATAAACAGGCTGCCTATTTTTATATTAGGATAGTACAGAGATAACCTGGCTTTTACTGTCTGGAATGGAGCACCCACCAGATAACCTTACCCCCTTTTTAACCTTACTACTACCTCAGTACTCTCAAGAGATGCTTTAGCGGGCACAGTCAAGCATTCCTTGGTAGCTTCCTGACTGCATTGCTGCCTGAAAAATCTGTGGCCTTTATTATAGAGGAAGTCAGGCTTGAAGATAATAATAGTCCTGCTGCCTATGAAATCTAGTACTTCTGCAGTTCTAGAGGGTTAGGGATCAGGAGCTGGGTTTCTGTCACATGCCCTGGTATAACTTCTCTTTGTTATCCGTCTCTGTCTTGCTATGAAGCCACAATATCACCAGTGTGATTCTCAGAGGGAAAACAGTTTTGCAGCAGTTTATTCTTCTTCTTTGTAAGCAAGCAACCAAGAAAAACAAGATGTGGCATGACTTTTCAAAGGTGATGGCCAAAATGGTGAAAAAGAGAAACCAGTAATTAGTGGTTGCTTTCAGTAATGGCTGTCCTTTTACTGTGGTTAATGCCACATCCCTGGTAACTTGAGGCCAATAGTTTATACCTTTTCTTAAGTGCACTGCAATCTTGTGAGAGTGTTCTGGAGGACAGGGTGTCATTATAGTATGTCACTTTTATTTTATGGGTAGAAGTCACTGCCAATAATTTGACACTTGGACAAACTTTCCTCATCCTCTGTGGAAGCAGTGCGTGAAGAGTAGCTGGAAGTACCCTACAAAAAATAGCAAGAGAAGCTGTGTGAAGAGACACGAGGGTAGTTAAGGGAAAAAACAAGGCAGAATTGTTTCACCATCTAATGCAACAGCCAATTGCCTTGAGCTGCTCTCTTTTCCCTGACTTTGGGGACAGGGGAAAGAGCCACTATACTTTTAATAGACATGTACCAGCTTTAAAACTCCCTTTGACCTTTTGGCCAGAGGAAAATGCTCTATTCAAAACATTAATATAAATCCAAGAATTAAACAAAAAACAGCCTTCTGAACAGCGGATGAATTTATTTTCATCAATGAGAGGGCAGTTTGAGAGTACAAAGATGCTTTTATATTTATTTTGTGTTAAGCTGGTTTGTGGAAAATCTATCTGTTCTTGTTCTCATTAGATTGGGACTTGTCTGCTTGTATTAATAGCATTGATTCATGGTAAAAGTTATAACACAGTGTGACTCATCTGACTTTTCTCATGCCTTCAGTGTAGGACCGTCACAATGAAACCTTAAAGAATGTGTGTCCTCTGATTCGCTGCTCTGTCAGCACTGTGCTGATCCTCTAGCAATTTCTAGAGGTGTTTATTTTATCTTTGCTACATGTTGCGTGTGCTCTTCTTTTGCTCTTAGAATCCAAACTTATCTCTCAAAGACCAAGGTGGTCTGGTATGACTAAAAGAAAAAAAAGAAGAAGAAAAGTGGGTTGTTTGTCAGCTTTTTGCATCATGTTCTTCACATTCAGGCTGAAACTCGGGAGGGGAAGATGAGGGAAATACACGGTTTGATCTTTAACCAAGGATTTTCCAAGACAGAAAGGCATTCCAAAGAAGACCTGGGGAGGAGACTGAGGACTGTCCTGATCAGTGAAGATCATTTCATAAGCCCGAGGTAGATGACTTCATCACGTTGTTTTGCATCCATCACAAAATAAAAGAAATATCATTCTTGTTTTGTCATTCTGTTGTAAAATACCAATTTAAAACCCAGGAAATTTCTTGCTGAAATGTATCACATTTTTATTTCTAAAATTGCCTGTCACCTCCCAGTTCAACATAGGAAGATTCTAAAGTGCTGTGTTCTGAGGCATTTCTTGCCAAACTCTATTTGCAGCATTTTCATCCACTGTGGGCTATCTTAGGTTGTGCCATTAACACGTCACATGAAAATTACCTCTTCCTAGAAGAACTGACATAAATGGTGTGAACATATGTTGAAATGAGAGATTTCTGCAAAGAGGAGCTGTAGGACATGAGTGGGGTGAGCATAGAAACTGAAGCTAAGAGCTTATCCTGATACTGACTTTCTAACTCGTTATTCTGTATCACAGAAATAGTAATACTTAACCCACAAGTTCTTCTGAATCATGTTCAAATGGAATGGCAATGTATGAATATTGTGCCAGATTTCTATTAGCTGTTTTGAAGTTATATGTTCTTTATCATATCAAGTATGATAAAATTGGTCTAGATCTCCTGATTGCCTGTTTCATTTTAACCAGTGTTGACAGCTAGAGCTGGTAGAAGCATTCTGAATTAAAATTAACAGTCAGTGCAAAAATTAACTTTTTCTGTAATATAATGTTTTTGTGAATTCCGTTTGCAATACACTCTAGGTATTGTTAAACAAAGTTTGGACACCTGAGGCAGAGGTTTTTTAATAATATTTAGGGACTAGACTTTCCTCTCATGTTCTGTTTGTCCACTTCACTTTCTGTGTGTACACAGGTAAACAGAATTGTAAGTGATGCATGATTTTGGGGGGGGGGGCAAATTTAATTCTGAATTAGTTACATTGTGTTTGTAGAACTACACAGTGTTTGTTCATGCAAGCAAGGATCAGGTTAGGAAAGATAAAGCACAGCTGGAGTTGAATCTGGCTAAGGACATTAAGGGGAACAAGAACTTCTTCAGGTATATCAGTGAGAAAAGGAGGACTAGGGAGAATGTGGGACCCCTTCAGATGGGAAATGGAGAGCTGGCGACAGGGGACATGGATAATGCTGAGGTGCTCAATGACTTCTTTGCCTCAGTCTTCAGCATCAAGTGCTCCAGCCATGATGTCCAACCTCCAGAGGGCAAAAGTAAGGTCTGGGGAGCGAAGACCTGCCCACTGTAATTGAAGATCATGTTTGTGAGCACCTAAGGAACCTGAACGTGCACAAGTCCATGGGGCCTGATGAGATCCACCCACGGGTCCTGAAGGAACTGGCAGATGAAGTTGCCAAACCGTTGTCCATTGTATTTGAAAGGTGATGGCAGACTGGTGAAGTTCCTGCTGACTGGAAAAGGGCAAATATAATACCTATCTTCAAGAAGGGAAAAAAGGACGACCCTGGGAACTACAGACCAGTCAGCCTCACCTCTGTGCCTGGCAAGATCATGGAGCAGATCCTCCTCAAGGCTCTGCTAAGGCAGATGGAGAACAAAGCAGAGGTGCCTGATGCCAACCAGCATGGCTTCACCAAGGGCAAATCATGCCTAACAAATTTGGTGGCTTTCTATGATAAAGTCACAGCAGCAGTGGACAAGGGAAGGGCAACTGATGTCATCTACCTGGACCTGAGTAAGGCCTTTGACTCTGTCCCACATGACATCCTGGCCACCAAACTGGAAAAACGTGGACTTGATGGGTGGACAACTCGCTGGATAAGGAATTGGCTGGATGGTGGCACGCAGAGAGTGGTGATCAAGGGCACAATGTCCACCTGGAGACCAGTGACAAGTGGCGTCCCTCAGGGGTCAGTGCTGGGACCAGTGCTGTTTAACATCTTTGTCAGTGCCATGGGCAGAGGAATCAGTGCACCCTCAGCAAGTTTGCAGATGACACCAAGCTGTGTGGCACAGTTGACTTGCTGGAGGGCAGGGATCCATCCAGAGGGACCTGGACAGGCTGGAGAGGTGGGCCCAGGCTAACCTCATGAAATTTAACAAGGCCAAGTGTAAGGTCCTGCACCTGGTTCAGTGCAATCCTAAGCACAACTCCAGGTTGGGTGGTGAGTGGCTGGAGAGCAGCTCAGAAAAAGGACCTGGGGGTCTGGGTGGATGAGAAGCTCAACATGAGCCAACAGTTTGCACACACAGCTCAGACAGCAACTGTGTGCTGGGCTGCATTAAGAGCAGCTGTGGGCAGCAGGGCAAGGGTGGTGATTCTCCCACTTTATTCTGCCCTCGTTAGACCCCACCTGGAGTACAGTGTGCAGTTCTGGAGCCTCCCCCCCACCTCTCCCCACGAAGGACATGGAACTGCTGGAGGAAGTCCAGAGGAGGGCCACAAAAATGATCAGAGGGCTGGAGCACCTCTGCTATGAGGACAGGCTGAAAGAGTTGGAGCTTTTCAGCCTGCAGAAGAGAAGGTTTTGAGGAGACCTTATAGTAACCTTCCAGTATCTGAAGGGGGCCTACAGGAGGGCTGGGGAGGGACTGTTCACAAGGTCTTGTAATGACAGTATGAGGGGGAATGGGTTCAAACTGGCAGAGGGGAGATTAAAACAGGATGTTAGGAGGAAGTTCCTCACAGTGAGGGTGACAAGACACTGGAACAGGTTGCCCAGGGAGGTTGTGTCTGCTCCGTCCCTGGATGTGTTCAAGGCCAGGCTGGATGAGGTCTTTGAGCATCCTGATCTAGTGGGAGGTGTCCCTGCCTATGGCACAGGGGGGTTGGAACTGGATGATCTTTGAGTTCTTTTCCAAACTAAACCATTCTATGATTCTAATGACTATAGTATTTCTTTTGAAATGCTGTACTATTGTCTTCTGTTTCTATTTTTTGCCCTCCAGGTAAGCAAAAACATTTGTAGTCAACTGACATCAAGTGAGGCATGACTGTACTGATTGCATAAGTCTAGAAAAAAACAAAAGCTGAAGTTAAAATTTTTAGTTTATCCTCCACTCACCAATCAGTGTGTACAGTGTTGACAAATCACTCCAGGAAGAAGAGGTACATATTTTGGTTAAAGGTTTTGTATACATACAAAGCATGCATGAAAGTGTCAAAGTACTGCATTTTACTGGCAGAAAGAGTTTTGTCAACAAATCCTTGACATTGCTTCATTTGAAGAGATACTATTGATCAAAAAGCTTAGGAGTGAAACTGGTAATGCTTAAATATTGAATATCTAAGGGTGAAATGAAAATCAAATGCAAGTGTGATACCTGAAGCCATATTTATGGATCTGTTCCTCTGTGTATGTGATTCTCCATATACTGAGGAAAGTATGCAGCAGTTTCTGGTATCCTGTGTTGCAGCGTGCAGTAAAAGGTCTTACAAGTGATAGACTGGAAAATTCTCTTGTGTTCTACAATCTCTATGCCCCTCTAGTCATGGCATCCCAATGCCATGGGGATGTGCCTGTGTGGATGCTGGGTTCCTCACATTCCTGTAGATTTTCCACCTTCTGCTGCTACAATGGAAAAGATAACAGGATGAAGGCGAGGGGAGCAAACCAAGGGAAATATTGGTCTATCTGAGACTGAACACCTTCAGCTGTCATTATCCCATTATAGTCCCAACGCAATTTAGAGCACCCAATCTGTGTTTGGGTGTGCTACTTTTATATTAGTGCAGGCTAGAGCAGTGAGCAAAGAGGAGCTGCTGGGGCTCAGAGAAGCCACTGTAGCACTGGGTAATCCTGTTTATTCAAGTCGGATACAGCTCACAGCTGAAGGGGATGCCAGGGACTCAGAGATGCTGTTCCCTGCATGTTTCTCTCTCCTGGTTATGAGGTCTGCTCTGTTCACCTGTGGAATCTATCAGTGTAGCTTTGTGAGAGAGAGGAGCAAAGCCCACATAAGAGTAGTGAAAAGTTATTATTGTGATCCTTGAAGAAAGTTTGGAATCTTATGGGTTTGCCTTGACCTATCCTATTTTCTTAACAGAATTTTAGAAACTAGTTTAACATTGCTTACTTTACCATTACTTAGATGACTTCATAATTGTGAAGGAAATGTCTGCAGTTGCATTTGGTGTATTTATAGGATGTAGATCTATCAAAAATAGCAAAGTTTAATTAAGAGAGATGAGTTTTGAATCAGTCTTAAATATTTTTTTTCTTTCTTGTGATTACCTTTGACCTGTTTCCAGAAAGTCCTTTAGAAAGCTTCCTGATGTGCATCCAATAATTCCTAACTCCTGTAAAGAGTTATGGGACCCCATAGTCCATTGCTTGGAAACAGAAGGTACTGAGATAGCAGAAAAATGTAGGCTACCATCTGAGGCTGTGCAACTGGCAGCCTGATGCCACGCCAATAGCCTGGGAGTTTAAATCTGGACTAGATACTTCAAGGCCAAAAGAAATCTTGCTCATGCATGTGTGTGTTATGTACATGCTGTTGCAGTGGCATGCTGCCTTCCTCTGTGCTAAGAGTGATTCATGGGCTCAGGACAGAAGTCATGATGTTGACTTGTTCTCTGACTGATAAACTCAGTCCCTGCCAAAACCCCATAGAGCCCTAACATGGGGTTGGAGCCTTTGCAATGGGGTGTATCAGGACTCTTCAGTTTCCTCTCCATAAGTAAGTACGCCACAATGATGTATTCTCTTGATGAAAAGAAAATTAATGGAGCAAGGGTGCTGTGTGTTAGGGTGAGGCTGTCCTTGGAACCCCAGTTCCTATGGCACTTATGCTCGCTCAGGTTGAGAGAGTTGGGGCTTTTCAGCCTGGAGAAGAGAAGGCTTCGGGGAGACCTTATAGCAGCCTACCAGTATCTGAGGGGGGCCTACAGGAGGGCTGGGGAGGGGCTGTTCACAAGGTCTTGTAATGACAGGATGAGGGGGAATGGGTTCAAATTGGCGGAGGGGAGATTTGAATGGGCTGTTAGGCACAGGGGGGTTGGAACTGGATGATCTTTGAGGTCTCTTCAAACTTAGACCATTCTATGATTCTATGATTCTATGATTCTTTTAATGAACATAGTGTCAGCACAACACAAATTACATTGTGCTCACCTTCATCATTGGAATGATCCAAAATCATTCCTCTCTTTTAGATTTGCTTTTTAAAATAAGTTTCCTAAGGAAATAAAACAGTCTGAAGATTTTTTTTGTCCTGTTCTATTGAAATATTCTGCATTTCAGAACAAATCTGTGTGAATACTCTAGCATGGGATGACTCTCTTAACTTTGGTCCAGGTTTTTCATTGAAAATACCTCCCATGTCCCTGAAGAAGGCAGCTGTGCTGTGGACTTTTCTGTATCTGATATAATTTTTGTTTTGTTTTGTTTTTTTGTTTTCTGGCACAGAACTGAAAGATAAATGATGTAAATCTGCCTCTTAGTATTTCATTTGGAAATTTCCCATGAATAATGATTGGTTGGAAAGATGCTTTAAACCTGCAGTTTAAAAACTTTCAGCTTAATTTATAGTTGAAAACCCCTTAGACTTTTATAATTTATTCTCAGCTCTGTGTACAGGTCCTAAGACCATTGTTGTGTTACAGAATCATCTTTGCTTGGAAGATGTTAAGCAGCTGAAGATTTAAACTCTGTGTAGTTGATGTCGCTGTCTCATTGGTGTTGATAAACAGCTATAAGAATGCAAAATAGATTTTTATCTCTTAAATTTCAATCAAGCCTACAATTTTATCGTGATTTTATCAAATGAATAGAAACTATCTGCTAGTTACTCTCTTTCCTGTGGAGTTTGCTTCTTAGGAAATGTTATTTCTATTCAAATAGTAGCTCCTGGAAGATCATTTTACAGAAGAATAAATTGACTGTTGATTTAATGAACCTTGGACTCCAAGAACATAAAGATAAAATTCTATGGAATCCTCTTACTTTAAGAAATAATTGTCACAATGCTTCCTTGTAATATGCAGGTTTCATTTTATTATCACAGTTGTAGAAGTATGCAGTATCAAATGATAGAAAAAGCATTAGGTGTTAATGCTGCCATGGTATTGTGTTACCTGCATTGCCAGGTTTGCAGACCCGGTAATCCAGACCTGCACAGGCGAGCTTGTCCCCAAAACTGGGGGAGGCTTTTCCTCCTTTTTCCCATCCCAGCACTGCACCAAGGCGGAGTGCAGTCAGTTTTGGAAGAACCAAGTGATTGAAGAAGCAGCAAAGACGGTGACTTCCAGCATATAGAAAATTTAATCTGGGATAGGACTCTGCCTTAGTATTCTAATGTAAGATCACACAGGCTAGAGAGAGCAAACCGAGAGTGTCTTCCCCTTCCTACAGGCCTCTAAAGCCCACCGATCCCTTCTTCTCAAATGCCTAATGGAATTTCAGTATTCACTAATATTTTTATTATTTTGGCTCTTAAAGACTTCTTCCTCTGGAGCAACAGGTGTTGCTGTTTCCTTGAGCTGCCGTTTAAGTCTTGCCTGCTCATCCTCCTAAACATTGTTTTGGCTAGCAGCCTGGAAACCCAGGAGGATTTTGATAGTTTGTGAGGCTGTAGAAAAAATGTCTGTGCTCAAAATTAGCAATCTTGGACATACTTTCTTCCTGTTCTCTGGGACAGATTATGCCTAGGCCTCTGCACGGCACATCACAGCTGCCAGTGATGCATATATATGGACAGTAACCAATGTTCTGACTTTAGAAGAGGCTGTCAGAAAACATTTTAAAGTTATTTTACTCCCAGAGACACAGAATCAGACTTCAGCTAGAAATCTGGAGCTGGGCTGAGCCACAGACTTCAGCCCCCTGTGGCTTTCAGTGAACTCCCTCTGAAGTTTTCATCACCTTCTAATGTTTCTGCTGCCTGGTGAGAGAAGATTGTTATAAAATGATGTGTTGTAATTCTTAATGGAAAGATTTTGCTTTAGGGCAGGATAGGAGATAATCAATAGGTTTGACATGCAGTTTCCACATGTTAGGTGATTTTCTTCTGTTTGTAAATAAGCAAAGAACTCATGTGGGGAAGCCTATTGGTTCAGGAATTATGTTTGAGGGGTAAAATGCAGAAAAACTGGAAAGTCCTCCTTCCCCCCTCCCCCCATTGTGTATGAGGCTCAGGATCAACATTTTTTATCCGCATTAGTTATTTAAAAATAAAGGCTATGATAGCTTTATTTATAGCCCAAATGCACAAATGTTTTAAATGAGGCAAGTTTTGAGGCACGAAGCAAACTGCTTCATTCAACTGGGATTAAGAAAAACAAATCGCTTATTTGGAAGAAGTTGTTACAGGAGGCTACTTTTAAAAAGAAAATGAAATTGCAAAAGCTTATAATATCTTCTCATCTGAAAGAAACTGCATCTAAGAATGAATCAGGCAATGGCCAGGAATTCACAGACACATGGCAGAAGCAATTTCAGAGTCAAGTAAAAAAAAAAAAAAATTAAAGAGGAAATATATATTAGTTTTATCCATTTTATAGAGGAAAATGAGGATATGTGCATCATCTGACACACTGACCTGCCAATACAGTAGTTGCAAATTATGGGATTTGTTTCTGGTAAGCCTTTTACTCAGAACAGGGACAATAACTGCAGTGTTTCTGTGGTTGATGCCCTCTGCCCACTCCTCTGCTGACACTGGGAACTATTTTTCACTGCACCTTAGCAGTTCTTATTTCACACAAATTGAGTTGCTCTTGTATTTTTTTAATCTACCCTTTAATTCCTCTCATTTAAAAACCACATGCAACCATTTCTTTGTAAATAGACTCAAAGCAGAAAGCAGATGATTTCTGAGCAACTTTGAAGCATTGATTTAGAAAATTCCTGGCACAACCACAGCTTGAGCCTGTGATTCTGCAAGTGGCCATTGCTCAAAGGCAAGAAACACTGACTCCAGTTGAGAAAGAGTTTCTTTGTTGTTCTGTTTGGTATCCTTTAAGTCATAGCAGTTTATGTCGGAAATACTGCCCAGAAGTGGGTAAATGTTAAAAGCGACCTTTCCTGTGCAACTTCTATAGGAATGAAAAGAGCTGAATATTTTAATGGGACCTGTCATGGGTACAAAATGGCTGTGGTTTTGCTTCCTCTGAAGAACTTCACAAGAATTTTTGTCCAAAGGAATAAATTATCAACTCTTGGCACATCTTAGCTATTTAAAATAAAATAAAAAAGCAAATGTCCAGTAGAATTTTTATTGTTCTAGGGACTCTTCAAAATTTGTGAGCATTTCAAACCCTTTTAGTTATCTCTGTGAACACCTAGGACCTCAGCTGGTCTCTTGTTGGCAGGATTAGACTCCTAAATCTGGCTGCTGCAAAATCAGGAAAACATAGTATTCAGCCTTTCACCCCCAATTTCAGATCAATGTCTCCTAAATGTTTGTGTGTTATGGTTTAGAAAAATAATAAATAAGATTGATAATATAATTCTTGGACTCACTGCAGACTCTTCCTCCCTTTAGTCATTAGGAAAATATTTTCTCTGACTGATCATGTTGTAAAATGTGTTATTTCTAACCACAGATATTGACAATTATTATAAATCAAACTGAGCAGAGATAATTAAAATTTAATTATAAGTTTGTGAATGTCTCTGGAAGCATATCCTGAGGGCCAATTCTGTCTAGGTTGTGGCTCATTTCCATCTGACTTTGGGCCAAATGTTGACATTGTTGTTCCAGCCCCATTTTAAAACAATTCCCAGGCACATCAGAGGGTAAGTGCCTGTTAAGCTGAATAAGAACTGGGTATTGTTTCCAGAATTTGTCCTGGAATATGGTTTGTGGGAGTAAATGGGAAGAACTGAGATAATTGCAACCACTATTGCACTCCAATTGCTTCTGGTTTTCTGTCCTCTGCGGACAATTTCAGTGCCTAACATTGCTACTGTGCATTTTCTGACGGCCCAACTGACAACAGTGGAGTGCCAAGGAAAGAATATGACTGTCTCTGTTTGTTTCAGTGTATTTGACATGTGCATCAACTTGGTGGTTGTGTGGATACAAGCAAGGCTGTATTTTGAGAGCAGGTTTGCATTCCTGAATTTGCCATACACTTCTTTAGGCAGCTCGTTGAACTTAATAGTCACTTCTCTGAGCCAACACTGCACCTCACTGCCATCTCTTGTCCCACTGCTCAGACTGGATAGCCTCCTCTGTGTGTATGGCTCAAAACCATACATGGTGTATGGGGACAGTTGCATGTAGCTAATAAGAGATGCACTGGTACCATGAACTTGTGCTAAGCTGTCAGCATAGCTTTTACATTTTCTTTCTAAGCAATGCTGCTTAGAAAGTGTCAGATGTTCTTGAAATGCATGTGGGAATGCACATTTATAGAAAATGCCAAAAATCTATGAGTTGAATGCTAGCTCTGTAGGCTCTCCTCCTACAAACTCTTATATATGTTTCACTTCAGATTCCTTGTACCTTTCCTCATTGACATCAGCCAGCCTATTTGCAGTATATGAAAAACCATGTGCTTCAATCTGCAAGTTCAAGGCTTTACTGACTCCAGCTTAGTTGAACAGGATTTGCTCAAGGTCCAAGAATACACAAAGTAATTCATTGTAAGCTAAGACCCAAGACTGAGCGTAGGCAGATGCCTGTGTAGTTACTGAAGTAATTTATTTGTGAAAATAAAACATCCCCAAACCAAATCCAAACCCAAACCCTTCCCTATTTTCGGCTTTATATTTCCTCTTAGCTAGCTCAAATGCTGATGGAAATTTTCAGCATGAGTTTGCTTAGCAATCCTTACAAGGCATAAGTAAATTAGTATTCTTCTTTTTAATATGGGCACAATCCTGCAATTCTATTAGAAATTCTGCAACCAGAGCAGAGAGACAATGATCTGTAGCTTTCAAGGACCTACTAGCACAAATATTTAGCAAGTAATGTTTGGGGTTTGGGTTTGTGTTGTTTTTTGTTTTTCTTTTACTTTAATTTTTTAAAGTCTTCTAAATACTAATGATATCGAGTGAAAAAGCCAGGGATTGCTTGAGTGAGAATATCAGGACCCACATATCAGTGAGAAATTCTAGTGCCCACTCTGTGATTTTGATGAACAAATTTGGTGGCTTTTTATGATGAAGTCACAGCAACATTGGACAAGAGAAGGCCAACTGATGTCATCTACCTGGACATGAGTAAGGCATTTGACTCTGCCCCATATGACATCCTAATTACCAAACTGGAAAAACACGGGCTTGATGGGTGGAGTACTCCTGGATAAGGAATTGGCTGGATGGCTGCAGGCAGAGAGTGGTGATCAAGGGCACAATGTCCTCCTGGAGACCAGTGACAAGTGGTGTCCCTCAGGGGTCAGTGCTGGGCCCAGTGCTGTTTAAAATCTTTGTCCGTGACATGGACAGAGGAATCAGTGCACCCTCAGCAAGCTGTGTGGCACAGTTGACTTACTGGAGGGCAGGGATCCATCCAGAGGGACCTGAACTGGCTGGAGAGGTGGGCCCAGGCCAACTTCATGACACTCAACAAGGCCAACTATAACTTCCAGCACCTGGGTTGGTGCAATCCCAAGCACAGCTCCAGGCTGGCTGGCAAATGGCTGAGAGCAGCCCTGAAGAAAAGGATCTGGGGCTCTGGGTTGATGAAAAGCTCAACATGAGCCATCAGTATGTGCATGCAGCCCAGATAGCAGCTGTGTGCTGGGCTGCATCAAGAGCAGCATGGCCAGCAGGGCAAGGGAGGAGATTCTCCACCTTTTCTCTGCTCTTGTCAAACCCCACCTGGAGTACTGTGTGCAGTTTTGGAGCCCCGCCTCCTCCCCAAGAAGGACATGGAACTGTTGGAGTGAGTCCAGAGGAGGGCCACGAAGATGATCAGAGGGCTGCAGCAACTCTGCTGTGAGGATAGGCTGTGAAAGTTGGGGCTCTTCAGCCTGGAGAAGAGAAGGCTTTGAGGAGACCTTATGTGACAGGACAAGGGGTAATGGGTTTAAACTGGCAGAGGAATGATTTAAACTAGATATTACAATGAAGTTCTTTACAGTGAGGGTGGTGAGACACTGGCATGGGTTGCCAGAGGTTGTGGCTGCTCCCTCCTTTGAGGTGTTCAAGGCCAGGTTGGATGAGGCATTGAGTGACCTGTTCTAGTGGCAGATGTGCCTGCCTATGGTGGGGCATTGGAACTGGATGATCTTTGAGGTCCCTTCCAACCTTAACCATTCTATGATTCTATGAAAAGCAACAATTCAGGAAAATAAAAATGAACTCTCAAAATCCCTAAGAACATCATGTTCTGATTTTGGAAAGCTAAAAACAATTAAGAGATCATAGGATGTATTTATTGCTCAGGTGTATTCCATGACTGTATTTTAGCTTTTAAAAATTGTGATTGATGTAGGGATGGGTGATTAGATATAAGTATCCAACATATTCAGTATATTCAGATGTGAGCCAAGTACTAATGTTCACAAATGAGGCATAATAGTTAATATAAAGAGTTTAATGAAAATATCAGCTCAATATTCTGTAAAAGTCAATAAAGAAAATTTAATTTAGGAATTACTAGAGAACAGTTTGAGGCCAGAACTGTCTTCAAAGTATCCCATGAATGTACATTCTTACATTCTCCATTGGCCACTTTCAGAACCCTTGATCTGACGTGGCTTGGCTGCCCTTTCCTTTTCTGATACTTGAAGCTTAGACATTGTTTTGTCAAAAATCACATTGCTGTAAGGGTTCTTTTATCATACGGTGTAAGATTTCCTCTGATATCTTTTCTTCTTGATCTATTAAAACAACCCAAAATATAAACAATGCTGAATGTAAGGAAGAGAGAGTATGCATCTGGTTGAGAACTTATTCCTAAATATCCTGTAGTGATTTATAAAGAGGAAAGACACATAGAATCGTAGAATCATAGAATGGTCTAGGTTGGAAGAGACCTCAAAGATCATCCAGTTCCAACCCCTTGCCACAGACAGGGACACCTCCCACTAGATCAGGTCGCTCAAGGCCTCATCCAGCCTGGCCTTGAACAAATCCAGGGAGGGAGCAGCCACAACCTCCCTGGGCAACCTGTTCCAGTCCCTCACCCCCCTCACTGTGAAGAATTTCTTCCTAACAGCCCATTCAAATCTCCCCTCCGCCAATTTGAACCCATTCCCCCTCATACTGTCATTACAAGACCTTGTGAACAGCCCCTCCCCAGCCCTCCTGTAGGCCCCCCTCAGATACTGGTAGGCTGCTTTAAGGTCTCCCGAAGCCTTCTCTTCTCCAGGCTGAAACCCCCCAACTCTTTCAGCCTGTCCTCATAGCAGAGGTGCTCCAGCCCTCTGATCATCTTTGTGGCCTTCCTCTGGACTCTCTCCAACAGTTCCATGTCCTTCCTCCAGAACTGCACACAGTACTCCAGGTGGGGTCTCACGAGAGCTGAGTAAAATCACTAGAAAGTGATTTTAGTCTTTGTGATCAGGCTGATGAAAGTCAATGAAAGTTTTCCAGTGTGAAATGTCTAGATGTCTGCTGCTGCATAGTAATAGCTTGTGGGATGCTTTTCAATTACTCTAATAGATAATACTATATGCTGTTTAAATGAATTTATGCACATTTTGTAGGCAGTAAATACATGATTTAAATGGAGAGGCATCATGCAGTGGTGAGAACTCTTTATACCTTGCATGTGTATAGTGGTACATTACAAGAGGCACTAAAGCAGCTGCTGAACTGGTTTGTTATAACCTGACTCTCCTCCTGCCCACAGTCACAATCTGTACAACAGAATGTTTGACAATGTATTTGGTAGGATGGGGGTCAAACGAATTACCCTTAGAAGATTAAAACCTTAATTATTTTCATTAAAGATGGTGATTAATTCTATCAGGGCTCCTATTGTGTTTATTAACTGTGATAAAATAGCAGGCGGGATTATGCAGCGGCGGCTACTTCCGCTTCTGAACAGAAAGGAATGGCTGAATACATATTGGAAGATTAATTTCATTAATAAAATCTGTCACCAGTTAAGACATTAATGGGATAGGACAGTATCTGTGAAATCAGTGTGCTACAAGATTACTTATCCTACATTGATAACTGTGCTGGTAACCTAAGAACTTTGTCAGCAGAATTGGCAACTTTAATTACATTGGCATGGCCATTAGAGTATTTGAGTGTCAGATGATTAGAATTGATGAACCTTGGTTAATGAAAAGCCCTAAAGGTTAGTCATTCTTATTTATATAATTGAAGACAATCTCAATTAACTGATAAAGGTTCTTTTATTTTTTAATTTTATTTTATTACTCAGTTAAAGATAAAAGTAAGATTTCTCCTTGTGTTACATCCAGTTAAGACATTTATTTAGATGGGATTAGTGAATTAGTGAGTTAGACAATGTTTTTGGCTCCTTCAGTCATCCACCATAGGAAGTCTGATTATGCCCTTGTTTATGCCCTTCATCACCCCATGGACTTCTCTGGCTTGGTGCAATTGTCAATGAAGGAAGAATGTGGCTTCAAAATAAGAATGACAAATGCCATATTAGTTGGGTAGCTAAACTGGTTGCCAGAGCATGCGGGTGTTTCAGGCATTGCATTGTTACCTGCTGTCACAGAAGCAGCAGACATGAAGACAGTAATTTGAGCAATTAGGATGGTCTGAATATGAAGTGATTCATAATGCACTTGTTTGTATCTCATCAGAGCAGATACTGGGTGTTATTATCTATGAATGCTAAATGCAGTGATTAACTACACTGACATACAAGAAAACAAGATAACTTGGATTTTTATGATAAGAAAATGCTGATTCCCTTTGTCACCATATAATAAATGGTTCTGTCTTCCCTTGCTTGTCTGTTTAGATATACTGAGATAATACTAATTACTTTATAATTAGTTGTGTGTGCAGAAGAATATAGCCCAACAAATGCATGCATTTCAAAGCATCTCTTTTCAGTCCACTGGGAGCAGAAATTTGAGGCCGTTAATCTAGGTTCATGGTGAAAGAGTAGAGAGCCTAATATTCTTCCTATGGTGCCAGGACTCCTGTCATATAATCTAAGCCACTGGAAACTGGAAAACTACTGTCAAATTGGAGACGGTTCAGGAAAAATGCAAGCCACCCACTGCCTTTCATTAAGCCACTTAGAAGTGTGAAACTTTAACCTGGGAGAATTGAATCTCAGATGCAGAGTCCAACAGTACTGGATGCCTGTGGCAGGCTGGCAGGAGGCCACTCCAAGGACCATTTGGGAAATCAAGGCCCATCAGGCTTCCCTGAACCTTCACTTTCACAACAAAAATTACATGTTGTTTAGGTAGTTCCTGCTGCCATTGTACAAGGTTGTGCAGGTTCTGCAGAGCTGGCAGCAACACTTGTGTAGTTGAATTATCTAGATGGGAAAATGAATAAGATTATGAGCCTGGTTAAATTTTAACTCTTAGTATGCTGGCCCCACAAAATGTTATTTTACATCCCATTTCTCTACAGTTACCTCTCAGACTGGCTGTTTGGATGCTAGCAGCCTCTGCCGTGCACTAGGAGAGGAACAGCTCAGGCTGTGCCCATAACAGTGCCCCACAAAGCCTGCACTGCAGAGAAAGAGACTTTTTGCAGCTGCAGTTTTACATACTTGTTAACCACATAACCTTTAATTTTATCCACTATCTAGTTTCTTCATAGGAATATGTACTTGAGCTGGTCTTTGGAAAGAATGCAGTTAATGCTGTTCTTACAGATAATGGTGTATATCCATGGAAAGCACTTTAGTTTGTACTCTTGTGACCAGCTATGACTTGGCTCGCTCTTTACCTGCACATTGTCTGTGGAGGCCAGTGGTTCTTCAGAAAGTGGACACTTCAGAATTTCTTTGTCTGTTTGAAGTTGACTGTTGCCTGATCTCATGCATATTGTGTGCTGATTTGAACTAATTGGAGGATCTGAATGAGAAGTTAGGCTGTAGGCTGAGAGAGGAAAGCACTGATGATGCTATTTCACTCACAGCTTTACTGAGAAAGAAAAACAAATTGTCTTAAGAGTTGTAACCCAAATATAGATAAGTCAGACAGCTTCAGACCACTTTGGGCTGTGGCTCTTGCATGGCTTTTTTTCTCCCTGCCTCTCATAGCTGAATCTGAATAATTCCACTAACTTATTTTCCTGCTGCTAATACTTCCCTGGTGGATCTACCTCTGCCTATCTGCTGCATGAAACAGATGGTGAGATAAGATTGGGGAAGGGGAGAAGGTGGTAGGGGTGGTTAGAAATCCCTCTTAGGGATTTTGATCTCTGGGAGGGGTGTGGTGTTTCTGTATTACATTTTTACTATATATGTCTGTAATTATCTTTTATACATTGTAAATATCTGCTTGTATATTGTGCAAAGCTGTAAATACAAATCTTCATTTATTAATTTCCAACTGACTGAGTCCTAGCCTGGGTTATTTCAAAGTGTGGGGGGGCAGCTAACTGCTAAACCACCACACATAGTTTGAAGTATGTCTAAATCAATGCCTATCTTAATGGGCATCAAAGCCTTGATTTTAGTTTTATGTTTCTGAAACTGAGGGGAAAAATAAAGCAGCACCACAAGAAAGAAATAGGCTATTTTGGCATGAATGTGGTGTGAGGTTATTATGCAAACTATGTCATGCCTCTACTGAAGATCATCTTCCCAGAAAATATTTTTTTCAAAGGAGGGAAAAATATACAAATGAAGTCTTCTAGCCAGGTGAATAGTTAGCAAATGCATGCTATGCATTTATATAAAATATATATGTATAAATGTACCATAATCTATTAGCATTTGCAATAACAAATAAAGTGGCCAGGATGATGACTGAAAATAGAACAATATGATTAGGGGAGTTAAACCCTGATTTTTAGATGCACTAAAAAAATGTAGTGTATACTCATTTATGTGCAAATGTAATGGAAAAAGGCTGCAGGTAAAGTGGCGAAAGCCTAAACAAAATAAACACTTAATTTTCTTTTATTGTACTTTGTGACTATTAATAATATTATGGTACTAAGGCAGAAACATTAAACTAAGCAGGGGAGCAATAAATGTTCCTAGACTGTGCAATGCTGTTGATATTAGTGGCTAATAGCTCCAGAGTTCACATAAAATGCAGATTGAGGTACAAAGAAGATGTTTAGTGGAGTCAGCAGTGGCAGTGAACTGTTTACAGGTGAAACTCATAACCAGAGGGCAGACACAGCAGGGGCATTTTCTGCAAAAAATATCTAAAAGGAACTTTTCAAAGCACTTAATCAGTCTGTCTCTGTCCCCAGGGAAGAGATTTGATAATCCCAGTTTATTTCTCTTCCAAAACAGCTTCTGAAACCATTAATTATAATGTACCGTGCTTCCATTTACAAATATCGTGAAAAACGCAAGGACTATAGGGTGTGCTGTTATAAAAAAATAGTCCACATTGATTTAAGAACATCATGCTGAAGTTATGAGAGATGAGTCGATACCACTCTGTTGGGTACATGAATGAGAAACTGGATTTGGGGCTAATGAACCGTAATTAAGTTCACTCACTGTGACATGCAGAAGAATGTAATGCTTGGCAGTAGTCATACTGTATTTTGTTTTGCCTTGCAAATCTGGACACAGACTGTTTCCCACATCTTTATCTGAGACACCATAAAGAAAATACTGACTGTAGAATAAATAAATAGCCATATCTTTAATTGAGAAAATATCTTCTCCTCTCCTGTGCCCTCCATGCTGGATGGCGAGGAGCAATAAAAATAGCAAACTGAGATAGTATTAGATGATATTCAGTGATGCACTTTCCCAGTGTCGGTAGAACAGCTAAAATGAAAAGGGGTGTAAAATTATATTAATGTGGAATATGATCACTGAAGCCACAAAGTTTAAGAAAAAACAAAACAGTTTGAAAAAGATATTTTTTTCTGAAGTGTTTTTATCCAAAGTAGTATCTAAATAATTTTTTAAAACCCAAAACAATGTAATCTGTATTTATTGGCCAGATTTAGAAAGTATCGTTATTTTGACTGACTTTGATCAGCATATGCATTTGTTTAAGTTTCGTTCCCCCTTTATTTGTTTTATGATTGGAATAGTATGGTAGGTTACATGAGTTATTAAAATATCTTGTCATTGTGCACAGTTGCACAGTAGGTAAATACTGGTTAGAGCACATATTTAAAAGTGTGCTTCTAGGCAAAGAATATAGTTTAGAAACTAGAATACTAGCAATAGTCAAAAGCACAGGGAGGCAAACAAAATTAATTTTGCAGATTATTTATGCTCCTACCCAGTTCTGCTATGAGCTGCTGTCTTGGGTTTCTGAGTGCAAGAAGAAAGCACAAGTTCTGGCAGAGGATTTCTTCTGTTAACAGAGGTAGGGTGCAATCATCCTTTTAAATATCTTTGTCTCGCACCTATATACAGGTATGTCTAGGAAGAGTAGGGAAAAGACAGCTGGCAGTACTTGGCACATCATTTAACTCAAGGGGTAATTAATGTACCTTTATGCAGAAGTAGAAATGGATAGAAGATAGGTATTTCAGGCTTTTACTTCCTGCCCTGTCATTCAGCTTTGTGCTAAGACAGCACAGCTTGTCTCCAGAGGACAATATCAGCATTAGCTTCTGAGCAGTCTGAGAGTCCCCCTTCCAAGAAGAGCAGCCTGGCTGCAAGTCCTGCGGATTTTCAGCACTACACAAGGCTGAGTCATTCACTGGAACAGGTTGCCCAGGGAGGTTGTGTCTGCCCCCTCCCTGGATGTGTTCAAGGCCAGGCTCGATGAGGTCTTGAGCGACCTGATCTAGTGGGAGGTGTCCCTGCCTATGGTGGGGGGTTGGAACTGGATGATCTTTGAGGTCTCTTCCAACCTAGACCATTCTATGATTCTATGATTCTATGATTCCAGCAGATGATCAGCATGTATGATGATGGTCACTCAATATGAGAGAGCAAAATGTGTGAGCTTGACTGGAACAGAGTTGAGGTCAGTTTAGGTTTTCTTCAGCAATCTATTATAGAGTCATGGAATCTATTAGCCAGATTATAGGTAAAAGATGTACGCCATTAGTGTGAAGCTCAACTCCCCAGTCTGTTTGGAGATCATTATGTTTTGAAGATCTGGATCATTATGTTTTGAAGTTGAAAGTATGTCCTGGTGATAAGTATTTAGTATTTTCTCAGTGCAAGGAAATGCTTCTTCCTGCCTTTCAGAAGTAGCTGGCTGTCCTTATTTTACCTCATGGTACAACCACAGTCCATTAAGTTTTTACAACAGGATGGCAAATAGCATTTCAGAGCTTTGTTACGTGTTCTGGCAAAGTTCAGTTGCCTGGAAACTGCTTGTGAATTTGGGTCAAATTTTCCTTCTCATTTCAGGGGAAGGGAAAAGGGGAAAAAAAAAATAAAAAAAGGAGAAGCAAAAAGGAAACCAGCAAAAGAGCTCTGTTATCCAGGGAGAAGGAGACAATTTTCTTGTGCTTTTGTAAGGTTCAGTTCTCTCCTCTGCCTCAAGAGCATCATGGTCTCCAAGCAATAGGTCATTAATTTGCATGGGGCGTTTGCAGTCCCTTCTGTTGACTCTCTTCTACTTTGTATAAATAATTGACTGTCCACTGGTACAGGAATAGGAATCTAAATCTCCCACTACACAACAAGAAAATCTTTCTGGATGATTAAGTATTCTGTGCAAAGTGGGGAAGCTTAGACACAAAGGGAGGGAGAGATCCATTCAAGAATCACTTGTCTCAGACTTACTGAAATGATCAGTTCCTCAGATCATTACTCTGGTCCAAAGCACACTTTGGTCCCCTGCATTCTGGACCTTAGCTTCCTATTATTTTTCTCAGGGTGTTGAAATGAATTTCTGGCCTCACTGTCTGGAGAAATGGTATGATGACAGTAGTAGGCAGCTGCAGTGCACTGTCACAGCAGCACAAGAACATGAGTAAAATGCAATATTCGGTGAATATTCAACTGAAAAAGCAAGTTACACATGTTCAACACTGTACTAGAAGACTGAACACATCTCTCCAGATCCCAGAATATGTTATATCTGAATAAATTGAGTGCTCAATTAGTGTAACTCAAATTTTCCAACACTGTCAGTTTTAATGAAACTTGTAAGCTCTTAAAATAGTAACATATTTACCACCACATAGAAGTTCTCTCTATGTCTAGGTGATTGACTCAGATTATTGAAATGATTCTATGTGAGCAATGGCTTTGACTCTATATTTGTTTATGTGTTTAAACCACAATCCATCTCACATGGTGCATTTTATCCCTTTGTTTTTGTGTCTCCTTATCCTGGTTACCTGATAGCACTTGAATTGCAGGTCGTATTCATAAAAACAGGAAGCATTTCAAGAACATCAGCACTTAACACACTGTGGGTTACAGGTTTTGATTTTAAGCCAAACTGCTGTTGGTTTTGGCAAGTGTATTTTTCTCTGAACCTGATGCATTTGAAATATTGATGCAGTGAAGTTAACTACGTGGCTCCAGCTCAGGAGACTTACTCTGCTGGATCACCTGTCTAAATGTGGTCCTTCCTTTTCTGTCTCATTAATGATGCAGGACTTTCATGCACAGGTCTAGAAGTGGCCTGACCTGTTTTTGCCCTCTGCAGTGCACACTGAATTAGTGTAAAATCAAATGGGAACTCCATGCTGAAATGTAAATATTGATACAATAGTTTAAAAAATGACAGAAATGCTTGCTAATTTTAATGCATCTGGTTGTGAATTAATGCATCTGACAGTGGTGCATCTAGAGCTCATTGTGCCCTGATACTTGGGTAAATGCTAAGTATCTATTTCATGACAATTTGTGACCATCATTTTGGTTCTTTTGACTACTAGCACAATTAATCTAATTTCAGAGCTGACAAGTATGTATTTTTGCACCAGGGACAAAGGCTATAGTTAAAAAATTTCCAGCAATTGTTTTGTTAGTGTTTGAAATTGAACAGAGTGGAATTCTTTCCAGTAGGATTGTTGGCTCAAAGAGTTAAATATAATTAAATATTATTTTCTCTCTCACTTAGGCAAATGTGACCTCAGATTAAGTAACTGGACATGCAGCTACCCTCACAGTAATTCTGGTTAAGAACCTGGACGTTTTAGTCAAAATTTCTGTTCTAAGCAGCTTGCTAGAGCATTTATTTTAAAAGCCTCTTGAGGACAAAGGTTTAACTATCTTTGACCAACTACAGAAAGAGAAAGTTTGGTTTATCGATTTTATATAATATATAAAGTCCAGCAGTGTAGAAGATTTGGAGTAGCAGCATATGGAATTCCTTCTTCCTTTGCTTATGTGGTCACCTTAAGTTGACTTATTATGGCATGTCTGATTCCATGTGTCTGGTGCAGTCCTTAGGATTTGCAGGTACACAGCTGTGTTTGAAAGTTAGCACAAATTTGCTTTTTAGTTTATTGTTAGATACTGTTTCTGTTGGATGTATCTCGGAACTGAAAATAGGTAGGAATGGAGACCAAAGCTGTGAGACGAGACTGTGATGTTTAAGTAAAACTCATCCCATGGGGAAGATGAGAGGTAAAATGTCTGTGAACCACCTACACCCTGCTGATTTTCAGGTCTGAGGACAGAAGGGAGAATTTAAACACTTTCCTACTGGCTTTTGTTAGCACTGAATTTCTCACAGCTGCGGACTCTGTGCTGAGCATGTTCATCATTTGACTTACAGCTTCCCTTTCTACAGAGGTTTCTCATAATGCTCTAAAGAAAAGTACTGAGGGGTTAAGCATCAAAGCAGCGGAATAGAGGAGGAGGAGGAAAGAAGTCATGTTGGAAATTATAGATGACTGGATTCTGGAAGAATGAGGTGTAGCAGATGATTTATAGTTATGCAGAACTGGAAGTCAAATACAGCTAGGAATCTGCTGTCATTGGCAAGGGAAATGGGGCCTGACTCTGCATGAGTAGAGTGCAGGATCCCATCACTAACTCTGTTAATTCACATTGCTAGAATGTGAGCTGGCTGCTAAGACTTTTTAAATTTTGCTCTTGGCTCTTCTGACGTCTTATGAGTCACAAATCTTTGACTAGCCTTGTTTTACAGATCTAAGACCAAGGGTGTGACAGTGTTTACTTCTCTCACACAGAAAATGTGAGACTTAATTAATGTTTGTAAAGATCTGGTGGATCATCTACCAGAAACGTTACAGCTGTGCTATGTTGTTCTGATCCATTGCATAAAGCTTTCCCTCAACCTCTGCTCACCTTCGAATGACCTTTCAAAACGTAACAAACTACTGAAAATGGCTCAGAGTTTTATTTGCCTGGATTACATATTTGTCATGGTTGATGACATGAGGACGTGTTTTGCTCATGGGTCCAATCAACTTGCATTATGGTGCTCTCATAACTAGTACCATAAGTTGTGGAGCCCTGCATGAATTGCAGGACAGCACTTTGAAGTCAGGACAGAAACGTTAGGAAGCGCAAAACCTGTGAATCTGGGCTCACAGTGCAAAAGGTGAACTCTGAATGCCGTCAGTGAGAAGCAAAAGACATTTTCTTCAGTTCCTTCTGCATCCTTGTGTTTTTCGCAAAGCATGGTAGAAAACAGGAAATTCTCATTGATGGGAAGAAATATGTTTAATTGACATTACTGATATCTTGTGCAATGGCTTGAATTATTTATGATGGTAACATAATTGTTTATGCTGTACTCACGAAATGGAGGCAAGGAAGGAAATACGGAGAACAGTGCTCCATATTAGGCACAATTACCATCTATTTTTAGGGGTATTCTTAAAACTCAGAAACACAAGGTCTTTATATCTAATCTATATTTATATATCCATGTGTGTGGCTCATTGCACTAATTAGCAAAGCTCAGGAAGTGGTGCCAGCAGAGATAGGGATAGAGGGAAGTGAGAGATGAATGTCTGACAAGCCTAAAAATAGGGTGAGTTACTCTTTGTACTCTTGGTACCATACAGAAAGGAGAACTGTGTTTCTTTATGGCACTTTGGCTTGGGATACACATTCTGGATATTTGTGGCATCCAGTCTTGTACCGCAGGACTTTCTAAAAATCATAGAATATAATTTTCTAACCACCAAATATCCCCCTTCCCCAGTGTGAAGTGTGTCAATTCGGGATGTCACTGTGCTGGCTACAGATGAATTAATCAGTGGACTGGAAGCTGGTGTTTGCCCACAGACCAGTGACCAGAACCTAATTACATTCAGTCTGCACAAAGTGAGGCCAGCGCCAAGCCTGCGTCGTGTCAGTGCATCTGAAAATTGTATCTCTCGTGCATGCTGGAGTGTGAAAGTCTTTTGTTATTAAGAAAAGCTGCCTAAACAAGTGGAGGGCAGGGGCGGTTAAACTCAGCAGAGAAACCTTAGGACAATGAAATTAAGCTCTTCCCAAGTGTTGGTTTTTGTTCTGGCCTTACCAAGTCATTTCCCTTGAGTGATCAGCTAAACCCGATGGGCTTGTGATCTGCCTGTGTAAACATTTGTGTCGCAGGGGACAGGCCTGCTCTCTCTTTTTTCCTAAGTGAATGAGCCCTATGGGCTTCCTCCAACCCAACTCCCTGTGGAATTAGTGGGCTGCGTTGTTTCAAGCTGGTTCACATGTCTATGAATTTCATCTCTCCTCACTTACGTGTCATGAGCGTTCTGTCTCCGGCTGGATTTGGGTGAAGGTGGCAGTGGCCCTGTGGAGATACTTCATTGCCTTTGGTGGGTGGAGCAGGAGGAGCTGAAGGAAAGGGGAGTATTAGGCCCATGATGAGGATTTTTTTCTGTTTATTTTCAGGGTGGGCCTGTCTGATCCCTTTTCCTAAGCAGACTTCAGACTGTTCTTGTGGCGTGCATCTTCTCCAGGCATCTGTTGCCATTCTGTATTTTTCTGTATTTGTCATCTCCTAAGACAAATGCAAACAAGTGTCTTAAAAGGACATGGATTATTAGAAAATAAAGACCTTTAGCCGAACCCATGGTAAGCAATTGTGTCATTTAATCAGAAATGCAGGAAGAGTGTCTTATATTTACAGACTGTGAATCCTCACGCACTCATGAGGCTGAACAAATGTGCTGCTGTGGTGATAGAATCGTCTGGGGTTTGGGGTAGGGATGGGCTCGATTATCCAAACTCTGAAAATAATGAGCATTATCACACATTCATAGATTATTTAAGCAGATTCTGTCCTGATTTACAAACCTTTCCAAAACCCCTGATAATTCATAAACTTCCAAAAAAGATACTGGGGGAAATATCTGCACTGTGTGGCAGTTTTCATTATCCTGGTATTTCCTGGGATGTAAATGGTGTCTTGTTTTCAGTGAAGAGCAACTGGAGATAAATGCCACCTGTCTCTACAAGAAGCTGCAGAGATTGTGAAGCAGAACTTCATTTCATCAGAACGGCAATACAAGGGTTTATAAGCCAATCAAAGGCAAAGCATCTATGGCCCTTTATTGAAATCCTTGGTAGCCTTTTAAATCAGATAACATTTTCTTCTCCTCTCCATGACATGCATTTTGCCCCGTCCATTTGTGTGCAGCACAGATGGCACTCACCCGGGTATGTCCCCATCAGCAATGTCTGTTAGGCTGTGTCAGGAAGCCAGGCAACTAATGGGCAGTGGACACTCTCTCGCTTTTGCAGTTGTCGTTGCTAGGTGAACAGAAAGGATCCCATCTCAGTCAGATGTGGCAAATTGAAAATACAAGTAACAAAAAGCGTTTATATTTTCTGTTGGAAAAAATTCCCAGCATATGTGGCTGCTGGGGGTAGCGTAGCTGTTGTCCCTTTGGTGGAGAAATGTCTTTGTCAGTGGAGGCTGGAATTCAGTGTGCAAGAGCACTTGGGGACAGAGGTAGGTAGTCAAGGGAAACAGCAACAACAAAAGGTTACGGATAAAAAGAGATGATTTTCTTTTCTGAGCCCGGAGGACTCATAATCCCAGTCTGTACTTGTTAGGATGTGACACAGTGTAAAGTCTCAGTAAGGAACTTTGACCTGAGGGAGCTTTTGGTGGCCTTTAGTGAGGCAGTGTTGTTATAGTTAACTATGATGTACTGAATTCTTTCTATAATCTTCCAATAAGTCTTTAAGGAAGGAAATGATTAATCTTTTATTTTGATTATGGCAGCTATCACAACATGATGTGCACGAAGGATGGTACATTGATGNTTTACAAGATATAACAGATATTTACAGAAATATACAGTTAAAAAAGGTAATAAACACACCACACCCCTCCCGGAGACCAAAATCCCCAGAAGAGGGTAACCAAACCCCCCTACCACCTTTCCTCCCTTTCCCAGCTTTATCTCACCACCTCAGATGCTGCAGATAAGCTGAAGATCAGAGAGATTAATGGTAGGAGAAACAGTTAGTAGGTTTAGTGATTTTACTCGGAATCTAGCCAGCAAGACCAAGAGACAAAGGAAAAAGCTGCCGGAGCCAGCACAGACCCAAGCCAGACTGGCCCTCTGCAAGCACACTGGCTATCTCGATGTTTTGAGAACATTTCTCAAAGCAATTTTTTTTCTCTGTCTCAGTGAAACTTGGTGAAGTGACACTGTGTGTTTAACTCTCTCTCAGCCAATAGTCTAATTTCTCACTCAAATTCTCCAATTAGCTCAAACCAACACACTGGCCGAGCCTATAAAGGAGCAGAGTCCAGTCTAGAAAAGTAGTTTGTAGAAATTCAGAGCCAACAAATTCAGTATCAGAGAAAAACAGGCAATTGTTCAGGGTAATGATCCATTATTTTCCCCAAATTTGCTTTATGGTCAGTATGTTGAGAATGGAAGATCAGGCTCAAGAGAGAGCAAACATCGAAAACAATTCAAATTTCTGGTGGCTATAGAGATGAAAATAGCTGAAGAAATTAAATTCTTAAGCAAAGATGTGTGCTCTGCTGTGCTGATGGTCCTCAGGTAAGATCTTATAGATGTGATGTGGAAGATGATATTTGATGCCACCTTCTTAGTTATAGAAAAATCGTTTTACCATTGTAATGTTTTAAGAATATAATTCTTGCAAATATTGTTCTATTTCTGAAAGAACTTGACATATGTTCAAATACTTGTAATTTGCATTTTTAGTAAGTTCCTATAGGACATACTTAGCTGGCCAAATAAAACACAAAGCTCTAAGGAGAGAGGAAGATAATTATTCATTTCAGGCATAGCAGTAAATATTCACAAAATCACAGAACATTAGGGATTCAAATGGACCTCTAGAGATCCCTAGAGATCTAGAGACCCTCCTGCCAAAGCAGGATCACCTAGGGCAAGCCACACAAGATTTTTAAATCTTAGAATCATAGAACAGTTTAGGTTGGAAGGGACCTCAAAGATCATCCAGTTCCAACCCCCCACCATAGGCAGGGACACCTCCCACTAGAACAAGTCGCTCAAGAACTCATCCAATCTGGCCTTGAACACCTCCAGGGAGGGAGCAGCCACAACCTCCCTGGGCAACCCATGCCTCACTTTAAAGAACTTCCTCTTAACATCCTGTTTTAATTCCTCCTCTGCCAGTTTAAACCCATTCCCCCTCGTCCTGTCATTACAAGACCTTGTCAATAGTCCCTCCCCAGCCTTCCTGTAGGCCCCTTTCAGATAGTGGAAGACTACTATAAGGTCTCCTTGAAGCCTTCTCCAGGCTGAAGAGCCCCAGTTCTCACGGCCTGTCCTCATAGCAGAGGTGCTCCAGCCCTCTGATCATCTTCATGGCCCTCCTCTGGACTGGCTGCAACAGTTCCATGTCCTTCTGGTGTTGGGGGCTCCAGAACTGCACACAATGCTGCAGGTGGGGTCTGATGAGAGCAGAGTAAAGGGGAAGAATCCCCTCCCTTGCCCAGCTGGCCGTGCTGCTCCTGATGCAGCCCAGGACACAGCTGCTGTCTGGACTGCACCTACATGCTTTTGGCTCATGTTGATGTTTTCATCAACCCAGACCCCCAGGTCCTTTTCTTCAAGGCTGCTCTCCAGCCATTTGCCACCCAGCCTGTATTTGTGCTTGGGAAGTCTTCAGAGAAGGAGACTCCACAACCTCTCTAGGCAGCCTGCTCCAGTGCTCCATCACCCTCACTGTAAAGAAGTGTCTCCTAATGTTGAGGTGGAGCCTTCTGTGTTCTAGCTTGTACTCGCTGCTCCTTTTCCTATTGCTGGGCACCACCAAAAAGAGCATCTTCTTCTTGACGCCCACCCCTCAGATATTTATAGATGTTGATAAGATCCCTTCCCAGCCTTCTCTTTTCAAGACTAAATGACTCCAGTTTTCTTAGTCTGTTTTCACATGACAGATGTTCCAGTCTTGCAATCATTCTCACAGTTCTCTGTTAGACTCTACTTTGTCTACGTTTAAGTATGATTAGAACTGTGGGATTTTTTTTTTCTTTTATTGGTGGAGAATACTCTCTAGATTTTAGGTGCTGCTGCAAGCACATATAAAAAACAAAAAGTAGATGAAAAATCTTTTGACTGTGTTGAGGAGCAAACTCAAATAAGATTCACAATTTGTTCACATCAAGGATGAAGTAGAGGCTTTCAGGCTCTACAAACTCAACTGGGTTGGGAAATGCCTCATGAAAATTTTTGTTTAGTCAAAGAGACCAAACACTGAATCAATATTTAGACTAAGGGCTTGGTCCTCAGCTGGCACAAAATCACATACTTCCACTGATGTGAGCTGGAGTGGACAGATTTTGAAGCCACTAGCTCTCATGAGTTTTCTGTTTGCCTTGTGGTGTTTGGTTCCAGGTGTGTCTTTCACTCTCTGAAACGGAGACTCAGGGAACTACATGCAGTCTTCATGAGAATTAGTAAGATGAAGTGTGAGTAAGTGTCTTGCCTGTTTGATGTTGGAAAGTGCCTTGAAAACAATAGCCTAGAGGCACTTAAACAATAAGGCAAAGAAAACAGACCCCCAGATTTATCATCTCAAGTAGTATGGTTTATACAATGATGTCAAGATTCTTGCAAACATAGGGCTAAAAATGCTCTAATTTATCCTAGTGGAGAATCTGATCCTAAAGATTAGTCAGGAGACAAAAATGAACTCTGTTTATCCAATAAATATAACCTCCCTCTCTCTTTCTCACTCTTTCTGTATCTCTAAGTTGACTGTTCCTATGGAGATCACCAGTCTCTTCTGGAAGCTCATCTTATATTCTGTCTTAGATGGCTACTTACAGTTGAGATCCGCAGGATGTTGGCTCATTCCCATTTGCTTTGGAGACAGCAAATTTTGGCAGTAGAATGGCTTCAAGTGCCAGTTGGCACAAGCCGTGACACAGCTGTAGTAGTGGGAGAAGAATTTACTTACAAACAAATCTCCCTATTTGAACCCTGTGTTACAACCCTGACAAATTGTGAATGTACTGAAATGTTTTTGCTGAACTCAGAGGATGCTCCCGAAGATAAGATTTGTATGACTGAGTCCAGGAGGCAGTTAACTGAATCCCTGCTTCTCGCTGCTCTTGAAATGCTCTCCTTGATTCCTATCCCCTCACACAACCTCGTTCCATCTTGTAGGTGTTCAGTGACCTTTGGTAAATGTAGATAAGGGTCTATGCAATTCTCTAGACCATCTGCTAGAGATCTTGGTGCTGCAAGAACCAAGCATGTGCTTCTGACCTGAGGTGCTATGTTTGCTTTTATATGTCTATTAGTTACTGGTAGGGCCCACTGGGGAAGATCACTCTCTATACAGCTTTGCTTTATCTGGGTGCATTCTGTTGTTTAATTTGGGTGTTGCAAATAACCTTCTGTTTAAAAAACATGCAGAAGAGAAAGTCAGCATTTCTGCTTCATTTCTAAGGCTGGAACATGGAAAGCAAAGGATGCAGACGTGTACGTGAATGATCAGCAAGAAAGCAAATATTTCCTTCATTAAATTCAGTCGGTTCCTATTAAGCTTGCTAAGGTAATTCCAAAATAACTGTATACTCTACCAATACTGTTATAATGCACATATTTATCTCCCTTTTGCTGGATTTTCTTCTAGAAACAGGAGATTAAGAGAATACAGATTCATTTTAAAACACTGCTCAGAGTTCAGCCTGCCTCTTCTGCTTTTATTTCCCATTGTTAAAATCCTTTGTAATTTGTTAGAGCAACAAGAAGAGAGCCTGAATAAAGGCCTTTGTTTTGTGTAAGACAATGCATTGTATCACAGAATAACAGAATAATAAGGGTTGTAGTGGACCCGGAAGATCCTCTAACCTTCTCTGGCTCGGCTCTCATTCTTAAGTCGCTTCTAAAGCAGCCCTGTTCTCTATCTTTACAGAGCAATTTTCCAACACCTGTTTCTCCACATCCTGGAAGCTGTCCTGCTTCAAACATTGTCCAGAGTTTTGAGAAAAATCAGAGTCTTCCTCAAAGGGAAGAGAATGAGAGAAACTGAAGTGAGAAAACAGGGTTCAAATTTAGCCAAATTGAATGGCTTAATCAGTTTTCTATTCTGTATCTGCATGGTCAAAATGAGGAAAAGCACTAATTAGCATTACCAGAATTATGATAAAACTGATTTACAAAATAGGAGAATGAGAACATGTATTTGAGATTTGTCATGTTTGCTTTGTTGGCACAGACCTTTTGGTCTGTGTATGGGTAGTTTCATGTGTGTTGAGTATTAAGAGTCCCAGATACTCACTTGCCTCCCCAGGAAAGCAAAGAAGGAAGAGTAGCCAGCCCAGCCCTGGGAGCGTGGGCTGCTAGGAGGCAGCTATCACTGGCCAGCTCCAAGTTACAAATAGTGCCCTGTCTGTACCGTGTGCTTACCGTAGTTTTTATAAAATAGTTTGCTTTCAAAGAGTTCTGACTGGTCTTGATCTATGCTGCTATAGAAACATCAGCCTGTCATCTAGACTTGTATTTATTTTTATATGTGAAATATCCTAACTTAGAGACCTGTCAAAACTCTAATGGAGGTCCGCTGGTTCCTCAAGTCCCGGGAACCCCATATTAAACCCTGTTTTACAGCTTCTTGATTCTCTCCTTCCCAAGGGCAGCCTAATGGTGAATGTGAGGTGTATCATAATGGATGTCTTCCCTCAAATCCTCCAGCTTTAAATTCTTTCTTTTTCTAATTCTAGTGCTAGTTCAACTCACACTTCCCCTTTTGTGCTGTTATCTGCTGTCTGTGGAGACCTAGATTTGATCTAGTAAGAAAGCACCGTGTGTCACAACAGATACTTTACACTTCCTTAAGGTTTCTACTTGGCTGTAAACAAATAAATAAAGTCACTATCAGAAAAACTTTCCAAACAAAGACCAGAATTATTTTATTTTCCTTTACGAAGAAGCCAAGAAAGCTAATGCAATGGTTACAAGCTCAGAAATATAAACTGCTGTAAACTTACTTAATTCAGTGCTTATGTGAGTGTACTGAATTAAGTAATCTCACTGTAGCAGCTCATTGCTCCTCAGACTTTTTCACACTTTCTGCCATAATATCCTGGGCCAGGTGTAATAGATGCTTCTCAGCTGGCCAGCTTTTACTGATCTTTCCTATTGGTAGCTGCTAAGGAAAATTAATCCCTTGATAAAATTTGAGCGTCACAAGCTCAGACTCCTTCCAAAGAAATGGAATTTGTCCTCCAGCTATTCAAGTGCACATCAGCTTTCCATTTTCTATAGCTATCATGGTGTTGTGCAACTCTGACCAAGAGGTTCAGCTCCCCTGTGTTTGTTTCACTAGCTTGTCATTCTTAAATGAACATACTAATTAAGTGTTTATAATATTCTATCTTGCTGTAGATGCAAATGCTATACCTTGGCCATACCTTAATCATCAAGGGTTAAGTGTCTTTTTCTCCACTTCATTTAAATTCAGCAACTTTCTACCTAGTCCATCAGCGGAGATTTAAAAAAAGGTTGACATTTGTACTGCCAGCAAGTGTGGTTTGATTCACGTAGGAGATACTGGTCAAATGAAGCAAATCCTGTTTATTCAGAAGTTTATTTGATATTACAGTAACCTGATGTGTTGCACAGCTGACAGTACCTGCACTTAGGCATGCAAAGACTCCTCTGCTACCTCAAGGAGCCCTGAGCTGAAGTGTGGTAGAAATAACATTCCAATCCCCTCTAGCTCTTGTAAAAGGTGACTATTCACAGTCAGCAGATAGCCAGTAGTAGTAGTTTCACATTTCTTGAACTCTGTTTACAAAAGCTGGCCAAATATCTAGAGCACTCTAGAAAGTTTGGCCTTTTTTATAGCGTTTGTGCTGCGAGTGGGTGCTAGGTAAGTGATACATATTGACAGTAGTCATTCAAATGAACAAGGTTTGTTGTTTTTTTTTTTGCTCCTAGTGATTTATAGTTTATTACTTCTTTCCTTGCATGGATTAGGCTCAGCAAATCCATTTTATTTTTTTGAAACAAAATCCTTTGAATTTGTGTGGTTTTCCTCTTAGTCCACTGTACCTCCTGCTGGTATGAGCTGTTCAGAGCAGAGTGAAGGAGAACTAAGGGACTTTTTTAAATGACCTTCAGCTGACCAACATTTGATTTAAATTTTATGGGTATAACATGTTGTTAATCGCACAGCTATTTGCATTTATGGCCTGCAGCCACCCTTCCCTGGGCTGTGATCTCCTTCAGTCTCACATTAAGCCAAGTTTGGCTGGCTAATATTTGGATGTTAGATTTTCCAGCCTTTCAATATATGGATATCATGGGAAACGGTGTTGTAGCTCTTGGGTGACACACTCACCTCAGATCCACTGCAGATCACCAGAATGAGCTGATAGTCACTCTGCTGTACTAGCTGAGGTACTGCCTTTTTGCTAAGTGAAGTATAGGATGTACAGGATGAGGCACTGAGGAGATAAGCTTTTACAAGCACTGCTGTGATTGTTCTTGGGAAACAGAGAAGCATGAGTGGGAACGGAGTGGGGAAGGCAACAATCAATTTCCTCATCATTCTCCCTTGGTGCCCACGAACACTGAAAAACTTGGAAGAGTGAGGTCAAGGGAGACTCTTTTCCACCTGGAGAAAGTAAAGATGCTCTCTTGATGAAAGGGAATGAAAAGCAAAGAAAGATCAGGTTATAGTGGAGCAAAAGGGAGCAGAAGTTTAGAAGGAATGTGTTGGTGCTCTGCAGAGAAGTTGGCAGAGGAGGAAAGCAGTTTCCTTGATTTCTCTGTCAGTTCAAAAAAAGCTTAGTGACCTCCTTGTAGCAAATGTCCTTACACAGAATGACCTTCAGGTCACTGAAAGCTGCACAGGCAGAGGGTTCCCACTTGTGCAAGGAGTGCTGGATGGCAGGACTAATTGCCTTCTCCACATTGTGTGAGCCATCAGTTTTATCAGTATTGCTGTGTTCAAAAATATTGCATGTTTCAGAGATTTTTTTTTCCCTAATCAGTTCTTTCTAAAAATATCAAAATACAGGTTATGGGGAAAGCACTGTTGTCTTTCTGGAAATGCTAAACTGTTTACTGCATTCTGTGAAAGGCAGATGTTTATTTTTTTTAGTCCAAGGCCATAGCTGTGAATAGAACAGCAGTGAAGGTCTTAAATTCCTCCATGCCTAAAAAAGTGAACCGTAGGTATCAGAAAATGCTCTAAACACAGTATTGGGGTGGCTGGGCCTACTATAGTGAAGCCTAAATACTTGGTGTGCACTTAAGTGACATATAAGAAGAGATATTTTAATTTCAATGTTTTTTCAAGCATACATATTGAAGAGAAAATGTTAGTAATTGATGATCATTTTTTATTGTTTCTCATGAAAAAGTCATGTTGGGTTTGTTGTGTGATGAGGCAGACATGGAAGTCTGGTTAGAATGGTGGTTATGCTGGCTGTTGGTGTGGTGTACACTGTTCAAAGTTTGATGAGCACGTTCTAAGACAAAGAGAAACATTATGAACTTATCAAAAGTTGTCTCTTCTTATTCAGCCTGTGGCACTGTATGCAATTTATCTAAGTGACGCTGAGAAACAATTACATTTACTGAGTCTCCTCCAACATCTGCTCCAAAAAAAATGCATTGCTGATAGATTTGATGGGAGAAAAAGGTTTATAGTAGTGCTCAGAAAGGTATGTTGTCCAAGAGGTAAAACCTTCATGCTTGGATTTTAAAATGCTTAATGTGAGTTTAAGTCTGTTCCCATTGAGGTCAATGTAAGTTTAATCACTGATTGTTTTCACTAGGAACAGAGGCCAAAAGTAAGCACCTTTTAAAATACCACATAACAATTTCTAGCACACGCATGTGGCAGCTACCAAGACAGCTCATTTTTCTCTTAGACACAGAGCATGGTCCAGGTTTTTTTTTCATTTCACTTTGGAAAAATTTCCATGGATGGCAATGGGAGTTTGACAGAATTAGCTCAGCAGTCACTGCAAGACAGTAAGACTCAACCAATATGTCTAAGATGCATAAGAGTATCTGTGAGATAGATTTGCTGCAGTGTGTACCAGGAAGCATTGCCTCTATGCTCGAGTGAAACTGTTACCATGCACAAATGAGTTTCAAAAAAAGGATGAAAAATCTCCAGGGAGATTTAAAGGTCGGAATTTAGTCTTGTTCCCCAAACAACACAAAATACAGAGAAACATAAACAGAGCCTTCAAGGTCCCCATTTCACTTACAATATTTTTTTAAGCATGCAAAAAAAGGAGACTTGTAATGGAAGCACCAGGTAACTCCTTGACATGGATGCTTTGATAAAGGCAGTTTTGGGAGACAATAGCCAGAAGCCACATGACCATTGAAACAGCTGCTTTATACTAGGCTGAACTGCTCCACAGAGCCATTCATTTAAGAGCTAATTCTGCTCTCTGTGAAATTTTTGGTCTTCAGCTTTGAATACCATCAGGGGAGGCATCAGTTGGCAGCAGATGTGAAAAGCTATTCATGTTGGCAACCTGAACAGCTTGGCTGGGGAACTTCGTGCAATGCTTAAATTAAAAAAAAAAAAGAAAAGAAAAGAAAAGAAAAGGGAAAAGTAAGGAGTCAGAATTGCATTAAGTGAATAAAGATTTTTCTGTACCAGATTTATAGTATGTTCTTCAGAGGTTCACGATGTTTTCTATTACTTAGAATATTACTACTTTCTGCACCCCTCTTTTTATTTGCAAGTTTTGAATCTAATTATTTATTTGTATAAAGGCATAAAACTGCCAAATTGCATCACAATCATGAAAGCATTAGCAATGTTTCAGCATCATCATAAAAAAAACCCCAGATTCTAATGTAGTAGAAGAATGTGGCCTTTCCTAAAGCGATTTTCACGTCTAGCATCCTTGTCCTAATCTGCCTGTTTTAGGTATTAAGTAATTTTTACTGAAGTTACATTCAATTATAGTATTTGAGGGTGTGATTTTTTTTTTTTTTAAGTAGCAATTCAATTACACTGAAGATGACCTCCTGGCAAATGGATGTATATTATCTTGTAATTCCAACAGCTAGGTGAGCTCCATCACACAATATCCTTGTGACAAAACTCCTCCTTGCCCTAGTATCTGCTTCCTCCTGAGATTGTATGTGAGTGTCCCCAGTGAAAAATAACACTTAGTAAAAGATAAGTGGAGTGTTTTTTTTTTTTTTTTTTTTTTTAAGCAATTAAAAAGATGTAGAGAACCACATTAAAATGTTCTGTCCAGGGAGCTCCAGTGCATTTCCTTGGGTCGAGGCCATGTGCAACGATCTTGTACTCAGTGATCTGAGAAGGAGTTTTGCACCGAGATCGGCTCACAGCCCCCAGCAGCTGAGTGCCTCTAATGATAGTGTCAAAGAAAACTTCCCATTGCAGAGCTCCACTAGTTATGAAATATGGGTCAGCTGCTTGGGCTATGACCATTGCATGTCAGTTAATATTTATCAAGGACAAAAATATCTTGCTGCAAGAGAGTAGCATTTGTTCCACTAGTTTGAGACCAGTTGTGCATGGTTTGGATTTAGAACTATAAAATTGCTTTTGACTGTTTGAGGCTTAGCATCTATTTCAGTGCAGGCCATGGGTTTCAGAGAAGCATCAGGGAAGGGGGTGGGGAATTAAGAGGCTGTGTATAGATTAATAATCCCTTTATATCTAGAAAAAACATTTGTATTGTATATATGATTTCACTGGCTGATGACTGTAACCTGAAGCTTAGGGGTCATCTATAAGAATGGCAGGAAGTGAGCTTCTACCAGATTTTGTGATCTGAAATTATGTCATGTCAGACAAGACCCTATACATCAACTCTGAACCATCTTGTGATGTTTTTGGACACAGTTTGTTCTCCTGGAGCCAGAGGTACGGGAATGGAAGTAAACAATGATTGTGACCTGATAACTTATGAGAACACGACGTGTACATCTATGTGTAGACAGACATTTTCAGACATGACTTCATTATTAATAATTACTAGAGAACTTTAAATAACTTTGGAGGGATGTAAACATTCTGTATCATCAAAGACATGGGAAACTGCCCAGCAGACAGTGAAAAATATGAATAGGCAGACTGCACCATCTTGTACCTTCACTGCTCCTTGCAAGAAGCATGAATCTCATTTCCCCCATGATTTGATTGAACAAAGCTCTTTGGCTCAAAATATTCTTTGTGTGTGTGTGTGAGAGAGAGAAAAAGCTTAGAAACAGGATAGGGAAGAAAAGTTCTATGTTCTTGTTATCGTGAATTCCAGATCCTTTTTATATCCTATCCGTTTCTGGAATAAGCAAAGCTTGTTGTTAAATCAGTGTTTCACCTCCAACAAATAACTTTGAGACATTGTAACTTTTCTTTAAAAGACTCTACATCCTAAGACAAAATATTGCACCAAGCTGGTAATAATTGACTTTTTAATGTTAACTACTGTAGCTTGAAACAGCATATGGGGTTTTGCTGCTGGATATTATTAGTGCCTTTACATTTGGAGAGCAAACTTTTGTTCCATTGAGGATGGCATTGGCAAATTGCCTGTGCCCGAGAGACACACTTAGACTGCAAATAAATGTACATAACTGGAACAAAAAATTAATTCACATGAGCCTGCTCATAGTAGTGTGCAGTTGCATCTTCAGCAAGTCAAACAGAAACGGCTTGTTTGCAATCAACAGAAATAGCTCTGGATGTGGTGGGGTAGTTGCAGGGAGAGGGAGGCTGCAGACCACCTCTGAGTGCTTTGGTGGGTGGCATCAGCCCTGCAGAAGCACTTCCTTCAGACTCCTTTAAAAAAAAGTCTGAAAAGTTCTGTTATTTTATACTAGTCTGTTGAAAAACATGTATATACTGGAATTCTTCCTATCAATGTGAATGATGTCTTATAGAGCCTTCATTCTGTGGCGAGTAATAATGGAGAAATTATGAAAATGCAACAAAGCCTTTGTTTTCAGCACGTACTGCTATGGAACACAGACAGCATGGCAGTTTGCCATGCTGGTTTCTCTGGTGCATTGGTTTGGCAACCATATCACCTGTATACGATAATGCACTCAAGGATAAATCTTTTGAGTCAAACAAATGGCTTTGATAAGCTATCAATATTTGACTAAGAGGCTGTTGGAAGCACACCCACTTAGCTGAAACTAAAAGAGTAGAATTTAGGACAGGTGATATAATCCGACTTGACAAACTAGTTAAATATTGACAAGAAGTGGAAGAGCAGCAGTGTTGGGGCTGAAGAGGAAAGCACACCCTTGCTTTTCTCATTGAGCACATTCAGGATTTTCATATCCAGAATGAGTGGCTGCAGGAACCCCAACGATCCAGCCCAGTATAACGACCTGCGTGGCTTATCATTTCTTCAGCTGTTGAAGGTAGGTCTGCTCTCCCAGGACAGCTTCTGAGGAGCAGCACCTCCTGAGGAAGCTGGGCGGACAACTCCAAGCTGGTTTAACTTCAAGGGGGTGTTTTTATCATGGGTCACACGGTTACATGTGGGCTTATACTGTTCAAAAGTCAATGAATAAAAAATAGGCAATGAAACATAACATGGTACATTCCCTACCTTGTAAATCAGAACGATTATGCACATGTGTGTGTGTTCATTTTAAAATGTTTGTTTAGTTAGTAGAATTATTATAAGTCTGTGCTTAAAACCAGCCATTAGCTAATGGAGAGACCTCATTGTCAGGGGTATTAGGAGATTACAGATTCATTTACCATAATGCAGAAAGATAGTCCAAGTAGTCTGCTTTTTGTTTTTGTGTTTGTTTAAATTTATTTACATACTTTAACCCATTCCCTAGCATTTTATCTTTCAACATAATCCTTTCATAATCTAAAAGGTCGGGCAGAGATGCTGCTCCACATGATAACTGAAGAGCTATGTAAATAAAATCTGACATATTAACTGCTTTGGATTCCTGTAGTTTCATATTTTGAAGTAAGAAAATTTAGTGTAGATATGGGAAACAGCCATGTTTGTGTTTCCAACAGGGTAATTAGTCAGCAGCTGGAACTTTTAAAACCAAATAACAGGAGCCAATCACCTTCCCTCTATTCCCACAGCAGCAGTGAAATTAGGACATAGAGGAAAATAAAAAATATGTTGGCATTTTGGGTTGTTAGCACAAATGATTTTAAACCAAATAATATATAAACCAAACTGGAACAAGCACGCAGGACAGCAAGCAATAAAATATTTGGTATTTATTTTAACATGTAGTCTCCTTGGGAGACAGTCCATAAACATGTGATAATATAGATGTCAGATACTGATTGTTATGTACCCCCATAACTAGAGCATTGCCCTGTACAATTCCAGTGTGCCATATGGCCTGAACATACCATGCAATTCATTTGTGAACATATTACAGCTTTATATAGCCTCAGAGAAACATGGCAACGTGTGATGTAATGCTCATGGACAGTAGTTTGTTGGCTCATTTGCCAGTGCTTTAAATAGAATGATGCTGGGCACATTAAATTTTATATTTGTTGCTTCTAAAGCTGGGAAATTCCCTGCATTTTTTGGTTTTTTTTTTAGCAGTCCTCAGTATGAATTGTTATAGGAAAAGAAGAGGGATATGGAAAAAGGGAAATCTTATATATCTGCAAACTGATGCACAATCAGCATCGCCTGGTTCTGCAAACACTGGGTGCAACACTGAATGCCTTTTTTGTTCTCAGGCTGAAATCACAAGCACGTTCTTGATAAAAAACTTGGAGTCTGTCCCATGGTGCTATAGCTAAGGTGCCGAACTGAGAAGAAAGCCATATGTGAGGCTATTTGATTAAGGATTAGAATGATGCAACTTCATCTCATTTGGAAAATTTAATCAATTTTCCTGCCGTACAACATGATAACTTTTGGTTTCTCAAATAGCTTCAGGTCTGTTAAGGAGAGGTTTGGATCTGGGTTAGAAGTGAATTGTAATAAGGCTGACATAAAAATTATTAAATATTTTATTAAAAATATAAAGAAGAGAGGTCCCTGAAATACTTAATTCCTTACCCTGTACTTGGCACTAGTCAGGCCACATCTTGAGTACTGTGTCCAGTTCTGGTCCCGTAATTCAAGAGAGATACTGATGTACTGGAATGTGTCCAGGGAAGGGTGATGAAGCTGGTGAGGAGCCTGGAGTACAAGACCTGTGAGGAGAGGCTGAGGGAGCTGGGGTTGTTTAACCTGGAGAAGAGGAGGCTCAGGGCTGACCTCATTACTGTCTACAATTACCTAAAGGGAGGTTTGTAGCCAGGTGGGAGTTGGTCTCTTCTCCCAGGCAACCAGCAACAGAATAAGGGGACACAGTCTCAAGTTGTGCAGGGGGAGGTATAGGCTGGATACTAGGAGGAAGTTCTTCCCAGAGAGAGTGATTGGCATTGGAATGGGCTGCCCAGGGAGGTGGTGGAGTCCCCATCCCTGGAGGTGTTTAAGGAAAAACTGGATGGAGCACTTAGTGCCATTGGATAGGGCTAGGTGATAGATTGGACTGGATGAGCTTGGAGGTCTCTTTCAACCTGGTTCTATTCTATTCTATTCTATTCTATTCTATTCTATTCTATTCTATTCTATTCTATTCTATTCTATTCTATTCTATTCTATTCTATTTCCCCAAACTTATTTGCAATTAATGCACACACATTCTGTTATGCAGTTGGTAAAACTAAATTCTGCAGAATGTGTATATACAATCAGATTGATTTAAATTATTTTAGGAAAGGTTTAACCAACTGGAGAGTCTTGCAGCATAAACTGCTGCTTAAAGGTTAAACAAACTTTCACAAACTTTAGAAAAGAAAGTATGTTCTACTCAATGGTCACAGTCTCAATATTTGTAATCCAAAAGTGTATGTGGAAGCATAAATGAGGAAAAATATAGTCCCTGCCATGGGGTGGCCTTCCACATGGTGATGATGTGTCAGGGTTTGCTGCTCATGTAGCTCAAATTGAGCATGTTGTGTTAGAAGATCCATGGACACAAGGCAAGTCCTCTGTGGCTCTCAGGAGGTCATTGGAATGGTCAACCACGTGGATGAAGCAGGATCCAGGTTTACAGTCTGGAATGGTCCAATCGGGTGCTGTGTATAGCAAAGGAGTCAGCCCTCAAGCTGGAGTGGAGGGCTGGCAGGTCCCAATGTTGCAGGCCGTTGGTAGGTCATCAGCTAGACTTGGTCAACGTTAAATGGACTTGGGCTTGGCTGAGCTTGGGCAGGTAGCTGTATCCTAGTGTGGGCAGCTGTTTCAGTCACTTGTCTCAGTGCAGAAGACATGTAGGGTGAGTCCCCAGCTACACGCAGTGCAAAAGCAAGCAAACAGGTAGTGGACAAAACAAAGGCAGCAGCAGCAAACCAACAAGTTGGCTAGGTTTTTAAGCGTTTTGACGAGTGTCTTTGACCAATAGCAACAGATAAAAACACCCCTGGAACCAATCCTAGGTTATCTTACCAAAAAAGAGAGATGCACATACCTAGCATCCGTGACCTGTGTTTTTCCAAAAACAAAGCAGGGTGTAAAAGAAGGCCAAATAGGGTGTCTGTAGCAGAATGAGAGGCACCAAGGCTTTTGTCTGCTCTCCTGCTTATTCCATCCTGGGAAGAAGGAGGTGAGGGGAGGGGGAGGGGGGGGGTTGAAGGCAAGGTGGGTATTCAGATAGGTGTTTAGGACATGATATGTATTTTAGGTATAATTTGGACCTTCCACTACAAGGTCACTAGTGTGTATGGGTCACCAACATAAAAGTCAGGGTTTTTTTGGTCCAGTCTAAGTTTTCTAAGTATACAATGGCATATTGAGTCCATATTTCACGGTGTAATCCAGCCAGCATTTAGTAAAAATGAAAAGCATTCATTGATTACTCTTTGGACACATTCAGAACCCTTCCACATGTTGAGCTGCCTGGGTGTGACTCCCTGTTGCTGTACTGGAGTTTTCTGCTGTTGCAGCTTTATTGAGATCAGGGGAGTTACTGAGGCTTAACCCAGAATTGCACAGTGGTGACATCAGCCTTGTTAATCCACGAGGGAATTCTGCACATGGAAAAGCTTCCAAACAGAATATAGTTTTTTCAGAAAGGAAAAATGGGGATGGGAATCCAACCAAACATGAGGAGCTGGTGCTATTATATACAGCAAACAATGGAATGGCATCTTTTTTACAATTTAGTGATACAATTCCAACAACCTACTTCAAAGAATGAGTAAGAATATAAGAGAATACTAAACCCAAAAGATTAAACAATACATACATATATCCATGGGGAAGGGCAGACATGATTTAAGGGCAATATCCTGAGATACTACACAACTCTAAATTTAACTTTCGAGTTTTGTATTCAGAGTTTTTTGTTGTGTTGGATTTGACTCTCTTGGGGCAAATATCTGACCGTGGGTTATATCTGCTGTATGCTGATGGTGGTGACCTCATGTTCTTGCATTCCTGATGCCGATGCAGAAGGGAATGAACTATGGATTTCCCACCAGGGATTCTTAAAATAGAGAGACCGCTTTCACGTGCCCTCAGGCTTTCAAAAGGACACTGATTTTCTTTAAACAAAACCTCAATGTAGAATAGAAAAGCAAAGAACTATCCCTCAAAGTTTGGGTATAGGCAAAACTTACAAAGAAAATCTGTAGGTGGAGATTGAAGCAGAAATGCATGTTCTCAGGCATATCCTTTGCCAGAGTATAACATAAAACACAGAAAGGTAAATTACAGGGAGAAACATGGACATAGAGGACTGTCTGTTGGGAGGGATGCACAGAGCTCTCACATATGTTCCCATGCATCAAAGCTGTGCAAATACTTTGGAAATCTGATTAAAAAACCCAGAGATTATCAGCCTGTTCTCCAGGGAACTGTCACAAAGGCCATGCAGGACAGTCAGTACAATAAGCAGTTACATTTCCTTTTGGCTTTTATTGAGGGAAGAATAATTTATTTAGCAAACAAAGCCCAGCTGTATTGTGAGTGCAAGATATCCTCTACTCATTCGTTTGGCAAAGTGCTGCAGTAAGTGTTAGCCAGGAGGAAGTGCATATGCAGGTGGACAAAATGTAGTTTAAGATGAAGCTGGGATAAGATTCAAGGCTTTTTCATTTTTTATGGCTGCAAGTGGACAGACTGATCTCATTACCTCTAGTGTGAAAAAAGGGGTCACGTAGCAGTGAGCTATTTACTTATGAGACAAGCTTCTTGTTTCATGCCTAGCTCCAGAAGGAGGGCAGGATTTACTGATGTGCAGGCAATTTGGCATAGCACATCTTCTCCTCAGTGACATGCTTACCAAAGAGAACTTGACCAGCTTACACGAATGGTTCATATTTGCAGGACTGGAATATCAATCCCTGTATCTAAAACCAGGTTAAAAAAGAGACAATCAAGAAAGTTGCTCTTGAGTTGGCTTGAAACGAAGGAAATACTCAGAGATTTCTGTTAGAGTAGCAATCTTACAATAACCACTGCTGGAGACTTCATTCCATACATACTTGAATGTTAGCTCTGATTTGGCTTTGAATCTCAATGCTGACTCTGTTCTCATGCTGCATCCAGAGCCTAAAAATACTTTCTCTACCCCATTTATTTTCCCAGGCTTCGTTAATTAATAAGATCTGTGTGCATTCCAGTCCGAGCTCCAGATTTTGACATCCTATGGACTTCAGCTATTTAAAGCACAATTCCCATGAATAAGTCATAGTAAACAAGAGTCAGCAGGAAGTTATCATTTGTTGCTCAAAAAGTAGTGAGTGCTAAATTAAATAAATAGCATGTCTTTTTAATGTTCTGTCACATGGATTAAAATCAGATAGAGCTTTTATTGAATCTGGCCCAGAGGTTACAAAATAAAATAAATACCATGAAGTTGATTCGATTCTCCTGCTTGCTTGTTTCACTCTAGTCAGAGAAAGTGTTTGCTTATGGAGGCATATGAAATGTTTTGAATGAATCCAGAAGTACTTCTAATCTGCATCTCAGAAGCTTGTAAGAAAGTACTGTAGTTTGGGGAAAACGTAACTTTAAATCATCACATTTAGTATTATCATAAATAATATATAAATAATCTTATTTAATATATATAGAATTAAACTTAACTTTAAATAATCAGGCTATTTAAATAATCAGGCTTAATGACAACTTTTAGTCAGTTGTCACTTAATATCACACTCCTATTTATTCAGTGAAAACTCTGCAGCTATTCTCTGTGATTGAGCTAAACCAACTGGCAGGAGAATGGGGATTTTGAAAACTAGAAGATGCTTCTTTTGGTTTTAACTGTGGGAAGAGAAACTTGAGAGGAACAAGATTTTACTCTACGATTAAATGAGTGAAAACAAAGTTGCACGTAAAGTTTCCTATATGAAGCAAGGTAGTTCGAGTGTTCATGCTAGTTCAAAAGAGAGTGCAACATCTGTCTTGGTAATATTTTTCACTGCATTTTGTATCAATTTAAAGAAAGCCAAGAAGAACAGCAGAGATGTTGTAAGAATGGATTTCCAAGCCAAGTTCACAAATGGGCTTTAAAAGTGATTAATAACCACTCAGCATAAGCAGGCAATATAATGTAATCACACCTGGGTAAGACACAAGGGGTTTCATCAGGCTCTCCCTGCACATGCTATGGAAAACAGTTTTTGTTAGTTACAGTTTGTGTTTCTGGTAAAGTTCCCCTCAACATCAAGAGGAAATTTGCCCTGGAAAGAAACATGGATTTGCCTGTTAATACAGTATGTTATCCTCATGCCACCTTGCCCTAAACAAACTGGTACCGTAGCAGTGGTGTAACACTGCTCCATTTGCTTCCTCCTCTTGGCATTCCAGCCCTGTGTAGTTCTTTCTGGTCATAGTATCTCTGCATAGTATATAGGTTCAGCAGAGAGTTTTGAGGAAAGAATCTTTGCAACTTGTACTTTCCTTGGATTGTGTTCTGATCCTTGGCCCTGCCTAGGACAGAAATAAACTTTCATTGCAACTCCTCCCTGAGGCTGGAGTTTTAAAATCCAATTTGGGGATTTTAGTTTTGAAATGTCACTTGAATCCCTCTCAAACATCATCATCTGTGTTCATTTCTCCTATGTAATTCACTCTTCAGGCTCCAAAATATGACTTTAAATTATATTTTCAAATATGTGTTATCTGGAATATGTTGAATATTTCCAAAGCTCAATAGGGAAAAAAAACAAACCTCTGGAAATAGTTATGTGTTTTTAGAAGCAAGAACAGAAATGCAGTGTGTCAGCAGTGTATACTAAAAGAAATTTACTCCTAAAAATAAAAACAGTAGAAGATTGTATTTATTTATTTGTAGATAGATCTTAACTTGTACTAAGGACTCTTCATGTTCTATATGAGTAATGAATAGCTTTGTGAATTACTGCCTGTTTTGTGCAAAAAAAAAACCCAACAAAACAAGTGGCACCTCACAGGTAAAACTGCTTTCACAGTTAGCAGGTGAAGCATGTCTGACCCTTCAGTATATCGTCTTAAATAGTGATGGTCCCTCTGTTACCACATTTTGCTATGAACCCATATGGTCTATCTGCAGACTGCCAAACATATGGAAAAAGAAAAGCTTGGACTGCACATAGGATGACAGGCCTTCAGATACTCTGTAGTGAGGTCCAGTTGGCTCAAAGGGTTTGTTTTTCTCCATATCACATTTGAACATGCCAGTTGTCAGGTGAGTCACTGCAGACATTTCTAGCCTTATTGATTTATTACTGCACATCTATTTTTAATTCATAGGTATTCAAAAGCAGATAAGCTATTTCCAGTAGACAGGCACAGGCACAGAAATCAATCTAGTTCCTCCGTAATGTTAATAAAACAAACATCTGTTTGGCAAAATATTTACTAGTCAATGCCAGTACCTAATAAGGCACATACGGAAACACTGACCAAAAGAAATGAAGGAAAAACAGGACAAAAAAGACACTCAGTGAATGCAGCTGCTGAAAGGTGGATAGCCTCTGTATCTGCTCCTGATACTCTGGGACATGATTTTAAAGATGTTTTTTTGTAGCTAGCAAACATTCACTTCAGTTTGCTGGACTGCTGGTGGCCTGGATTGTATGACACAACAGGTGCCCCTGTTATCTCCAAGGCAGTGGTGCTCCATGCCCTCTGTACACACAGCTTTATCTGCATTTACTTGTGTAATATTTTTAATCCCCAGACCAAGCTTTAGCTTCATATCCTGGATGTACACCTATATTTATGCAAGTTGGTACTGATGTTATTAATTTTCTCACCCCATTTACTAAAAGCAGTGTCTATATTTTATGTATGTTTTAAACTGCAGTAGTGCAAAATACAAGTCTGTTCTGCAGAAGCTTTGAAAACTTGAGGAAACAGGTCAGGTAGAGAGATCTAATCTAGGCAAAGTCCTCCTCTTTAAAACATTTCTGTACTAGGAGAAAGAGTTCTTGCTGGCATGTTCGATGGCCTGATACTCAAAACTAGACTAATGTAATACAGACAGACAAGGAAATCTCTTCTGAATTATTTTCCATGCCAGTCCTGACATACACTGAATCCTGGGTTTATCTCTACTTTATAAAAGGTGTTTTAAAGAATTCTTTTTTTTTTTCCTGTTCAGTCTAAACTGCAGTGTTTTCAATGCTAACAGCTATACATATCTGCCATTGGATACCTGGGTGTAGCTCCCAGCACTGTGCTGCACTTTCAGGTCATGCTGGAGAGGCTCTGTACAGGCACCTCTTTCTTTCGTGATTAGCATTTGTTATCTTTTATGTCTCATGCTCCTCTGTAACCTTTCCTCTCTCAGAACCAGAGAATGGTTTGGGTTGAAAGAGATGTTAAAGATCATCTAGTTCCAAGCCCACTGCCATGGGCAGGGACACTTTCCACTAGCTCAGGTCATGGCTGTTGTTTCCTTCAGGATTGTGTTTCAAATCTGATACTCTGAAATCACACTTCTGAGATCAGCCAAGTCTCTGTCCCTCATCACTGTTCTCACTATCAGCCCTCAAGAGAGATAGCTCCCAGTGTCAGTCTATCTCTTCCTTAACTTTTATCAGTTTACATCAAATCTCTACATTGCAAAAAGTTCAACTGTGGCTTGACATAAGACATTTCCTTAGATGCCACCGAAATATCTAGGAACAACATTTCTATGAAATATTTTGTCATAGTAAATAGAACTTTGTTTCTGGGGAGGTATTAGGAAACTCAGCAGATCTGCTAACTTCTGGATGTTGTGTTGTTTGAGAGATGAGTTAATGCAATGGCATTTTAAATGTAATGACCTAAATACTCTTTCAGCTGACTGTAAAGTAAATGGACAAATGAAGCACATTGTTGTTTATGCTTCATTATGTAATGTTTTAATAATCTGTCATGTTTGGTGACAAGGACTTCAGCTTAACCCATACTTTTAATAACTTCATTGAAAATCTTAATTAGAATTTTATAATCCTGAGAAAAATCTATCAGGTAGCTGTTTTTTTTTTTCCCTAAAATTTTCCAAACTCACCAGCCTGTGACAAGAATTAAGATAAGAAGTCTGTTGCTGTGTTGTGTAGTGCTCCCCAGTGCTTCTGCTGGGCCAGGATAAACCCAAGGCTGAGCTAGAGCCATACCTATCAGCTGGCTCTCAGTACTATGTGCCACCTTACTGGGACCAGCCCAAGAATGATGTGTGGATGCTCCTTCTGTTGCTAAGTGTGAACAGCTGGGCTTAAAGCATGACCCTCAAGAAAGGCTCAGTAAAAACTCACATCTTAGGTAGGGAATTACCTCATTGAGTTCCTGAGACAAACTTGCAATGAGAATTGGCACACACAAGGGAAAGGGGAAGCTCTGCTGGGTGAATTCTGCTCTGTGCTCCAAGAGGGCACTTAAGACTGGGGCCCACAAAAGCCTGGGCTGTTGGAGTGGATGAGCTCCATAGCTATGGAGCTCAGAGCCTGGTATGGGGGGTGGGGTGCCTTAATTCTGGTGCATTTGGAACCTTCATAGAATGTGGAGTGGAGATGCCGCAAATGGGACTGCACAGCAGCCAGCATGCTGAGAGTTGGAGGTGCATTACTCTACTCACTGTGTGTTGGTGCCTGATTGAGAGGCTGCAGGCAAGCACCATCCAGAAATGTCTCTGGGCAGGTATTCTCCCTACAACAATAATCAAACAAACATGTTTGGCAAAACATTTATTAATCACTGCCAGTAGATAAGAGATTGTTTCATTGTAGTTCTGCTTTAGAGTTGTTTTCTTTCTAATTTGGTGGTTATTGAAAGCAAAGACTGACTCATCCCTTGTAGCAGAGCATCCTTTAGCTGGAGTCCTGCCAAGAGGACCACATTGCAAAGCAGACTTTCTGTCTGTTATCTGACTGAAGCTCCCACAGACGTTTGTGAGTTCACCTGTAAGTTTCCACCCTGGCAAACACTTCATGGGCTGTAGTAAGGGAATGAGTAGTGTAAGAACTGTGGAGTTGGGCTCATGGAATTAAAACCTGTGTGAAGTACAGAACTTTAGGGATTGACATGTTAAGGACATAAACAGCTATAGCTAATGCACAGCTTTTATTGGAGCATGCATCAAAAAAATCTTTCTTTTATAGGATGTGTGACTACAAGGAGAAAAAAGAGTGGGAAAGTTATATCTGGAAAGTCTTTTATTTGCCAAATCTCTGTGTTTTAAGCATCTTACATAGCTACATACTGTATGAAGATAAAACAGGAACAGAAAATCTGGCAAGCATCACTGTTTTTTTTTTCTGTTCTCGCCTGACATTAATCTGCACTTTCTTTACACTCTGATTATCAGTTCTCAGTTACTTTTTGTGCTCCCAACTTGGAATTAAATGCGACAAACCATGCTTAAGGATCAGGATTCATTCTGGCAGACAGATGCACTGGTTACTCATTGCGAGCTGTGCACAAAGCTGTGTGATCTGCTCAGAGGTATCTTTATAGAGCAGAGCTAAGCCCACAAATGGCTCTGTGGCGTTGGAGATGTGAAGTTGAAGACACTGGCTATTTAACGTCAGAAATAACATGGAGTATTAATAACACAGGTCTCATGTTATTAATAGTTTCCTTGATTCCCTCTTAACTACACAAACCACTCACACATCTTCTGGTCTCCCACTCTGTGGAATAATTTACAAGCATACACTCTTTTAGACTCTTTCAAACTCTGCTGCACAAGTGAATAAATGGTGGCAGCTTTATAAACCCCTTGACACTGTTCCAGCATTTAAAACCTCTGTTTATCCAGGATTCAGCAAGGACAGAAGTGACTTTCATGACAGAACTCTAGTAATGCTCCCTGCTAAAGCTCCGCTCCTTAGGATGCCATTCATTAGCTCTGAAATTTATGGCTACCGTTTATTGGCTTCAGGCAGAATAGGGCAAACACTTTTAATGAAGGAGAAGTGGGGTTTTCTCCTTGATCCATGTAAGTCAGTGTCTGATGTTATCTTGGAGATAACTAGCAAACATGGAGTTTAAAATAGAACAAGCTGTTCCCTCCATAATCAGGAAGCCCTCCAGAGTTTCCCAGTGTGCTGCTCTGCACCCAGAGGGTGCTTACTCTTTGATGTGAATGTAAATATGTCCAGGGAATTATAAAGAAGAGGAAGTTTAAATGTAAACAAAATAGTAAAACCCGAAAAGGTAGCATGGCAAGTTACCAGGAAATGACAATATTTATAAAGAGCATTGAGACAGGAAAGACATGAGGATGGTGCAGAAGAGTGCAATGTGTTGGTGGACATGAATTCCCATGGACAGAAGGCTGAGGGTGAGATGGGAGCTCTGAGTCTGACCCTTCTTTCCCCCCACCATCCCAGTGAGAAAGTTCTACATACAGAGCAATTCTGGAAGACCGTATTCCTGTATGCTTTAGAGAGACCTCTGAGCCCTCTTTTTTAAATTTATTTTTAATTTTTTTTTTAACCAAGAGAACTCTTACCTTTTAAAAGCATGCAAAACAAAGTGGTATCAAGCTCACAGAGGACACCAGACTAAACCTGCCCCTCAAAAACTATTTCTGCTTTTGGTATGCTGTTCCTTGGTTTGGAAGCTGTCAGCCTCTTGCAGGTTAGGGAACAGTTTTACCTTTGCTGAGGTCAAAGACCTCACTGCAGACCTGTCTGTGCTTTCTTTGCATGTACAAAGTGAGATGCAACATGGCCATCTCCTAAGTGCTAGCCAGCAAGATTGTACTAGTGTGCTATGATGTGAATGTATTCTCAGAAGTAAAGGATAACGCCCCACAGGAAAACAATCAGTGCTTGTCTTGCTTCTCTTCATGGCTTGTATTACACGTAAGTACTTTGCAGTGCTTGGATACTTTTTTAGCTTGCAATTGCAGTTTTTCCATATAAAGAACAAAAATGTCAAGCTATAACTTAGAAGTGTTGCTTTGGCTGAGTGGTCATAAAGCCTCAGTGCATTACTGACACTGACAGTGCTTCAGTCACACTGTGAAGGAATTAAATACCAGGTAGTATATTAAATATCAAGTAGGATAAATAATAGGTGCCATGGGATTCAAATTAAATGTAAAAATCTTCATTTGTTAAACCAGTAAGGTAATGATGAAATAACTCTTCTGTACCATAGATTGTTTTGGAATGTGAATTTGCTTGACTACCAGATAAAATCATTATAACAGATTTTTTATTATAGCAAAGAATCTATCAATCCAGCTTTGAAAGTCTGCGTCTTTAAATGCAGACCCTAGAGCCTAACACATGAACAGTGTCTTCCTTACAGCTATTGAACTTGTCTTTGTTCAAGAGGGGACTTAAATATATGTCTGAGGGTACAGAGCAGGCAGGCTTTGCTCTGGTAAAGAAAAGCACATCTGGATTCCCCAGCCGCATTTATCGGTTCAACAATCTGTTCTAACTTGGATCGAGAGAGGTTACAGAATTAGACTCTTTTATATAAAAAATAATCTGCCCCATGATGAATGGATTTTCGGTCCTCATACTGTAGGCCATGAGTATCAGCAGAGTATCTGCAAGGTATCTTTATCAGTACATACTACACTGATTACGTGCTCCAGAGAGACTCACTAAGTTATCTTTTCACCTTTTCCAAGCAGTATTGCAAACATATGTAAATAGCTGTAGACTGCAGTACTGAGTCACATTTGGTAGACTGTTTTGCAGACTCAGTAAATTAGACTATACTGCTCTCCTGATGAATTGTCATAGTGGGTCCAGTTTTAAGCAAAAGCTACAATGAGAATCTTCCAAAGTGTGTTGCAGTCTGCACGAAGGATTTCCAGAGGAGCACAGTAGCTTTGCTTTACATGTTTGTTACTGTGACCGAGTATGCAGTGACACTGAATATGCCTTTAATTATTTTTTAAAACCTGTGTCCACATTTCACCACATCATTTTAGTCCAGGAGAGAGGAAGTACATTACTTTGGCTGTTCTTTGTACCTTGAAAGATGTTCTGGGAAAGTAGGTGATCATTTCAGAAGCATAACAGAGATCTTGTGAGGTTTTTTCCAGCTGCTCTTTGGATTTTAATGCGAACAAAAATTTGCTTGGCTTGGGGCTTTAGTTGTGACAACCAAAACTCAGTTGCTACATTATCCTGCACTTGCTTGGCTGCCTTCATAAGAGTATTTGTGAGCTTGGCACACCTTTCATTTGAAATGAAGTGGAAAACAGAGTCTGGTTTTGAGTTTCATCACATAACTTTCAAGCTACCATAATCTACAGTGAGTTTTCATTAAAACAAACTATTTCCTCACAAGTAGTGAAGAGAGTAATAAAATGTGGATTTGCTGCTTAAAACTTATGAAAACTTATTTTCAGTATGTGAAAGGGAAAGGAAATGATCACTCTATATCTGTGATGAAATGAGGAGAGAGAATTTAAAAATCAGCTCAGTCTTTTTTTCTCGCTGTCTCTAAAATCCATGATGCTCTGTGCACTTCGTACCAGTGTCAGACGCAGAAAGGTCAGAGTGATGTATCTTTGTAGGCACAGCAGCCATGGCAGCTCTACATGTCTTCCTATGAAGGTTAAGTAAATAAAACAAGTGGTCAGAAGCTAGTTCTTGAATTGCTGCTAAAAGCCAAGGTTTAGCACCCTTGCAGTAGTGTAAGATTGAATTTATTGTAAGAGAATTTAATCATAAAACCCCCAGAACATTTCTCTGAACTACAGAAGATGAAGATTTTCCATTCCTCAACTTCTTGCAAAGTTCTTGTCTGCCTTCAAGAGGCACTGGGCGAGGTTCTGTATTTCATTTCCTTTCAGTGTTTCTAAAGATGCTTGGACCTACCAATTGTGCTGATGGTTGCCATATGGGATTAAAACAGAATAACATCTCAAAGATCAAGTGCCAGTCTACAAACAACAGAAGTTGAAATGTCCTACTGAAATTCTTGCTCCTTTTTATAGAATTTTTTTTTTTTTTTTTTGAGGGGAGTGTTGTCCTAAAATCCCACAAAGCACTTCCTGGCAATGACAACACAGTTATGTCGCACTTCTGTAAAGTATGGGAACAACGTCACCAGACGTCTGTGTAATCAATCAGAGTTTCTTAGGTACCCTTTTGTGCTAATTTTCTCTTTGTTAATTCACTTCAAAGCGTGAGATAATTGCAAGTTTCGATGTGTCCTGATATTATAGGTCACTGCAATTTTCTTCTTCTCTCCAGTGTATTTACCAGCCCTTAAGCTTTGTTTGTGAGCAGATTTGACCATAGTTGAACCTATATCAAAAAGAGCATTCAACAAAGCACTACTCGTTAGCCCTTAAATTCATTGTTTGTTATCTGACTTACATTCCAGCACAGCAACCCAAGCAGACAGAGAGGCACAGAGGGAACCTTGGCAGGAATGAAGGGGCTCTGCTGGAGGACTGATGAATGCACAATTGACGCTTTCTACAACAGCATGACAGCCTCTTCTTTTTATTGCACTCCACGGCATGGAGCTGCTTGTGCACTTGTGGGAAGTGCTGCCTGGCAGCTAATTTTTAAGCTTTAATGTGCAACCAGTTGATAGGTTGCAATCCAAGCTCTTGGACATACACCGAGGCAACCCAACAAACACATTCACAGTTCATAATATTGATCATTACAGAGCATTATGTATAGGAACGAGGCCAAACAATTTGAAAAATCTACAAGTGAAGTGCCTGTCCATGTATCATAGAATCATACAATCATAGAATGGTCTGAGTCAGAAGAGACCTCTAGAGGACATCTAGTCCAGCTCCCCTGCAGTCAACAGGTACATCCCCACTAGACCAGGTCACCCAAGGCCCTGTCAAGCCTCACCTTGAATGTCTTCAGGGAGGGGGCCTCAGCCACCACCTGGGCAACCTCTTCCAGTGCTACACCACCTTCATAGTAAGGAACTTGTACCTAACATCCAATATAAATCTGCTCTTCTCAAGCTTGAACCCGTTGTCCGTCGTCTCATCACTGCAGGCATTTGTAAACAGCTTCTCTCCATCCTTCCTGTAGGTTCCCTTTAGGTACTGAAGGGCTGCTATTAGGTTCCCCTGGAGCCTCTTCCTCTCCAGAATGAACAACCCCAGCTCCCTCAGCCTTTCCTCATAGCAGAAGTGCTCCAACATTCTGATCATTTTTGTGGCCCTCGTCTGTAGCCACTCCATCAGGTCCATGTCCTTCCTATAATGAGGAATCCAGAACTGGATGCAGTACTCCAAGTGAGGTCTCACCAGAGCAGAGTAAAGTGTCAGAATCCCCTCTCTGGATCTGCTGGACACACTTCTTTTGATGAAGCCCAGGATATGATTTTACTTCTGGGCTTCAAGCATGCACTGTCTGCTCATGTCTAACTTCTCATCCACCAGCACCCCCAAGTCCCTTTCCATGGGGCTGCTCTCTACACCTCATCACCCAGCCTGTACTGATTGTGAGGATTGTTCTGTCCCAGGTGCAGGACCCTGCACTTGCTCTTGCTGAACTTCATGAAGTTCACCTGGGCCCACCTCTGCAGCCTGTCCAGGTCGCTCTGAATGACCCCCAAGCCCCTCGTGTGTTGACACCATCACACAGTTTGGTGTCATCTGCAAACTTGCTGATGCTGCCCTTGATCCCACTGTCTATGTCATTGATAAAAATATTACAATGCACAGGTCCCCTGAGGGACACCACTTGTCAGTGCTCTCCATCTGGTCTTTGAGCCATTGAGCACCACTCTCTGGATGAGACCATCTAGCCAATTCCTTATCCACCAAACAGTCCACATGCAGCAACATGTGTTATGGCCATCACCTGCATTCCCTATGCTCTCAGTTGAGTAGACAGATCAGCCCAAGGTCCCAAGCCCTCATCTTTAAAAGCTGTCTATTGACTGGCCTCTGCTAGCTTTGAGATCACTTCTCCTTTTATGACTAACACTGCATCCCAGGCTTCATTTTCAAACAGCTGCATCCCAAAGAGCAGAAAAGCTACTTTTTTACGGTGGGAAGATCAAGACTGTAGGAATTTATTTTTTTTTTCCAAAAGCCACATAAAATAAAGATAATATCAACTCTTCCCAGAAATAAAGGTCAAATATGTTCCTTCAGTTTTAGATTTACATCAGTAATTTTATCCCACATATAACCTGCTCAGCTGGCTCAGCTGAGTACACAAATGGACACAGTAAGTGAAAGTGGTTCTCCTGGAGAATGAGAAGGGAAAGATAAAGTGGATGGTTTATTATTTCCTTTTGGATGACCTGAGTTTCTTGGATAAGCTGGTGAGAGAACCATATAGGTTGCAACTTAGGGAAGATATATTAAATAGGGCAAAAAAGAAAAAGAGCTGCAGCTGGGTGATCTCCCATGATTTCCAGTTCTACTGGAACATATGTCAGTGAACATATGTGCATGTATGGGATGTGAACTGGGGATAAGAACAAGCCTGAGCAATTTTCTTTTTTCCTGTTTTTTTTCTTGCTTGCTTGCTTGCTCCATTTGAAACTATCTGGGCTGCATCACTGAAGACAAAAATACTAAGCATTGCAAGTGAATAATAGATGTAATCATGGAAATACTTTCCTAGTGACATTGATCTAAGACTGTAACATTGATCTAAGATTCTGACTGGCAAAAAAAAATCTCATGTTTAGTTTTAAAATATTTTAAGTGCTATCCTCAGATCCTCATGTCTGGGAAGTGCCAGGCAGGAATCAGCAGGGTTGTTATCTCCAGGATAACTGCTGTCTATCACCTGGTGCTTAATGCCACATTGCAGTTGGCATTTCAACATGAGCCTTGCTTCAGAAATGTCTGCTTTGGGATAAGGGCTAGTCAAAAAATGGCAGTGTGGCTCTTCACAGACATCTCTTTATTCAGTGTATTTATAGCTGTGTCAGGTAGGAATACAAAACCATGAGGTGGGTTCAGTGGTGTTCAAATATTCAATTTTGGTTTACCATGTTAGAGCTTTGCATAGGTCAGATCCAAGTGGCAACAGAGTACATGTGCTCCAGGGACCTCTTTGAGCCTGTGTGACCTGTAAAAGTTGGGTATTTTTTACCCTCACTGGCCTTGTAATTCTGAAGTTTAGAAAGCTGATACTGAAGGAAGATGATGCATCCCAGAATGATTGTTCTGCTGTGAGCAACCTAAAACTTGCAAGACGTTATTAAAAGCTCCGCTCTTCTCCAGCTCAACTTTAATGTATATGCAAAATGATAGCCAAGCCTTTAGCTTCTCTTTATTGTGCTCGAAGCACTGAGCTGTGAAATAATGCTTAGAATTGATCACAGATGCGTAACGCAGTCCACCTAATGTGATAAAACTCCTTTTGGTATAGGGCACAATTACACAGAACCCAAACGCAAGCACAAGATGTGTGTACTTTATAAATTGGGTAATAAAATAAATGTTCATTGTTACTTTAGGACCCCAGTGTTATTCACAAATGTCTATAAATCTTAATGGAATAAATGGAGACTCTGAAGGTGGAGAATACTAGAGCTTATTTCGGCATGAACTGCTTGGTTAGTGAGACTTCCTATTAGAATTTTCTGCAAAGCTCATTTATGGAAATAATTAGAAACAAACTCCTCAGATCCACTTTGCTAGACTAATCTTCTTTACAAATTGCCACTCTAAAGTAATTTCTGGCTCTCTGTTCTGAGAAACTTTATCACAAAGAAGAAATGCAATATTAGGTTTGAAAATTAATACATGATAATCTGATGAGTGTTGGACAGTGCGTAATGAGCTTATCCTTCCACAAGCAACAGAGTGACAAAAATAGTACTGAAGTGAAGGAGGAGAGCTGAGATGAGTTTGAATCCTTTGGAATTAAATTTGATACCTGAGAGGATAAGTAGAGCTCTAGCACCTGGTTTGCAGTAGAAAAGAGATAAACGATGTTGTGACTCTTTGAAAAGGTATATTCAGTTTTTTAGGGAAACAGGGTTGAATAGAGGTGCTCAGAAATATTTTTTTTTAGAGATTTGAAACAATACCAGAGTGCTGTACCCTGGCTCAGACTGAGATAAGTATGCAGCCTTCATGAAGCCATCGTGGCTGGGCCTGGTCACCTGGTTGCGGAATCACAGAATTAACCAGGTTGGAAAAGACCTTTAGGATCATCGAGTCTAACCTATCACCTAACCCTTCTAATTAACTAAACCATGGCACTAAGTGTCTCATCCAGCCTCCTTTTAAACACCTCCAGGGATGGGGACTCTACCACCTCCCTGGGCAGCCCATTCCAATGCCAGTCACTCTTTCCTTGTAGAAGTTCTTCCTAATGTCCAGCCTAAACCTGCCCTGGCACAGTTTGAGGCTGTCCTCTTGTTCTGTCATTGGGTGCCTGGGTGAAGAGACCAACCCCTGCCTGGCTACAGCCTCCCTTCAGGTAGTTGTAGAGAGCAATGAGGTCTCCCCTGAGCCTTTTCTTCTCCAGGCTGAACAAGCCCAGCTCCCTCAGCCTCTCCCTCACAGGGCTGTGCCCCAGCCCCCTCACCAGCCTTGGTGCCCTTCTCAGGACACGTTCAAGCACCTCAACATCTTTCTTAAATGGAGGGGCCCAGAACTGGACACAATACTCAAGGTGTGGCATAAGCAGTGATGAGTACAGGGGCAGAATGACCTCCCTGGTCCTGCTGGTCACACTATTCCTGATACAGGCCAGGATGCCATTGGCCTTCTTGGCCACCTGGGCACACTGCTGGCTCATGTTCAGTTGCCTGTTGACCACTACCGCCAGGTCCCTCTCTGCCTGGCCACTCTGTCCTCCACCTGTAGCACTGCATGGGGTTGTTGTGGCCAAAGTGCAGAACCCAGCACTTGGACTTGTTAAAACTCCTGGCATTGGACTGTGTCCATCTGTCCAGCCTGTCCAGGTGCCTCTGCAGAGCCCTCCTACCCTCTAACAGATCCACAGATGCTCCAATTTGGTGTTGTCTGCAAACTTACTGATGGTGGACTCAATTCCCTCATCCAGGNAACTGCTGGCTCATGTTCAGTTGCCTGTTGACCACTACCGCCAGGTCCCTCTCTGCCTGGCCACTCTGTCCTCCACCTGTAGCACTGCATGGGGTTGTTGTGGCCAAAGTGCAGAACCCAGCACTTGGACTTGTTAAAACTCCTGGCATTGGACTGTGTCCATCTGTCCAGCCTGTCCAGGTGCCTCTGCAGAGCCCTCCTACCCTCTAACAGATCCACAGATGCTCCAATTTGGTGTTGTCTGCAAACTTACTGATGGTGGACTCAATTCCCTCATCCAGGTCATCAGTGAAGATATTAAACAGGACTGTGCCCAGCACTGATCCCTGGGGCATGCCACTAGTGAGTGGCTGCCAGCTGGATGTGGCTCCATTCACCACCACTTTCTGGGCCAAGGCATCCAACCAGTTCTTAGCCCAGCACAGAGTGCCCCTATCCAAGCCATGGGCTGCCAGCTTGGCCAGGAGTTTGTTGTGGCAGACAGTGTCAAAGGCCTTGCTGAAGTCCAGGTAGACTACATCCACAGCCTTCCCCATGTCCACCAGCTGGTCTCCTGGTCATAAAAAGAGATCAAGTTGCCCTGCACATGCTGCATAATGGCACTCAAAATACTCACTCTGGACTTCAGAAGAGCAGACTTCAGTCTCTTCAGGAATCTG